>CM069907.1:473036-896058 GCA_036172215.1 Camellia granthamiana
GATACCCAACGCTTATGCGTTCTGTTACCACGCTTATGCCTTTTGATACCCAACGCTTATGCATTCTGTTACCACGCTTATGCGTTCTGATACCCCACGCTTATGCGTTCTGTTACCACGCTTATGCGTTCTGATACCCCACGCTTATGCGTTCTGTTACCACGCTTATGCGTTCTGATACCCCACGCTTATGCGTTCTGTTAACACGCTTATGCGTTTTGATACCCCACGCTTATGCGTTCTGTTACCATGCTTATGCGTTCTGATATCCCACGCTTATGCATTCTGTTTGGATGCTGAGAAAGAATTTGGGCCTATATCAAGTTCAAGAGATGATCATCATTCGATACAAGTGAACTTCACAAAGGATATTCATGACACTAAGAAGCTAATGCAGAAGAAAAATGAAGCTTATTCTCCAATTGCTTAGAAATTACTAAAACGGACGGAATGCTAACCCTGTATAGCTTTTTTTCATTTTTACTTTTATTTATTAGTTTAGAGAGAGTTGGTCTATTGGATGAGTTGCATTCTTATTGAGCAACTAGTATGATGTCTGGTTTCAATCTTATCATTGTGCCATACAGTTTCTCTTTATCTTTTTTTTCTCCTATTGATCATATAATTTCTCATTTTATACTAGTCCATATATGATGAAATTATGTAGTTATGATTATAGAATCAATATGTTGTGGGATAATATGAATTTGACCATCCTAAGGGGACAACCACTTTTAAAAACTCATTATAGGCTTTACAAAATAATCATATCATTATCTTTTCAGAATCAGATTTCCCAAGCTATATGTAGTGTCATGGACGTAAGGCTCCTGCCTCAGATGGTTTTAACTTCAACTTTATCAACCAAAAAAATAAAAAAATGGAATTTGATTAAGGATGATGACCTAAAACATATTTAATTAGTTGTCAAAATGGTTTCTAACCTTTTATCTTTTTTGAATTACCAAACGGGCAGATTGGAACCTTAAAATTTTAGAATTACGACATCTATATAGGAACTCTTTCAAATATCCTATATCATGGAGGAGGAATGAAATGGAGACTTTGCAGCAATGTTTGAAGGAATTTCGGCCGTCAAAGAACCCTAACCCTAGCCGGGGGAGAGACTCTCAGAGAGTTATAATTGGTAAAAACTCACCACCTGAATAACATGCTATTTCAAAGTTCGATCACCTACCACTACATTATTCAAATAGTTTTTGGGCATGGAAGAACCAAGTCAAGAATTTGCAAATTGTCACTCGGAGCTTCATCATTCGAAGAACCCCATCCGAGTAAGGAGAGCTATTGGAACATACTCTCAAGAGGAACAACTCAATTGCTTTGTAAGTTATTTAAGGTCAAGTATTCCATTATTTTAAAAATGAAACTTATGTGTAAGTCTTAAAAGGTGGATTTATTGTCTAATAGTTCTTATGATAGTTAATGCCACTTTTCATTAAATACTGTTAAAAAAACGTCACAAATTGTTAATTTTCAGCAACAGATGTCACAAAAAATGTCACTAATTATCAATTTTAGAGACATTTTTAAAAAAATTGTCACAAAAAGTCACTAATTTTTAACTTTCAACAACAAATTGAAAAATTTGTCACAAAAAAGTCATTAACTGTAAGTTTTAAAGACAATTTATAAAAATCGTTATAAAAAAAAGTCACTAATTGTCAATTTTTAGCGACATATGCAAAAAATCGAAAGAAAAAATTATTTTTTGCGACGATTTTATAAAGACTTATGTTCAATAGGACTTGATGGGAATTAAGATCTCTTTTGGGATGCTAATTAAAAGCCAGCTTCTGGCTTTTAACCCATTTTAAGTCACATCACCTCTCACATAGCTTACCCACAAAAAGACAAAATAGACTAAAAAAAGTGAAAAAGTCAACTTTTAACCAACTTCCCAAAACACCCTTAATTGAAAATGTTTTTCAAAATAATCCAACCTCCATAAATGAAGTTCATTATGGAGAATCTTCAAGAAATACTCATAGGACTGCTCCAACAAGACATTTTTATCCTCGCAGCACTCCTATGGATATTCTCTGTGAAGAAAATTTCTTACAGACACAAAAATCATACCATGGAAAAAGTATTTATGAATGGAACATAGATGGTCATTCAGAATATCAGATATTTGAGTTATTACATCAAATGATCATGTATTCAACAATTTGTGAACATAATGGGAATGACGATCATGAGATTGCTCGATTCTTAGTTAATGGTTTTACCGGAATTCTTAAAGGATGGTGGGATAACATCATTACAGACATCCAACAAATAGAAATTCTTACAGCCTTTAAAAGAATTACAGATCCTCTAACCGGCACTGTTCAATCTGAACAAGATGCTGTATATAATCTTATCAATACAGTTCTACACCATTTTGTATGAGCCTCGCCTGATGTGTTCTGTTACCATGCTCATGTGTTCTGATACCCCATGCTTATGCGTTCTGTTACCACGCTTATGCTTTCTGATACCCCACGCTTATGCATTCTGTTACCACGCTTATGCGATCTGACACCTCACGCTTATGCGTTCTGTTACCACGCTTATGCGTTCTGATACCCCACGCTTACGCGTTCTGTTACCACGCTAATGTGTTCTGATACCCCACGCTTATGCGTTCTGTTACCACGCTAATGCGTTCTGATTCCCCACGCTTATGCGTTCTGTTACCACGCTTATGCGTTCCGATACCCCACGTTTATGCGTTCTGTTACCACGCTTATGCGTTTTGATACCCCACGCTTATGCGTTCTGTTACCACGCTTATGCGTTCTGATACCCCACGCTTATGCGTTCTGTTAACACGCTTATGCGTTCTGTTACCACGCTTATGCGTTCTGATAGCCCACGCTTATGCATTCTGTTTGGATGCTGAGAAAGAATTTGGGCCTATATCAAGTTCAAGAGATGATCATCATTCGATACAAGTAAACTTCACAAAGTATATTCATGATATTGAGAAGCTAATGCAGAAGAAAAATGAAGCTTATTCTCAAATTTCTTAAAAATTACTAAAGCGGACGGAATGCTAACCCTGTATAGCTTTTATCAATTTTACTTTTATTTATTAGTTTAGAGAGAGTAGGTCTATTGGATGAGTTGCATTCTTATTGAGCAACTAGTATGATGTCTGGTTTGAATCTTATCATTATGCCATATAGTTTCTCTTTATCTTTTTTTTTCTCCTATTGATCATATAATTTCTCATTTCATACTAGTCCATATATGATGAAATTATGTAGTTATGATTATAGAATCAATATGTTGTGGGATAATATGAATTTGACCATCCTAAGGGGACAACCACTTTTAAAAACTCATTATAGGCTTTACAAAATAATCTTATCATTATCTTTTGAGAATGAGATTTTCCAAGCTATATGTCGCTGTCATGGACGTAAGGCTTTTGCCTCAGATGGTTTTAACTTCAACTTTATCAACCCCAAAAAAAATGGAATTGCATGAAGGATTATGACCTAAAACATATTTAATTAGTTGTCAAAATGGTTTCTAACCTTTTATCTTTTTTGAATTACCAAACGGGCGGATTGGAACCTTATACTTTTAGAATTACGATATCTATATGGGAACTCTTTCAAATATCCTATATCATGGAGGAGGAATGAAATGGAGACTTTGCAGCAATGTTTGAAGGAATTTCGGCCTTCAAAGAACCCTAACCCTAGCCGAGGGAGAGACTCTCAGAGAGTTATAATTGGTAAAAACTTACCACCTGGATACCATGTTATTTCAAAGTTCGAGCACCTACCACTACATTATTGAAATAGTTTTATGGCATGGAAGAACCAAGTCAAGAATTTGCAAATTGTCTCTCGGAGCTTCATCATTCGATGAACCCTATCCAAGTAAGGAGAGCTATTGGAACATACTCTCAAGAGGAACAACTCAATCGGTTTGTAAGTTATTTAAGGTCAAGTATTCCATTATTTTAAAAATGAAACTTATGTGTAAGTCTTAAAAGGTGGATTTATTTTCTAATAGTTCTTATGATAGTTAATGCCACTTTTCATTAAATACTGTTAAATAAACGTCACAAATTGTTAATTTTCAGCAACAGATGTCACAAAAAATGTCACTAATTATCAGTTTTAGGGACAGTTTGAAAAAATTTGTCACAAAAAGTCACTAATTTTTAATTTTCAACAACAAATTGAAAAATTTGTCAACAAAAAGTCATTAACTATAAGTTTTAAGACAATTTATAAAAATCGTAACAAAAAAAAGTCACTAATTTTCAATTTTTAGCGACATATGCAAAAAGTCGTAACAAAATTTTTTTTTTTGCGACGATTTTATAAAGACTTATGTTCAATAGGACTTGATGGGAATTAAGACCTCTTTTGGGATGCTAATTAAAAGCCAGCTTCTAGCTTTTAACCCATTTTAAGTCACATCACCTCTCACATAGCTTATCCACAAAAAGACAAAGTAGACCAAAAAAAGTCAAAAAGTCAACTTTTAACCAACTTCCCAAAACACCCTTAATTGAAAATGTTTTTCAAAATAATTCAACCTCCATAAATGAAGTTCATTATGGAGAATCTTCAAGAAATACTCATAGGACTGCTCCAACAAGACATTTTTATCCTCGCAGCACTCCTATGGATATTCTCTATGAAGAAGATTTCTTATAGACACAAAAATCATACCACGGAAAAGCTATTTATGAATGGAACATAGATCGTCTTTCAGAATATCAGATATTTGAGTTATTACATCAAATGATCTTGTATTCAACAATTTGTGAACAGAATGAGAATGACGATCATGAGATTGCTCGATTCTTACTTAATGGTTTTACCGGAATTCTTAAAGGATGGTGGGATAACATCATTACAGACATCCAACAAATAGAAATTCTTACAGCCTTTAAAAGAATTACAGATCCTCTAACCGGCATTGTTCAATCTGAACAAGACGCTGTATATACTCTTATCAATACAATTCTACACCATTTTGTATGAGCCTCTCCTGATGCGTTCTGTTACCACGCTTATGTATTCTGATACCCGACGCTTATGCATTCTGTTATCACGCTTATGCTTTCTGATACCCCACGCTTATGTATTCTGTTACCACGCTTATGCGTTCTGATACCCCACGCTTATGCGTTCTGTTACCCCGCTTATGCGTTCTGAAACCCCACGCTTATGTGTTCTGTTACCACGCTCATGTGTTCTGATACCCCACGCTTATGCATTCTGTTAGCACCCTTATGCGTTCTGATACCCCACGCTTATGCGTTCTGTTACCACGCTTATGCATTCTGATACCCCACTTTTATGCATTCTGTTTGGATGATGAGAAAGAATTTGAGCCTATATCAAGTTCAAGAGATGATCATCATTCGATACAAGTAAACTTCACAAAGGAATATTCATGATACTGAGAAGCTAATGCAGAAGAAAAATGAAGCTTATTATCAAATTGCTTAAAAATTACTAAAACAGACGGAATGCTAACCCTGTATAGCTTTTATAATTTTTACTTTTATTTATTCGATTAGAGAGAGTTGGTCTATTGGATGAGTTGCATTCTTATTGAGCAACTAGTATGATGTCTGGTTTGAATCTTATCATTGTGCCATACAGTTTCTCTTTCTATTTTTTTTTCTCCTATTGATCATATAATTTCTCATTTCATACTAGTCCATATATGCTGAAATTATGTAGTTACGATTATGGAATCAATATGTTGTGGGATAATATGAATTTGACCATCCTAAGGGGACAACCACTTTTAAAAACTCATTATAGGCTTTACAAAATAATCATATCATTATCTTTTGAGAATGAGATTTTCCAAGCTATATGTAGCTGTCATGGACGTAAGGCTCTTCCCTCAGATGGTTTTAACTTCAACTTTATCAACCAAAAAAAGAAAAAAAATGGAATTTGATTAAGGATGATGACCTAAAACATATTTAATTAGTTGTCAAAATGGTTTCTAACCTTTTATCTTTTTTGAATTACCAAACGGGCGGATTGGAACCTTATAATTTTAGAATTACGACATCTATATAGGAACTCTTTCAAATATCCTATATCATGGAGGAGGAAAGAAATGGAGACTTTGCAGCAATGTTTGAAGGAATTTCGGCCTTCAAAGAACCCTAACCCTAGCCGGGGGAGAGACTCTCAGAGAGTTATAATTGGTAAAAACTAACCACCTGGATACCATGTTATTTCAAAGTTCGAGCACCTACCACTACATTATTCAAATAGTTTTTGGGCATGGAAGAACCAAGTCAAGAATTTGCAAATTGTCTCTCGGAGCTTCATCATTCGAAGAACCCCATCCGAGTAAGGAGAGCTATTGGAACATACTCTCAAGAGGAACAACTCAATTGCTTTGTAAGTTATTTAAGGTCAAGTATTCCATTATTTTAAATATGAAACTTATGTGTAAGTCTTAAAAGGTGGATTTATTGTCTAATAGTTCTTATGATAGTTAATGCCACTTTTCATTAAATACTGTTAAAAAAACGTCACAAATTGTTAATTTTCAGCAACAGATGTCACAAAAAATGACACTAATTATCAGTTTTAGAGACAGTTTTTCAAAATTGTGACAAAAAGTCACTAATTTTTAACTTTCAACAACAAATTGAAAAATTTGTCACAAAAAAGTCATTAACTCTAAGTTTTAAAGACAATTTATTAAAATCGAAACAAAAAAAAGTCACTAATTGTCAATTTTTAGCGACATATGCAAAACATCGTAACAAAAAATTATTTTTTGCGACGATTTTATAAAGACTTATGTTCAATAGGACTTGATGGGAATTAAGACCTCTTTTGGGATGCTAATTAAAAGCCAGCTTCTAGCTTTTAACACATTTTAAGTCACATCACTTCTCACATAGCTTACCCACAAAAAGACAAAGTAGAGTAAAAAAAAGTCAAAAAGTCAACTTTTAACCAACTTCCCAAAACACCATTAAGTGAAAATGTTTTTGAAAATAATCCAACCTCCATAAATGAAGTTCATTATAGAGAATCTTCAAGAAATACTCATAGGACTGCTCCAACAAGACATTTTTATCCTCGCAGCACTCTTATGGATATTCTCTGTGAAGAAGATTTCTTACAGACACAAAAATCATACCATGGAAAAACTATTTATGAATGGAACATAGATGGTCTTTCAGAATATCTGTTATTTGAGTTATTACATCAAATGATCATGTATTCAACAATTTGTGAACAGAATGAGAATGACGATCATGAGATTCCTCGATTCTTAGTTAATGGTTTTACCGGAATTCTTAAAGGATGGTGGGATAACATCATTACAGACATCCAACAAATAGAAATTCTCACAGCCTTTAAAAGAATTACAGATCCTCTAATCGACACTGTTAAATCTGAACAAGACGCTGTATATACTCTTATTAATACAATTCTACACCATTTCGTATGAGCCTGTCCTGATACGTTCTGTTACCACGCTTATGCATTCTGATACCCCACGCTTATGTGTTCTGTTACCACGCTTATGCTTTCTGATACCCCACGCTTATGCGTTCTGTTACCGCGCTTATGCGTTCTGACACCCTACGCTTATGCGTTCTGATACCCCACGCTTATGCGTTATGTTGCCACTCTAATGTGTTCCGATACCCCATGCTTATGCATTCTGTTAACACGCTTATGCGTTCTTATACCCCACGCTTATGCGTTCTGTTACCACGCTTATGCGTTATGTTACCATGCTTATGCGTTCTGATACCCCACGCTTATGCGTTCTGATACTCCACGCTTATGCGTTCTGTTACCTTGCTAATGTGTTCTGATACCCCACGTTTATGCATTCTGTTACCACGCTTATGCGTTCTGATACCCCACGCTTATGCGTTCTGTTACCACGCTTATGCGTTCTGATACCCCACACTTATGCATTCTGTTTGGATGATGAGAAAGAATTTGGGCCTATATCAAGTTCAAGAGATGATCATCATTCGATACAAGTAAACTTCACAAAGGACATTCATGATACTGAGAAGCTAATGCAGAAGAAAAATGAAGCTTATTCTCAAATTGCTTAAAAATTATTAAAACGGACGGAATGCTAACCCTGTATAGCTTTTATCATTTTTACTTTTATTTATTAGTTTAGAGAGAGTTGGTCTATTGGATGAGTTGCATTCTTATTGAACAACTAGTATGATGTCTGGTTTCAATCTTATCATTGTGCCATACAGTTTCTCTTTATCTTTTTTTTTTCTCCTATTGATCATATAATTTCTCATTTCATACTAGTCCATATATGATGAAATTATATAGTTATGATTATAGAATCAATATGTTGTGGGATAATATGAATTTGACCATCCTAAGGGGACAACCACTTTTAAAAACTCATTATAGGCTTTACAAAATAATCATATCGTTATCTTTTGAGAATGAGATTTTCCAAGCTATATGTAGCTGTCATGGACGTAAGGCTCTTGCCTCAGATGGTTTTAACTTCAACTTTATCAACCAAAAGAAGAAAAAAAATGGAATTTGATTAAGGATGATGACCTAAAACATATTTAATTAGTTGTCAAAATGGTTTCTAACCTTTTATCTTTTTCGAATTACCAAACGGGCGGATTGGAGCCTTATAATTTTAGAATTACGACATCTATATTGGAACTCTTTCAAATATCCTATATCATGGAGGAGGAATGAAATGGAGACTTTGCAGCAATGTTTGAAGGAATTTCGGCCTTCAAAGAACCCTAACCCTAGCCGGGGGAGAGACTCTCAGAGAGTTATAATTGGTAAAAACTCACCACCTGGATACCATGTTATTTCAAAGTTCGAGCACCTACCACTACATTATTCAAATAGTTTTTGGGCATGGAAGAACCAAGTCAAGAATTTGCAAATTGTCTCTCGGAGCTTCATCATTCGAAGAACCCCATCCGAGTAAGGAGAGCTATTGGAACATACTCTCAAGAGGAACAACTCTATTGCTTTGTAAGTTATTTAAGGTCAAGTATTCCATTATTTTAAAAATGAAACTTATGTGTAAGCCTTAGAAGGTGGATTTATTGTCTAATAGTTCTTATGATAGTTAATGCCAATTTTCATTAAATACTGTTAAAAAAACATCACAAATTGTAAATTTTCAGCAACCGATGTCACAAAAAATGTCACTAATTATCAGTTTTAGAGACAGTTTTAAAAAAATTGTCACAAAAAGTCACTAATTTTTAACTTTCAACAACAAATTGAAAATTTTGTCACAAAAAAGTCATTAACTGTAAGTTTTAAAGACAATTTATAAAAATCGTAACAAAAAAAAAGTCACTAATTGTCAATTTTTAGCGACATATGCAAAAAATCGTAAGAAAAAATTATTTTTTGCGACGATTTTATAAAGGCTTACGTTCAATAGGACTTGATGGGAATTAAGACCTCTTTTGGGATGCTAATTAAAAGCCAGCTTCTAGCTTTTAACCCATTTTAAATCACATCACCTCTCACATAGCTTACCCACAAAAAGACAAAGTAGACTAAAAAAAGTCAAAAAGTCAACTTTTAACCAACTTCCCAAAACACCCTTAATTGAAAATGTTTTTCAAAATAATCCAACCTCAATAAATGAAGTTCATTATGGAGAATCTTCAAGAAATACTCATAGGACTGCTCCGACAAGACATTTTTATCCTCGCAGCACTCCTATGAATATTCTCTATGAAGAAGATTTCTTACAGACACAAAAATCATACCATGGAAAAACTATTTATGAATGGAACATAGATGGTCTTTCAGAATAACAGATATTTGAGTTATTACATCAAATGATCATGTATTCAACAATTTGTGAACAGAATGAGAATGACGATCATGAGATTGCTCGATTCTTAGTTAATGGTTTTACTGGCATTCTTAAAGGATGGTGGGATAACATCATTACAGACATCCAACAAATAGAAATTCTTACAGCCTTTAAAAGAATTACAGATCCTCTAACCGGCACTGTTCAATTTGAACAAGATGCTGTATATACTCCTATCAATACAATTCTACACCATTTTGTATGAGCCTCTCCTGATGCGTTCTGTTACCACGCTTATGCGTTCTGATACCCCACGCTTATGCGTTCTGTTACCACGCTTATGCTTTCTGATACCCCACGCTTATGCGTTCTATTGCCACGCTTATGCGTTCTGATACCCCATGCTTTTGCGTTCTGTTACCACGCTTATGCGTTCTGATACCCCACGCTTATGTGTTCTGATACCCCACGCTTATGCATTCTGTTTATATGATGAGAAAGAATTTGGGCCTATATCAAGTTGAAGAGATGATCATCATTCGATACAAGTAAACTTCACAAAGGATATTCATGATACTGAGAAGCTAATGCAGATGAAAAATGAAGCATATTCTCAAATTGCTTAAAAATTACTAAAACGGACGGAATGCTAACCCTGTATAGCTTTTATCATTTTTAGTTTTATTTATTAGTTTAGAGAGAGTTGGTCTATTGGATGAGTTGCATTCTTATTAAGCAACTAGTATGATGTCTTGTTTGAAACTTATCATTGTGCCATACAGTTTCTCTTTATCTTTTTTTTCTCCTATTGATCATATAATTTCTCATTTCATACTAGTCCATATATGATGAAATTATGTAGTTATGATTATAGAATCAATATGTTGTGGGATAATATGAATTTGACCATCCTAAGGGGACAACCACTTTTAAAACTCATTATAGGCTTTACAAAATAATCATATCATTATCTTTTGAGAATGAGATTTTCCAAGCTATATGTAGCTGTCATGGACGTAAGGCTCTTGCCTCAGATGGTTTTAACTTCAACTTTATCAACCAAAAAAAAAAAAATCGAATTTGATTAAGGGTGATGACCTAAAACATATTTAATTAGTTGTCAAAATGGTTTCTAACCTTTTATCCTTTTTGAATTACCAAACGGACGGATTGGAACCTTATAATTTTAGAATTACGACATCTATATAGGAACTCTTTCAAATATCCTATATCATGGAGGAGGAATGAAATGGAGACTTTGCAGCAATGTTTGAAGGAATTTCGGCCTTCAAAGAACCCTAACCCTAGCCGAGGGAGAGACTCTCAGAGAGGTATAATTGGTAAAAACTCACCACCTGGATACCATGTTATTTCAAAGTTCGAGCACCTACCGCTACATTATTCAAATAGTTTTTGGGCATGGAAGAACCAAGTCAAGAATTTGTAAATTGTCTTTGGAAGCTTCATCATTCGAAGAACCCCATCCGAGTAAGGAGAGCTATTGGAACATACTCTCAAGAGGAACAACTCAATTGCTTTGTAAGTTATTTAAGGTCAAGTATTCCATTATTTTAAAAATGAAACTTATGTGTAAGTCTTAAAAGGTGGATTTATTGTCTAATAGTTCTTATGATAGTTAATGCCACTTTTCATTAAATACTGTTAAAAAAAGTCACAAATTGTAAATTTTCAACAACGGATGTCATAAAAAATGTCACTAATTATCAGTTTTAGAGACAGTTTTAAAAAAATTGTCACAAAAAGTCACTAATTTTTAACTTTCAACAAAAAATAGAAACATTTGTCACAAAAAAGTCATTAACTGTAAGTTTTAAAGTCAATTTATAAAAATCGTAATAAAAAAAGTCACTAATTGTCAATTTTTAGCGACATATGCAAAAAATCGTAACAAAAAATTATTTTTTGCGACGATTTTATAAAGGCTTACGTTCAATAGGACTTGATGGGAATTAAGACCTCTTTTGGGATGCTAATTAAAAGCCAGCTTGTAGCTTTTAACCCATTTTAAATCACATCACCTCTCACATAGCTTACCCACAAAAAGGCAAAGTAAACTAAAAAAAGTCAAAAAGTCAACTTTTAACCAACTTCCCAAAACACCCTTAATTGAAAATGTTTTTCAAAATAATCCAACCTCAATAAATGAAGTTCATTATGGAGAATCTTCAAGAAATACTCATAGGACTGCTCCAACAAGACATTTTTATCCTCGCAGCACTCCTATGAATATTCTCTATGAAGAAGATTTCTTACAGACACAAAAATCATACCATGGAAAAACTATTTATGAATGGAACATAGATGGTCTTTCAGAATAACAGATATTTGAGTTATTACATCAAATGATCATGTATTCAACAATTTGTGAACAGAATGAGAATGACGATCATGAGATTGCTCGATTCTTAGTTAATGGTTTTACTGGCATTCTTAGAGGATGGTGGGATAACATCATTACAGACATCCAACAAATAAAAATTCTTACAGCCTTTAAATGAATTACAGATCCTCTAACCGGCACTGCTCAATTTGAACAAGATGCTGTATATACTCCTATCAATACAATTCTACACCATTTTGTATGACCCTCTCCTGATGCGTTCTGTTACCACGCTTATGCGTTCTGATACCCCACGCTTATGCGTTCTGTTACCACGCTTATGCTTTCTGATACCCCACGCTTATGCGTTCTGTTGCCACGCTTATGCGTTCTGATACCCCACGCTTATGCGTTCTGTTGCCACGCTTATGCGTTCTGATACCCCACGCTTATGCGTTCTGTTACCACGCTTATGCGTTCTGATACCCCACGCTTATGTGTTCTGATACCCCACGCTTATGCATTCTGTTTATATGATGAGAAAGAATTTGGGACTATATCAAGTTGAAGAGATGATCATCATTCGATACAAGTAAACTTCACAAAGGATATTCATGATACTGAGAAGCTAATGCAGATGAAAAATGAAGCATATTCTCAACTTGCTTAAAAATTACTAAAACGGACGGAATGCTAACCCTGTATAGCTTTTATCATTTTTAGTTTTATTTATTAGTTTAGAGAGAGTTGGTCTATTGGATGAGTTGCATTCTTATTAAGCAACTAGTATGATGTCTTGTTTGAATCTTATCATTGTGCCATACAGTTTCTCTTTATCTTTTTTTTCTCTTATTGATCATATAATTTCTCATTTCATACTAGTCCATATATGATGAAATTATGTAGTTATGATTATAGAATCAATATGTTGTGGGATAATATGAATTTGACCATCCTAAGGGGACAACCACTTTTAAAACTCATTATAGGCTTTACAAAATAATCATATCATTATCTTTTGAGAATGAGATTTTCCAAGCTATATGTAGCTGTCATGGACGTAAGGCTCTTGCCTCAGATGGTTTTAACTTCAACTTTATCAACCAAAAAAAAAAATGGAATTTGATTAAGGGTGATGACCTAAAACATATTTAATTAGTTGTCAAAATGGTTTCTAACCTTTCATCCTTTTTGAATTACCAAACGGACGGATTGGAACCTTATAATTTTAGAATTACGACATCTATATAGGAACTCTTTCAAATATCCTATATCATGGAAGAGGAATGAAATGGAGACTTTGCAGCAATGTTTGAAGGAATTTCGGCCTTCAAAGAACCCTAACCCTAGCCGAGGGAGAGACTCTCAGAGAGGTATAATTGGTAAAAACTCACCACCTGGATACCATGTTATTTCAAAGTTCGAGTACCTACCGCTACATTATTCAAATAGTTTTTGGGCATGGAAGAACCAAGTCAAGAATTTGCAAATTGTCTCTGGAAGCTTCATCATTCGAAGAACCCCATCCGAGTAAGGAGAGCTATTGGAACATACTCTCAAGAGGAACAACTCAATTGCTTTGTAAGTTATTTAAGGTCAAGTATTCCATTATTTTAAAAACGAAACTTATGTGTAAGTCTTAAAAGGTGGATTTTTGGTCTAATTGTTCTTATCAGAGTTAATGCCACTTTTCATTAAATACAGTTAAAAAAACGGCACAAATTGTTAATTTTCAGCAACAGATGTCACAAAAAATGTCACTAATTATCAGTTTTAGAGACAGTTTTCAAAAAATTGTCACAAAAAGTCACTAATTTTTAACTTTCAACAACAAATTGAAACATTTGTCACAAAAAAGTCATTAACTGTAAGTTTTAAAAACAATTTATAAAAATCGTAACAAAAAAAAGTCACTAATTATCAATTTTTAGCGACATATGCAAAAAATCGTAACAAAAAATTATTTTTTGCGACGATTTTATAAAGACTTATGTTGAATAGGACTTGATGGGAATTAAGACCTCTTTTGGGATGCTAATTAAAAGCCAGCTGCTAACTTTTAACCCATTTTAAGTCACATCACCTCTCACATAGCTTACCTGCAAAAAGACAAAGTAGACTAAAAAAAGTCAAAAAGTCAACTTTTAACCAACTTCGAAAAACACCCTTAATTGAAAATGTTTTTCAAAATAATCCAACCTCCATAAATGAAGTTCATTATGGAGAATCTTTAAGAAATACTCATAGGACTGCTCCAACAAGACATTTTTATCCTCGCAGTACTCCTATGGATATTCTCTATGATGAAGATTTCTTACAGACACAAAAATCATACCATGGAAAAACTATTTACGAATGGAACATAGATGGTCTTTCAGAATATCAGATATTTGAGTTATTACATCAAATGATCATGTATTCAACAATTTGTGAACAGAATGAGAATGACGATCATGAGATTGCTCGATTCTTAGTTAATGGTTTTACCGACATTCTTAAAGGATGGTGGGATAACATCATTACAGACATCAAACAAATAGAAATTCTTACAGGCTTTAAAAGAATTACAGATCCTCTAACCGGCACTGTTCAATCTGAACAAGACGCTGTATATACTCTTATCAATACAATTCTACACTATTTTGTATGAGCCTCTTCTGATGCGTTCTGTTACCACGCTTATGCGTTCTGATACCCCACGCTTATGCGTTCTGTTACCACGCTTATGCGTTCTGATACCCCACGCTTATGCGTTCTCTTACCCCGCTTATGCGTTCTGATACCCCACGCTTATGCATTCTGTTACCACGCGAAAGTGTTTTGATACCCCACGCTTATGCATTCTGTTATCACGCTTATGCGTTCTGATACCCCACGCTTATGCGTTCTGTTACCACGCTTATGCGTTCTGTTACCCCACGCTTATGCGTTCTGTTACCACGCTTATGCGTTCTGATACCCCACGCTTACCCCACGCTTTTGCATTCTGTTACCACGCTTATGCGTTCTGATACCCCACGCTTATGCATTCTGTTTGGATGATGAGAAAGAATTTGGGCCTATATCAAGTTCAAGAGATGATCCTCATTCGATACAAGTAAACTTCACAAAGGATATTCATGATACTGAGAAGCTAATGCAGAAGAAAAATGAAGCTTGTTCTCAAATTGCTTAAAAATTACTAAAACAGACGGAATGCTAACCCTGAATAGCTTTTATCATTTTTACTTTTATTTACTAGTTTAGTGAGAGTTGGTCTATTAGATGAGTTGCATTCTTATTGAGCAACTAGTGTGATGTCTGGTGTGAATCTTATTATTGTGCCATACAGTTTCTCTTTATCTTTTTTTTCTCCTATTGATCATATAATTTCTCATTTCATACTAGTCCATATGTGATGAAATTATGTAGTTATGATTATGGAATCAATATGTTGTGGGATAATATGAATTTGACCATCCTAAGGGGACAACCACTTTTAAAAACACATTATAGGCTTTACAAAATAATCATATCATTATCTTTTGAGAATGAGATTTTCCAAGCTATATATAGCTGTCATGGACGTAAGGCTCTTGCCTCAGATGGTTTTAACTTCAACTTTATCAACCAAAAAAAAAAATATATGGAATTTGATTAAGGATGATGACCTAAAACATATTTAATTAGTTGTCAAAATGGTTTCTAACCTTTTATCTTTTTTGAATTACCAAACGGGCGGATTGGAACCTTATAATTTTAGAATTACGACATCTATATAGGAACTCTTTCAAATATCCAATATCATGGAGGAGGAATGAAATGGAGACTTTGCAGCAATGTTTGAAGGAATTTCGGCCTTCAAAGAACCCTAACCCTAGCCGAGGGAGAGACTCTCAGAGAGTTATAATTGGTAAGAACTCGCCACCTGGATACCATGTTATTTCAAAGTTCGAGCACCTACCACTACATTATTCAAATAGTTTTTGGGCATGGAAGAACCAAGTCAAGAATTTGCAAATTTTCTCTCGGTGCTTCATCATTCAAAGAACCCAATCCGAGTAAGGAGATCTATTGGAACATACTCTCAAGAGGAACAACTCAATTGCTTTGTAAGTTATTAAGGTCAAGTATTCCATTATTTTAAAAATGAAACTTATGTGTAAGTCTTAAAAGGTGGATTTATTGTCTAATAGTTCTTATGATAGTTAATGCCACTTTTCATTAAATACTGTTAAAAAAACGTCACAGATTATTAATTTTCAGCAACAGATGTCACAAAAAATGTCACTAATTATCAGTTTTAGAGACAGTTTTAAAAAAATTGTCACAAAAAGTCACTAATTTTTAACTTTCAACAACAAATTGAAAAATTTGTCACAAAAAAAGTCATTAACTGTTAGTTTTAAAGACAATTTATGAAAATCGTAACAAAAAAAAGTCACTAATTGTCAATTTTTAGCGACATATGCAAAAAATCGTAACAAAAAATTATTTTTTGCGACGATTTTATAAAGACTTATGTTGAATAGGACTTGATGGGAATTAAGACCTCTTTTGGGATGCTAATTAAAAGCCAGCTTCTAGCTTTTAACCCATTTTAAGTCACATCACTTCCCACATAGCTTACCCACAAAAAGACAAAGTAGAGTAAAAAAAAGTCAAAAAGTCAACTTTTAACCAACTTCCCAAAACACCATTAATTGAAAATGTTTTTCAAAATAATCCAACCTCCATAAATGAAGTTCATTATAGAGAATCTTCAAGAAATACTCATAGGACTGCTCCAACAAGACATTTTTATCCTCGCAGCACTCTTATGGATATTCTCTGTGAAGAAGATTTCTTACAGACACAAAAATCATACCATGGAAAAACTATTTATGAATGGAACATAGATGGTCTTTCAGAATATCAGATATTTGAGTTATTACATCAAATGATCATGTATTCAACAATTTGTAAACAGAATGAGAATGACGATCATGAGATTGCTCGATTCTTAGTTAATGGTTTTACCGGCATTCTTAAAGGATGGTGGGATAACATCATTACAGACATCCAACAAATAGAAATTCTTACAGCCTTTAAAAGAATTATAGATCCTCTAACCAGCACTGTTCAATCTGAACAAGACGCTATATATACTCTTATCAATACAATTCTACACCATTTTGTATGAGCCTCTCCTGATGGTTTAGAAGATAGGAGTAGAGAACTTTTACAGAATTTAAGATGTCCATCTTTATCTCATTTTAGATGGTATAAAGATGTGTTCATGATGAGAGTAGTAAGAAGATCTGATGCCAACAGTGAACATTGGAAAGCCAAGTTCGTTGATGGTCTTCCTACCCTCTTTGCTGAGAGAATCAAAAAAAACTGAGGGATAAGCATAGGAAAATGTCTATTCCTTATTCAGAATACACTTATGGCCAACTCGTAAGAATTGTCACAGAAGAAGGTCTTCCTCTTTGCAATGATCTCAAATTACAGAACCAAATGAAAAAACAAAGTCATAATGAATTAGGTGAATTTTGTGAACAATTTGCCTATGATACTAAAATCCAGTATCCATCCAAACAAAAGCATAAAAAACATAAATATGGAAAATCTTTAAAAGATTATTCCAAAAAATACAGAATTTCCAGGTTTATATGCCTCTTCCAACAAAAAAGGGGAATCTAGC
Organism: Camellia granthamiana; assembly: GCA_036172215.1. NCBI lineage: Eukaryota > Viridiplantae > Streptophyta > Magnoliopsida > Ericales > Theaceae > Camellia > Camellia granthamiana. The sequence continues at coordinate 490,868 of CM069907.1, forward strand.
CAAACGGCTAAAGATGTCCTTCTTGCTCCTCCAGTACCATATGTCCAGAATTTCATCACTGAGGAAACAGTCCTCTATATTGAAAATACAGATATCCGATGGATGAAAGATCCATGGGAAATTAAAAGAAGGTATTTGACAACTCAACATTCTTTACCTCACTTTGACCAGTACAGATACATATATGAGCAGATCTTAGTTGACACTACCTCTGTGGAATTCAAGCATACTCTTGCTGAGCCAAATCACACAGCTAGGCCTATTAATTACAGCAAGGCTACTATCCAGCAGATCATGCCTATGCCAGCTTAGGGTATGGATCCCCATGTTACCCGCACTCTTGAGATACGCTCTAAGGGATCTCGTTACAGCTACTGGGATTATATTGATGCCTTTTCTCTGGCATTCTTTTATATGAATCCCCCACGGAACCATTCTTGGTTCATCCGTGTCCTTCTAGAACTTTTACAAAACGATCTCCCAAACTGGTTTCTCATTTGGTGGGATAAGTTTGGCATTCATATTGATGCTTTTCCCGAAGATGTTCGCAATGCATTTAAAGAATGGTAAATTGCATACAGTCACCTTCCAGGATATAAGTACATGTCTATGTCCAAATCTAAATTTGAAAATCGATGTGATTTTATTCTAAAAATCACATTGAAAATCCCACTTCCAAATCCAAGGGATTCCAAAGCGGATTACAAAATGAACTGTAGATTTGGACATAGACATGTACTTATATCCTGGAAGGTGACTGTATGCAATTTGCCATTCTTTAAATGCATTGCGAACATCTTCGGGAAAAGCATCAATATGAATGCCAAACTTATCCCACCAAACGAGAAACCAGTTTGGGAGATCGTTTTGTAAAAGTTCTAGAAGGACACGGATGAACGAAGAACGGTTCCGTGGGGGATTCATATAAAAGAATGCCTGAGAAAAGGCATCAATATAATCCCAGTAGCTGTAACGAGATTCCTTAGAGCGGATCTCAAGAGTGCGGGTAACATGGGGATCCATACCCTAAGCTGGCATAGGCATGATCTGCTGGATAGTAGCCTTGCTGTAATTAATAGGGCTAGCTGTGCGATTTGGCTCAGCAAGAGTATGCTTGAATTCCACAGAGGTAGTGTCAACTAAGATCTGCTCATATATGTATCTGTACTGGTCAAAGTGAGGTAAAGAATGTTGAGTTGTCAAATACCTCCTTTTAATTTCCCATGGATCTTTCATCCATCGGATATCTGTATTTTCAATATAGAGGACTGTTTCCTCAGTGATGAAATTCTGGACATATGGTACTGGAGGAGCAAGAAGGACATCTTTAGCCGTTTGGCTAGATTCCCCTTTTTTGTTGGAAGAGGCATATAAACCTGGAAATTCTGTATTTTTTGGAATAATCTTTTAAAGATTTTCCATATTTATGTTTTTTATGCTTTTGTTTGGATGGATACTGGATTTTAGTATCATAGGCAAATTGTTCACAAAATTCACCTAATTCATTATGACTTTGTTTTTTCATTTGGTTCTGTAATTTGAGATCATTGCAAAGAGCAAGTCCTTCTTCTATGACAATTCTAATGAGTTGGCCATAAGTGTATTCTGAAAAAGGAATAGACATTTTCCTATGCTTATCCCTCAGTTTTTTTCTGATTCTCTCAGCAAAGAGGGTAGGAAGACCATCAATGAACTTGGCTTTCCAATATTCACTGTTGGCATCAGATCTTCTTACTACTCTCATCATGAACACATCTTTATACCATCTAAAATGAGATAAAGATGGACATCTTAAATTCTGTAAAAGTTCTCTACTCCTATCTTCTAAACCATCAGGAGAGGCTCATACAAAATGGTGTAGAATTGTATTGATAAGAGTATATACAGCGTCTTGTTTAGATTGAACAGTGCCGGTTAGAGGATCTGTAATTCTTTAATAGTCTGTAAGAATTTCTATTTGTTGGATGTCTGTAATGATGTTATCCCACCATCCTTTAAGAATGCCGGTAAAACCATTAACTAAGAATCGAGCAATCTCATGATCGTCATTCTCATTCTGTTTACAAATTGTTGAATACATGATCATTTGATGTAATAACTCAAATATCTGATATTCTGAAAGACCATCTATGTTCCATTCATAAATAGTTTTTCCATGGTATGATTTTTGTGTCTGTAAGAAATCTTCTTCATAGAGAATATCCATAGGAGTGCTGCGAGGATAAAAATGTCTTGTTGGAGTAGTCCTATGAGTATTTCTTGAAGATTCTCCATAATGAACTTTATTTATGGAGGTTGGATTAGTTTGAAAAACATTTTTAATTAAGGGTGTTTTGGGAAGTTGGTTAAAAGTTGACTTTTTGACTTTTTTTACTCTACTTTGTCTTTTTGTAGGTAAGCTATGTGAGAGGTGATTTGACTTAAAATGGGTTAAACGCTAGAGGCAGGCTTTTAATTAGCATCCCAAAAGAGGTCTTAATTCCCATCAAGTCCTATTAAACATAACTCTTTATAAAATCATCGCAAAAAATAATTTTTTGTTACGATTTTTATCATATGTCGTTAAAAATTGACAATTAGTGACTTTTTTTTGTTACGATTTTTATAAATTGTCTTTAAAACTTACAGTTAATGACTTTTTTTGTGACAAATTTTTCAATTTGTTGTTGAAAGTTAAAAATTAGTGACTTTTTGTGACAATTTTTTTTACAACTGTCTCTAAAACTAATAATTAGTGACATTTTTTGTGACATCTGTTGCTGAAAATTAACAATTTGTGACGTTTTTTTAACAGTATTTAATGAAACGTGGCATTAACTATCATAAGAACTATTAGACAATAAATCCACCTTTTAAGACTTACACATAAGTTTCATTTTTAAAATAATTGAATACTTGACCTTAAATAACTTACAAAGCAATTGAGTTGTTCCTCTTGAGAGTATGTTCCAATAGCTCTCCTTACTCGGATGGGGTTCTTCGAATGATGAAGCTCCGAGAGACAATTTGCAAATTCTTGACTTGGTTCTTCCATGCCGAAAAACTATTTGAATAATGTAGTGGTACGTGCTTGAACTTTGAAATAACATGGTATCTAGGTGGTGAGTTTTTAACAATTATAACTCTCTGAGAGTCTCTCCCTTGGCTAGGGTTTGGGTTCTTTGAAGGCCGAAATTCCTTCAAACGTTGCTGCGAAGTCTCCATTTCATTCCTTCTCCATGATATAGGATATTTGAAAGAGTTCCTATATAGATGTCGTAATTCTAAAATTATAAGGTTCCAATCCGCCCGTTTGGTAATTCAAAAAAGATAAAAGGTTAGAAACCATTTTCACAACTAATTAAATATGTTTTAGGTCATCATCCTCAATCAAATTCCATTTTTTTTTTTGGTTGATAAAGTTGAAGTTAAAACCATCTGAGGCAAGAGCCTTACGTCCATGACAGCTACATATAGCTTGGAAAATCTCATTCTCAAATGATAATGATATGATTATTTTGTAAAGCCTATAATGAGTTTTTAAAAGTGGTTGTCCCCTTAGGATGGTCAAATTCATATTATCCCACAACATATTGATTCTGTAATCATAACTACATAATTTCATCATATATGGACTAGTATGAAACGAGAAATTATATGATCAATAGGAGAAAAAAAAGATAAAGAGAAACTGTATGGCACAATGATAAGATTCAAACCAGACATCATACTAGTTGCTCAATAAGAATGCAACTCATCCAATAGACCAACTCTCTCTAAACTAATGAATAAAAGTAAAAATGATAAATGCTATACAGGGTTAGCATTCCGTCCGTTTTAGTAATTTTTAAGCAATTTGAGAATAAGCTTCATTTTTCTTCTGCATTAGCTTCTTAGTATCATGAATATCCTTTGTGAAGTTTACTTGTATCGAATGATGATCATCTCTTGAACTTGATATAGGCCCAAATTCTTTCTCATCATCCAAATAATTGTTCAGGGATTCAATTTCTTTGTTCAATGCCATTTGCAAGAAATCAGCTTCCAACACCTCCATATTCATCTGCACCCAATGCTGAGAAAAAGTGTTAAGAGGATCTGCGTTGTTGTTCTTCATCATTGAGCTTTTCAATAAAATAAAAAGATAAGTAGTTCAATATTTGGGTATTGACTGTAAACATTCAATCAATATTTATTATTGAGATTGGTCAATGAAATTGAAAAATATTACGCAATAAACATTAATGAGCTACATGCACAAAAATTACAAATATATACGTGTAAAAATTAATGTGTGATCTAAATTATTTTAAGTGTAGTGATAACCACGCAAAATAAGAATTATATCTAACTGAATAACTATAGTCTAATAATCTAACTACTAACACAAGAAATAACTAATAATAATAAGTAGAAGGAAAAAACTCAAGTCTTACAATAATAAATAGTCCATAATGAGAAAATAAAGTAAAATGCTATAAACCCTAAATAATTTATCAAATTGTTTATCAAACCTTTCAAGGTGTGGGACCCATACAAACTCACATGTGTGTAGGTCCCACATCCAGATTTGTTAGACAATTCAGTAGATTATTTGAGATTCCTAACATAACTCGAAAATAAATAACGCAATTAGAGAAAAAAATTATTATTTTTGTTTTTAAAAGTGTCTTAAATAATTCTGAAACACACATTAAATTTTATATCTGATTACCATATCTCATGTAATAATAAACCCAAAAACAGAAAATTTATGATCCCACTAATATAGAGAGAGAATGAATGAATCAACGGTTACTTACTGAGAATTGGAAGAAGAAAGAAAAAAGGGTCGTCTTGGCTGTGCAAGATAAGAGACCAAGAGGTGAAAAAACCTATCATTTATAAAATTATGAACCATATAACATAATAGTAAAAACGATGTTGACTACTTGCTCACCAAGACACTTCCACCCCACGACAAGCCTGTCAAACTCATTATCTTCCCCTTCTCCAAGCAATTTATTTATTTATTTATTTGTTTGTTTACATTACTGTCAAATTAATGCCCCTAACACAAATGCACCAAGAATTGTTATATTGATAGAAAGAAGTCAAAGCACTCTTCACTTCAATAATTCATACATAACACAAAAATAAATAAATAACGAATAGATCTTAATAGTTGGACTTAATTTTCATCAAGGCCTATTAAAAATAAGTTCTAGTAAAATTATCGCTAAAATAATTTTGTTTGACGATATTTTACGTATGTCGCTAAAAATTAGCAATTAGTGACTTTTTTGGTCATGATTTTTATAAATTGTCACTAAAATTTACAATTAGTATCATTTTTCTGTAACGAATTTTTTAGGGCTGTAAGGGTCTTTCTTGCCTTCTGGATCCATAAATACCATGTGGTATTTGGTTTTCTGGAAATTGTACCCCCTTGAACTATAAGATCTGTTTCATTTTGGGTATCACTAGGAGGTCTGGATTGTGGTCTTATAGACTCAGCAGGTTCAGGGTAAGACTGTCTGGATGATTCTAGCAGATCTTCTCTATGTGATGGAGCAGTTCTATAACTAGTACTAGACATACTTTCGGAAAGAGATCTAGGTGGTCTTTTAAAGGTGAGGAATACATTCCCTCATTGGGTTTGAATAACCTCATCTAAGGTTTGCTGAATAAGTGGCCTAGCTGGAACAGCTTGGTTTATTTGCCATCCTTCTGGAAACTTGATTTCTTCCCAAGGATCATTTTGGGTATGGCTACTTGACTACTGTAAAGATTTGTGTCTATGAGGACTGTGTGTCCTGCTGGACTTTGTTTCCTAATGTAAGGATTTAAAGTTGTTAAAACTTTAAGGTAAATTCTGGAAATTACCGCATAAGGTGGGGATCCTGGAAGATATTCATAACCATTAGACAACACTCTGAGTTCTAAAACTTTAGATAAGTTTGCATCAGAGAGTGCTATACTTAAATTTGGATAGATATCAAAATATACTAGACCATGTGAGAGACTGGTTTCTATATCTCCCATCAATGATGCTCTCCAATCTGCACACCTTCCATCTCTAAGTGTACACTGGAGACTGGTATTTTGACCTAATAGTGTCAAGGGCTTAAAAGATATCTGAACAAGTCCTATATGGACATACTTTTATTTCTAGGTAAAAGGATATAGATCCTGGAAATGAAGGAGATATATTATCTCATCATTATTCTGGACAGGTATAGCATGCTCAAATGTTTTGATTATTTTCTTACTGGAAAAATCAAAAGTTCCTATCTTATAGATAGTATCTGGTTTGACCTTAGGGATAGTCCACTTATCAAGGGCTTCCTTAACATCCTGGTAAACTACGAGTTCTCTGGCCTCTGATGTTGAGGTAGAGGCTACTGTATTGGATACTGTGTTTGCCACTGAGGCTACTTCTTCTGTGGGTTCAGTACTCATGTATGATATATGTGACCATATATGTATAATTAAAATTAAATAAAACTAACTATAATGAACATTAAACTTGGCTCTGATACCAATAATGGTGCTTGACACAAGGAAAGGCTAGCACGTCTGTCAACGACTTACGTGATCAAATGACCTAACTGCAATTATTGCTAACGGTCTGATACTACGCGACTTGGGTGACGTCCCACTAACCCTAACACTGTTCTACCCATCATTAAGCACTAACCCAAGAATAACATTTATTATAGTTTTATTTTATTGTATCTTAATTATGCCATATATGGTCTCATGATCTACTATGATGGAGGGGGTGGCCGAATGGCCGTAGCCAAAAGGCAAATCTGCTCTTGCAATTGAGTCTGGACTTGGATAATTTTTTTATTACAATTTTCTAATTCTTGGAGACCCCAAGAATCATTAGGCCAAATAGATAGATAATATTCAATATTATTTTTTCCTACAAAATAAAAATCTAACAATTCATTTAGTATAGAAAGAGAGTATACAGACATGCTTGAATGAGAAGGAAGAGATACTTGCAAATAATACTTACTTTCAATACGGCACACTTTTATTATATTTCACAAGGTAGAGGGAGATTACACACTGTAAGAGAGAAAGGGAGAGAGTACAAAATATTAAACTGAAAAACTAAAATTTTGATTCGTGCCTACAACAAGGGTGTGGCCTCCCTTAAATAGAAAAATAAAAGTAAAAGATAAGGATAAGCGAGACAAGTGGCATGTCCGGAACGGTGGTGGAGTCGAGCATCTTGTCTCCTTGGATTCCCTTATCTAGAATAGTGTCAGTAAATGGACAGCTGGAGGATAAGGCAGATGAAGGAATCTGCTTTTGGCTGAAAGTTTAGCACGTTGTGGAGCTGTAAAGTTGCTGCCAAAAGTTATTTTGTCGTAGCGTAGTGCTGTAAAGTGGTGCTGGATAAATGGGGGGACAAAGAGGCAGATTATTCCTCTTTTCCTTTTCCTTTCTTGTCTTTTTCTTGACTCATCTTGTCGGCAATCATGCTTGTGAGAGAGTCCCGGAAATAACCAAAATTAGGATTGGCTTCGGCTTCGACTGGATCTTGAGATTCTCCTGCTAAAACAGTGAATTCATTTTCATCCACATATGGATCAGTATGAGCTTCATCATCTGGATCGCCATGGCTGGTACCAGACTTCATGCTGGTATCATCTTTGGAAAATGACTGGAGAAATTGTTCCTTTATATAGTCCATGCTTTTAATGACTAATTCTTGTTCTGAAAGTGCTGGATATTTTTGCCTTAATTCATTTTGAATTTGGACAAAAGGATTCTGGACGGGTGTGGTTGGGATGAATTTCGGAGTAGCATCCCAGCAGGCCTGACTATGACCTTTAATTTTCTGGAGTAATTCTTGATGGGGTTTTGGATCTTCCATCTTATTCCACCACTTATAAAAGAAAACTCTTTTTAAACGGGGAATTTTATTCTGAAAATCACAATGAAAATCCCACTTCCAAATCCAAGAGATTCCAAAGAGGATTACAAAATGAACTGTAGATTTGGACATAGACATGTACTTATATCCTGGAAGGTGACTGTATGCAATTTGCCATTCTTTAAATGCATTGCGAACATCTTCGGGAAAAGCATCAATATGAATGCCAAACTTATCCCACCAAACGAGAAACCAGTTTGGGAGATCGTTTTGTAAAAGTTCTAGAAGGACACGGATGAACCAAGAATGGTTCCGTGGGGGATTCATATAAAAGAATGCCTGAGAAAAGGCATCAATATAATCCCAGTAGCTGTAACAAGATTCATTAGAGCGTATCTCAAGAGTGCGCGTAACATGGGGATCCATACCCCAAGCTGGCATAGGCATGATGTGCTAGATAGTAGCCTTGCTGTAATTAATAAGGCTAGCTATGAGATTTGGCTCAGCAATAGTATGCTTGAAATCCACAGAGGCAGTGTCAACTAAGATCTGCTCATATATGTATCTGTACTGGTCAAAGTGAGGTAAAGAATGTTGAGTTGTCAAATACCTCCTTTTAATTTCCCATGGATCTTTCATCCATTGGATATCTGTATTTTCAATATAGAGGACTATTTCCTCAGTGATGAAATTCTGGACATATGGTACTGCAGGAGCAAGAAGGACATCTTTAGCCGTTTGGCTAGATTCCCCTTTTTTGCTGGAAGAGGCATATAAACCTGGAAATTCTGTATTTTTTGGAATAATCTTTTAAAGATTTTCCATATTTATGTTTTTTATGCTTTTGTTTGGATGGATACTGGATTTTAGTATCATAGGCAAATTGTTCACAAAATTCACCTAATTCATTATGACTTTGTTTTTTCATTTGATTCTGTAATTTGAGATCATTGCAAAGAGCAAGTCCTTCTTCTATGGAAATTCTAATGAGTTGGCCATAAGTGTATTCTGAAAAAGGAATAGACATTTTCCTATGCTTATCCCTCAGTTTTTTTCTGATTCTCTCAGCAAAGAGGGTAGGAAGACCATCAATGAACTTGGCTTTCCAATATTCACTGTTGGCATCAGATCTTCTTACTACTCTCATCATGAACACATCTTTATACCATCTAAAATGAGATAAAGATGGACATCTTAAATTCTGTAAAAGTTCTCTACTTCTATCTTTTAAACCATCAGGAGAGGCTCATACAAAATGGTGTAGAATTGTATTGATAAGAGTATATACAGCGTCTTGTTCAGATTGAACAGTGCCGGTTAGAGGATCTGTAATTATTTTAAAGTCTGTAAGAATTTCTATTTGTTGGATGTCTATAATGATGTTATCCCACCATCCTTTAAGAATGCCGGTAAAACCATTAACTAAGAATCGAGCAATCTCATGATCGCCATTCTCATTCTGTTTACAAATTGTTGAATACATGATCATTTGATGTAATAACTCAAATATCTGATATTCTGAAAGACCATCTATGTTCCATTCATAAATAGTTTTTCCATGGTATGATTTTTGTGTCTGTAAGAAATCTTCTTCATAGAGAATATCCATAGGAGTGCTACGAGGATAAAAATGTCTTGTTGGAGCAGTCCTATGAGTATTTCTTGAAGATTCTCCATAATGAACTTCATTTATGGAGGTTGGATTATTTTGAAAAACATTTTCAATTAAGGGTGTTTTGGGAAGTTGGTTAAAAGTTGACTTTTTGAGTTTTTTTAGTCTACTTTGTCTTTTTGTAGGTAAGCTATGTGAGAGGTGATGTGACTTAAAATGGGTTAAAAGCTAGAAGCTGGCTTTTAATTAGCATCCCAAAAGTGGTCTTAATTCCCATCAACTCCTATTGAACATAAGTCTTTGTAAAATCGTCGCAAAAAATAATTTTTTGTTACGATTTTTTGTATATGTCGCTAAAAATTGACAATTAGTGACTTTTTTTTGTTACGATTTTTATAAATTGTCTTTAAAACTTATAGTTAATGACTTTTTTGTGACAAATTTTTCAATTTGTTGTTGAAAGTTAAAAATTAGTGACTTTTTGTGACAATTTTTTTAAAACTGTCTCTAAAAGTGATAATTAGTGACATTTTTTGTGACATCTGTTGCTGAAAATTAACAATTTGTGACGTTTTTTTAACAGTATTTAATGAAAAGTGGCATTAACTATCATAAGAACTGTTAGACAATAAATCCACCTTTTAAGACTTACACATAAGTTTCATTTTTAAAATAATGGAATACTTGACCTTAAATAACTTACAAAGCAATTGAGTTGTTCCTCTTGAGAGTATGTTCCAATAGCTCTCCTTACTCGGATGGGGTTCTTCGAATGATGAAGCTCTGAGAGACAATTTGCATATTCTTGACTTGGTTCTTCCTTGCCCAAAAACTATTTGAATAATGTAGTGGTAGGTGCTCGAACTTTGAAATAACATGGTATCCAGGTGGTGAGTTTTTACCAATTATAACTCTCTGAGAGTCTCTCCCCCAGCTAGGGTTAGGGTTCTTTGAAGGCCAAAATTCCTTCAAACATTGTTGCAAAGTCTCCATTTCATTCCTCCTCCATGATATAGGATATTTGAAAGAGTTCCTATATAGATGTCGTAATTCTAAAATTATAAGGTTCCAATCCGCCCGTTTGGTAATTCAAAAAAGATAAAAGCTTAGAAACCATTTTGACAACTAATTAAATATGTTTTAGGTCATCATCCTTAATCAAATTCCTTTTTTTTTTTTTTTTTGGTTGATAAAGTTGAAGTTAAAACCATTTGAGGCAAGAGCCTTACATCCATGACAGCTACATATAGCTTGGAAAATCTCATTCTCAAAAGATAATGATATGATTATTTTGTAAAGCCTATAATGAGTTTTTAAAAGTGGTTGTCCCCTTAGGATGGTCCAATTCATATTATCCCACAACATATTGATTCTATAATCATAACTACATAATTTCATCATATATGGACTAGTATGAAATGAGAAATTATATGATCAATAGGAGAAAAAAAAGATAAAGAGAAACTGTATGGCACAATGATAAGATTCAAACCAGACATCATACTAGTTGCTCAATAAGAATGCAACTCATCCAATAGACCAACTCTCTCTAAACTAATAAATAAAAGTAAAAATGATAAAAGCTATACAGGGTTAGCATTCCGTCCGTTTTAGTAATTTTTAAGCAATTTGAGAATAAGCTTCATTTTTCTTTTGCATTAGCGTCTCAGTATCACGAATATCCTTTGTGAAGTTTACTTGTATCGAATGATGATCATCTCTTGAACTTGATATAGGCCCAAATTCTTTCTCATCATCCAAACAGAATGCATAAGCGTGGGGGTATCAGAACGCATAAGCGTGGTAACAGAACGCATAAGCGTGGGGTATCAGAATGCATAAGCGTGGTAACAGAACGCATAAGCGTGGTAACAGAACGCATAAGCGTGGGATATCAGAAAGCATAAGCGTGGTAACAGAATGCATTAGCGTGGGGTCTCAGAACGCATAAGGGTGGTAACAGAATGCATAAGCGTGGTGTATCAGAACACATTAGCGTGGTAACAGAACGCATAAGCGTGGGGTATCAGAACGCGTAAGCGGGGTAACAGAACGCATAAGCGTGGGGTATCAGAACGCATAAACGTGGTATCAGAACGCATAAGTGTGGTAACAGAACGCATAAGCGTGGGGTATCAGAATGCATAAGCGTGGTAACAGAACGCATCAGGAGAGGCTCATACAAAATGGTGTAGAATTGTATTGATAAGAGTATATACAGCGTCTTGTTCAGATTGAACAGTGCCGGTTTGAGGATCTGTAATTCTTTTAAAGGCTGTAAGAATTTCTATTTGTTGGATGTCTGTAGTGATGTTATCCCACCATCCTTTAAGAATGTCGGTAAAACCATTAACTAAGAATCAACCAATCTCATGATCGTCATTCTCATTATGTTCACAAATTGTGGAATACATGATCATTTGATGTAATAACTCAAATATCTGATATTTTGAAAGACCATCTATGTTCCATTCATAAATAGTTTTTCCATGGTATGATTTTTGTGTCTGTAAGAAATCTTCTTCATAGAGAATATACATAGGAGTGCTGCGAGGATAAAAATGTCTTGTTGGAGTAGTCCTATGAGTATTTCTTGAAGATTCTCCATAATGAACTTCATTTATGGAGGTTGGATTATTTTGAAAAACATTTTCAATTAAGGGTGTTTTGGAAGTTGGTTAAAAGTTGACTTTTTGAGTTTTTTTAGTCTACTTTGTCTTTTTGTGGGTAAGCTATGTGAGAGGTGATGTGACTTAAAATGGGTTAAAAGCTAGAAGCTGGGTTTTAATTAGCATCCCAAAAGAGGTCTTAATTCCCATCAAGTCTTATTGAACATAAGTCTTTATAAAATCGTCGCAAAAAATGATTTTTTGTTACGATTTTTTGCATATGTCGCTAAAAATTGACAATTAGTGACTTTTTTTTGTTACGATTTTTATAAATTGTCTTTAAAACTTACAGTTAATGTCACGCCCTCAAAATAATAACATTAAACCCACAATATTGACATGCATTGATATATAAAAGATAGACATCCTTCTATTCATCAGAGTCATTACATAAAGTATTACATCTTAACAACATTAAATGCCATAAAGGCTTTCATCTTTCCAAGACATTGCTTGGTTACACAAATAGAGTCTCGCTCATTACACATTAAGCCCTTGGCTTGAATCTACATGTAATACATCAAAGAAAATAGACACAAAAAGTCTGCCCGCCTCTAGTCTCCCAAGCTATGTCCTTAGAGGTGGCATGCTACCTGTACCTGAAAATGATGTTCCCATATAGGGTGAGCCACAGCCCAGTAGAAATACACTAAATCAACTATGAACAATGACTAAAAGATTAGCAGTTGATAGATGGTCAACACTTTTACATTCTTTCATAACACTTTACAGTTTCATGACATTCAAATCCATGCTACATTTCATTTTCCATTTCCTTTCAATTCTCAATTCATAACTATGGCTCAGAACCTGACCAAAAAATCTATATGAGACAGTAACTCATATTAAACATTTTCCCATTTCACAATAGATAAGCATACAAGCTATATCAACACATCAGCAGATAAGTAAAAGAACTATATCACACCACCAAAGATAAGCATATGAGTTGTATCTACACTTCTCTAGACAAGCATAAAAGTTGTATCTACACTTCTCAAAGATAAGCATATGAGCTGTATCTACACTTCTCAAAGATAAGCATATGAGCTGTATCTACGGAGTCCATCCCCTATCTCCTCTCAAACAATATCCGGTTTAGAGGTCCATCCCCTATCTTCCCCTAAACCGTGGAGTACATCCCCTATCTCCTCCCAAACAATATCCGGTTTAGAGGTTCATCCCCTATCTTCACCTAAACCGTGGAGTACATCCCCTATCTCCTCCAACACAACACATTGCATATAAACACATAGGTTCTATACACAATCAATCAATACATAAAGTTAATGTATTCTATCAACCATCATACTCTATGACACATTCCATTGATTAGTTTTCGTTTGCCTAATCATCATGCATTGTCTACAACAATCAAGACTATCATCCACCGATAGTCCAAAGCAGTTATTTCTAAACAGGAAATAAATGCACAAAATAGATAATATATCAACATTTCAATTAGGTGAGCGATAAATAATCCAACTATACCCTTTAATCCCATACATTCCCAATCTCAACTTTCTCATTTCAATTCCTCATTTCTCACAATTAATTATACAAATCAATTAATCAATGTAATTGGGGCATTTTCCATAATTAACATTTCAACCCTAAGGTTCCATTTTCATCAATGTTTCAAGATTAATTCCATTTCTCCATGCCAAACATGCATATAGGTTTAATATATTTAAAACCTCAACTTTTGTAAAATTACACAAAAGCCTAAACTTTCTCAAACTTACCCAACAACCCCGCCAACATATCAAAATGCTAAAATTTAAAGACAAAGCTCATAAAGAGGAGTAGGATATCCCTACCTCAAGTTTGACGAGGAAACACGCAAAAAAAACTCCAATTTCCAACTTTGTCGGATTTCGATTTACACCGGTCAAAACGTTGCTCTCACCAACTTCTTCACTTTGGTGACTTCTTACAAAGCCAAATGAAAATTCCACCTGCCAAACTCCAAACACAACCCAATTGCCACTACCATGCTCTTGTCCTTCCTGTATGAGGTCAAAGCTTGCTGCCAACATCACCCTAGCAGCCATCCCATTGCATATTCCAGCCCACTGGGGATCAAGTTCCACAAAGAAGAATGGTAGTGCACCTAAACCGGTAGCAGCAGGCATTGCCAATGTGAGAAATGCAACTGTGGACACTGAGACTCTGCCACTTCCAACCTTCCTTTCATCCAGTCCATTCGTATCACTCTCAGATATAAGGACATCCTTTGTTACTATGCCATCTATAACACTACCCCCTGTATTCCTCAATGGAGAAGCTCTTAACCATGGTAAACTCTTTGTTTCTGACTCTACTGTGGCATAACCATTCAAAACCACAAGAAATAGCATAAATAACAGGACCTGTTTAAATCTCAAATCCTTTTTTGTTTATATGCACGCCGAAAGACAATTATTTCTCAACTCAGGAAAGTCAGATGAAACATCCAATAATAGTCAATGAATCAACCAGAATAGAAGTTGCTCCAAAGCCTAAAACTCAATCTTAGCCACACCCACTTTAACTTGATTGTCAGATGCACATACCCGATCAACTAAATCTTTGTAAACACATCCTGATTAAGTCCCAGTAAAAGAATCAGCAAGAATGCTATCTAACGACCATAATGCAAATGACTGAAGTGCCTCAGAGGGTCGTTGGTTGATCCAATCAACTGATGTCTTATAAACATCTTCTGAAACATGAATAATACAGATATCAGCAATCTTTGCAACGGTTGACTCCCTGAACAACTTAGTCTATGGAAATTGAGATGCACTCACAGCCGAAAATGTGAGACCCAAATAATCTGCAAACCGCATCAGCTGGTATCCCTCATGTATATCCAAAATCCTTATACCACAACGTATTTGTTGATGGAGTATGGACATCATTGCGAGCTCCACAGCTTATTCGCATAGCATATGGTGCAGGTTGAGGATACGAAGGTCTCAGAGCCAAGAAAAAGATGAACGAAGCTGTAGTGTGTGAAAAGATATGACTGGGTGGAATGTAAAGATGCCCCACTCCACCACTCACTTCACTCTTTTATTTATTTTATTAAATACTTTTCCACCGAAAGCAAGCCAACGAGAGATACATATTATATATATATATATAAAATAATCCTTCCCACTCAAATTTGTCTAGCTTTTCCCTCAAAAGAACAGATTCCACTGCCCCACACGTTTGATCTTGATCTCAATATTATTATCCTGTTTATTTATTTATTCTTTTCTTTTAGTAGACCACATCAGACTTTCTCTACAACTCTCATCATTTTCTCACCAAAAATGAACAAACCCAGCTGGAATGTAACCACACTCCTAATGTGAGAGATATAATAAAGATATATATATGTATATATATCTTTCTCACCATTCCATTTATTTTATTTTATATAAATATAGGTCATCACAACCTACCCTCCTTAAAGAAATTTCGTCCTCGAAATTCAAACGAGTAATGTAATGCATCGCACTGTCACCCTCAAACTCTCTTATGTACTTACCAATGCATCAACAAAAATTCTTTGACTTCTACATCAGCCTCAACGAGTCACACCTGTTAACGAACCAAGGCAACAAAATATCTCAATCGCCTAATGCATAAAGCATCCCAAGGTCGAAATAACTACTACTATTCCAAGACCTTAACGAAACGAAATAGTAACTTTTCAAAAACGCCAACCACCAACTCAAATAGTGGTCATCAACCGTCACCAAAACAGACGATACCTTACCAACACTGTTCTTCATCACACTACTATTATGATAACTCACGAGGTCAAACACAAATTATGCATATGCCATTACCACGACGGAATATTCCGTTAGCTAACATCATTGCGCGTAAGCAAAACACACAAAAAGAAAAATTTATTACGAATACACAGATATGGGGTTTCGAACCCCTGGCTTCAAGCTCAGGCCACAGCCCAAACCACTAAGCTAAACCACTAAGCCAAGCTACTCTTGTGATCAGATATTCAAACGAATATATATATGAGACACATATACATAAAATCAAAACAAAACAAAATAGAAGAATTACTCGTTGCGGTGTTCGAACCCTTAACCTCAGGCTCAACCTCTCCATCCTTAGACGCCGAACCAGACCACTCAACCAAGTCACTCTTGTGACACGATTAGTCAAATAAATGTATATAATACATAAATATACAATATATATACATATATGTATACAGCTTTCCCGCTTCTCTCTCTTCCTTCGAAATCTGCGTCTGCCACGCGGTTTGCTTTTGTGTCGGTTGGCCGACAAAAGTCGACTTCATCGATTACTGCCCGCCTCGACTCTCTCTCCATCTTGTCTTCTTCTCTTCTGTATTATTCTGAATCAGAATTCTCCCTCTTCTACTTATCCCCTCATTTCCCTTTCTTCTTCATCACTCTCTTCTGTTTCCTCTTTTTCATCGAGAGAAAAGAGAGACTGAACGGAGGAGAAGAGTTGTCTCAAAACTCAGTCTGTTCTCTGTTATTTTTTTGATTCTCCTTTCTTGCTCTTTACATCTCTCACTACACATGGCCTCATCTCGCCCCCTCACTCTCTTTCCGGACCTCAATGATCCGAGCTCCTCTCGATCAAGTGTCCCTGCTCCTACCCTTCCTAACCTTCCTGGACCGAGTGCCCCTGTTCCCATTCCTCCTAACCTTCCTGGACCGAGTGCCCCTGTTCCTATTCTTCCTAACCTTCCTGGACCGAGTGCCCCTGTTCCCATTCTTCCTAACCTTCCTGGACCGAGTGCCCCTGTTTCCATTCTTCCTAACCTTCCTGGACCGAGTACCCCTGTTCCCATTCCCCCTAGCTTTCCTATGATATCAGTTGAGCAAATCATGGCTACTCAATCTGATATTGAGGCCAACCACTTCACACTAAGCTCTTGTGTGGAAACCGTGACTGTGATTACCAAATTATCTCACCGGTTACGAAATAGAACCATTGAAGTACAAAAGCTAAACTCCCAACTTTCTCTGCTCTAGAGCATGTACAAAGATGCGCAAGCAGAGATTTGCACCCTAAAGGCAGAGAATAAAGAGTTGAAGCGAAAGATCACCGTCATGACCCGACTCAGAGCACCTTCGTACTTCACCTTTGACAACCAGCAGGGAGTCATATCCCCCGGCGGTCCTGCACATACTGAGGCAGAGCCTTCAAAGGTCACCCAGCAAGGAGTCAAATCCCCCGGCGGCCCTGCACGTACTAATGCAGAGCCTTCAAAAGTCTCCCGAAGCGACAAAAAAAGGAAGGGCTCGGCGGGAGAGCCAAGTAAGTGAAGTCGGCAAGTGGCTGTTATCCAAAACAAGATCCTTCTCTTTTTTCTTTTTCTTTTTTTTTTTTTTTTGTCGTTGTTGCTGCTGTTGTTGTCTCTGTAATCGGGGATGTCATCCCCTGACTTCAATAAAATCAGTTTTGCTCTTTGCTCTCTTTTTTTTTTTTTTACACAACTATGGCATAACTAGCATAATACTTTAAGCTCGAAAACAATTTCGTTCGACTAAATTTGAGAATGATTAAATCTTGAACTCTAAACTGAACATTGATTCTATACAGACCAGAATCAAAATCATGGCTTAACGAAAGAAAAACGAAACAAAACAATCCAAACATATCAATGGCAAAACGGAGGATCAATATAAGAGATCCACCACTCTTACCCCATAGATACTAACCAATCTCTATTTCCATTACATGAATCACACCATCACGACACACACCAAATTTAACCCAAAACACTCTCATATACCTTCCATCTTCACAATTTCAACTCATACCTAAGAGGAACTGTAAAAGTTAACATCGGAGTCCATCCCCTATCTCCTCCCAATAGATAAGCATAAAAGCTATATCAATCTTTCAATAGATACACATTTTGGTGTTGTATCATTGGAGTCCATCCCCTATCTCCTCCCAAACAATATACATACATAATGTATAAAAAAAATCCAATCATTCACAATGATCATTCAATACACGTATTTGCTGTATTATTATAACCATCATATTCAATGACACAACCCGGATGATTAGTTTCAGTTTTCCCTAATCAACACACAAAGTCTACAACAAACGAGACTAACCTCAAGGTGACCGATGTCAACCCAAAACCCGATACCAACGAGCTAACTAATCAATTCGATAACCTCCACACTCAGTAGTCCACACGCTGATGTGCCACTCAAACCACTAACCCCAGATACGGAGTTCCCTACACAAACCCCAAATTTTGGAATCGCACCGGATCTCCTCAAATTAAACCGCATCAACACTGCGTCTAAGGGAATCACCATTTCCCTCCCCATGGCTACATACAAGCTTGCTCATCTCCTCGACCGATGACCGACTTGGTCAACCTCAATCACAATAACCCAATCACGAAAGACAACTTTGACCAACGCTATTCTTGTTACTCTAGAACACAAACTGTTCTTCCTCTAAAGAATGCTGCCTGCATTCACTCACAAACCATACCCCACAATTGATAACCGATCACCATATGAACACTACCCCTATACAACCGATGGGGTCACAACGGACTCACTAACTAGCAAAGCCCAAAACACGAACCAACATAGAGGTACCATTCCCGCTAAATACTCAAATTACCACCATACTAATTACCCTAGAGCACTTACTTTAGAATTATAATATCCTCACAAAGAAATCTTAAAATTTTCTCTAAAAGCATTGGTTGCTAACACAACTCCACAACATCCATCATATCATGTCCTTCAACACTCAGTTATTGCACTTGAGAACATCAACAACTACCTTTGAGGCAGTGGACTCCACCAATCTCACAAGTAGTCCTACACATGTATCCACATCACATAAGGCAAACCATATAAACATATAGTCACAAAATCACATACAGATTTTCTTTCTAGATAATGATTGTCCCATGATGTTGCTAGAGTTCCAATCAGAAACAGCGGTGATAAAGTGCTCTTCTGACTAGACTTCTAGGAACTCACAGACCCAATCAACATCTCAGAAATCAAACCCCATACTTATAAAAGCACATAAGCATGTTATCACATAAGCATACAGTACATGCTAACGTCTTAATCAAGCGAGACAAACCCATTGTGGTACTAACCACTTCCCACGTACCCAAAGTATTCAAACCCAGTAGGCTCTGATACCAAGTTGTCACGCCCTCAAAATAATAACATTAAACCCACAATATTGACATGCATTGATATATAAAAGATCAACATCCTTCTATTCATCAGAGTCATTACATAAAGTATTACATCTTAACAACATTAAATGCCATATAGGCTTTCATCTTTCCAAGAAATTACTTGGTTACACAAATAGAGTCTCGCTCATTACACATTAAGCCCTTGGCTTGAATCTACATGTAATACATCAAAGAAAATAGACACAAAAAGTCTGCCCGCCTCTAGTCTCCCAAGCTATGTCCTTGGAGGTGGCATGCTACCTGTACCTGAAAATAATGTTCCCATATAGGGTGAGCCACAGCCCAGTAGAAATACACTAAACCAACTATGAACAATGACTAAAAGATTAGCAGTTGATAGATGGTCAACACTTTTACATTCTTTCATAACACTTTACAGTTTCATGACATTCAAATCCATGCTACATTTCATTTTCCATTTCCTTTCAATTCTCAATTCATAACTATGGCTCAGAACCTGACCAAACAATCTATATGAGACAGTAACTCATATTAAACATTTTCCCATTTCACAATAGATAAGCATACTAGCTATATCAACACATCAACGGATAAGCATATAAGCTATATCAACACATCAGCAGATAAGTAAAAGAACTATATCGCACCACCAAAGATAAGCATATGAGCTGTATCTACACTTCTCTAGACAAATCATAAAAGCTGTATCTACACTTCTCAAAGATAAGCGTATGAGCTGTATCTACACTTCTCAAAGATAAGCATATGAGCTGTATCTACGGAGTCCATCCCCTATCTCCTCCCAAACAATATCTGGTTTAGAGGTCCATCCCCTATCTTCCCCTAAACCGTGGAGTACATCCCCTATCTCCTCCCAAACAATATCCGGTTTAGAGGTTCATCCCCTATCTTCACCTAAACCGTGGAGTACATCCCCTATCTCCTCCAACACAACACATTGCATATAAACACATAGGTTCTATACACAATCAATCAATACATAAAGTTAATGTATTCTATCAACCATCATACTCTATGACACATTCCATTGATTAGTTTTCGTTTGCCTATTCATCATGCATTGTCTACAACAATCAAGACTATCATCCACAGATAGCCTAAAGCAGTTATTTCTAAACAGGAAATAAATGCACAAAATAGATAATATATCAACATTTCAATTAGGTAAGCGATAAATAATCCAACTACACCCTTCAATCCCATACATTCTCATTTCAATTCCTCATTTCTCACAATTAATTATACAAATTAATTAATCAATGTAATTAGGGCATTTTCCATAATTAACATTTCAACCCTAAGGTTCCATTTTCATCAATGTTTCAAGATTAATTCCATTTCTCCATGCCAAACATGCATATAGGTTTAATATATTTAAAACCTCAACTTTTGTAAAATTACACAAAAGCCTAAACTTTCTCAAACTTACCCAACAACCCCCCCAACATATCAAAATGCTAAAATTTAAAGACAAAGCTCATAAAGAGGAGTAGGATATCCCTACCTCAAGTTTGACGAGGAAACACGCAAAAAAAACTCCAATTTCCAACTTTGTTGGATTTCGATTTACACCAGTCAAAACGTTGCTCTCACCAACTTCTTCACTTTGGTGACTTCTTACAAAGCCAAATGAAAATTCCACCTGCCAAATTCCAAACACAACCCAATTGCCACTACCATGCTCTTGTCCTTCCTGTATGAGGTCAAAGCTTGCTGCCAACATCACCCTAGCAGCCATCCCATTGCATATTCCAGCCCACTGGGGATCAAGTTCCACAAAGAAGAATGGTAGTGCACCTAAACCGGTAGCAGCAGCCATTGCCAGTGTGAGAAATGCAACTGTGGACACTGAGACTCTGCCACTTCCAACCTTCCTTTCATCCAGTCCATTCGTATCACTCACAGATATAAGGACATCCTTTGTTACTATGCCATCTATAACACTACCCCCTGTATTCCTCAATGGAGCAGCTCTTAACCTTGGTAAACTCTTTGTTTCTGACTCTACTGTGGCATAACCATTCAAAACCACAAGAAATAGCATAAATAACAGGACCTGTTTAAATCTTAAATCCATTTTTGTTTATATGCACGCCGAAAGACAATTATTCCTCAACTCAGGAATTTCAGATGAAATATCCAATGATAGTCACAGAATCAACCAGAATAGAAGTTGCTCCAAAGCCTAAAACTCAATCTTAGCCACACCCACTTTAACTTGATTGTCAGATGCACATACCCGATCAACTAAATCTCTGTAAACACATCCTGATTAAGTCCCAGTAAAAGAATCAGCAAGAATGCTATCTAACGACCATAATGCAAATGACTGAAGTGCCTCAGAGGGTCGTTGGTTGATCCAATCAACTGATGTCTTATAAACATCTTCTGAAACATGAATAATACAGATATCAGCAATCTTTGCAACGGTTGACTCCCTGAACAACTTAGTCTATGGAAATTGAGATGCACTCACAGCCGAAAATGTGAGACCCAAATAATCTGCAAACCGCATCAGCTGGTATCCCTCATGTATATCCAAAATCCTTATACCACAACGTATTTGTTGATGGAGTATGGACATCATTGCGAGCTCCACAGCTTATTCGCATAGCATATGGTGCAGGTTGAGGATACGAAGGTCTCAGAGCCAAGAAAAAGATGAACGAAGCTGTAGTGTGTGAAAAGATATGACTGGGTGGAATGTAAAGATGCCCCACTCCACCACTCACTTCACTCTTTTATTTATTTTATTAAATATTTTCCACCGAAAGCAAGCCAACGAGAGATACATATTATATATATATATAAAATAATCCTTCCCACTCAAATTTGTCTAGCTTTTCCCTCAAAAGAACAGATTCCACTGCCCCACACGTTTGATCTTGATCTCAATATTATTATCCTGTTTATTTATTTATTCTTTTCTTTTAGTAGACCACATCAGACTTTCTCTACAACTCTCATCATTTTCTCACCAAAAATGAACAAACCCAGCTGGACTGTAACCACACTCCTAATGTGAGAGATATAATAAAGATATATATATATATCCTTCTCACCATTCCATTTATTTTATTTTATATAAATATAGGTCATCACAGTTAATGACTTTTTTGTGACAAATTTTTCAATTTGTTGTTGAAAGTTAAAAAATTAGTGACTTTTTGTGACAATTTTTTTAAAACTGTCTCTAAAACTGATAACTAGTGACATTTTTTGTGACATCTGTTGCTGAAAATTAACAATTTATGACTTTTTTTAACAGTATTTAATGAAAAGTAGCATTAACTATCATATGAACTATTAGACAATTAATCCACCTTTTAAGACTTACACATAAGTTTCATTTTTAAAATAATGGAATACTTGACCTTAAATAACTTACAAAGCAATTGAGTTGTTCCTCTTGAGAGTATGTTCCAATAGCTCTCCTTACTCGGATGGGGTTCTTCGAATGATGAAGCTCCGAGAGACAATTTGCAATTTCTTGACTTGGTTCTTCCATGCCCAAAAACTATTTGAATAATGTAGTGGTAGGTGCTCGATCTTTGAAATAACATGGTATCCAGGTGGTGAGTTTTTACCAATTATAACTCTCTGAGAGTCTCTCCCTCGGCTAGGGTTAGGGTTCTTTGAAGGCCGAAATTCCTTCAAACATTGCTGCAAAGTCTCCATTTCATTCCTCCTCCATGATATAGGATATTTGAAAGAGTTCCTATATAGATGTCGTAATTCTAAAATTATAAGGTTCCAATCCGCCCGTTTGGTAATTCAAAAAAGATAAAAGGTTAGAAACCATTTTGACAACTAATTAAATATGTTTTAGATCATCAACCTTAATCAAATTCCATTTTTTTTTTTTTTTTGGTTGATAAAGTTGAAGTTAAAACCATCTGAGGCAAGAGCCTTACGCCCATGACAGCTGGAAAATCTCATTCTCAAAAGATAATGATATGATTATTTTGTAAAGCCTATAATGTGTTTTTAAAAGTGGTCGTCCCCTTAGGATGGTCAAATTCAAATTATCCCACAACATATTGATTCTATAATCATAACTACATAATTTCATCATATATGGACTAGTATGAAATGAGAAATTATATGATCAATATGAGAAAAAAAAGATAAAGAGAAACTGTATGGCACAATGATAAGATTCAAACCAGACATCATACTAGTTGCTCAATAAGAATGCAACTCATCCAATAGACCAACTCTCTCTAAACTAATAAATAAAAGTAAAAATGATAAAAGCTATACAGGGTTAGCAGTCCGTCCGTTTTAGTAATTTTAAAGCAATTTGAGAATAAGCTTCATTTTTCTTTTGCATTAGCTTCTCAGTATCATGAATATCCTTTGTGGAGTTTACTTGTATCAAATAATGATCATCTCTTGAACTTGATATAGGCCCAAATTCTTTCTCATCATCCAAACAGAATCCATAAACGTGGGGTATCAGAAGGCATAAGCGTGGTAACAGAACGCATAAGCGTGGTAACAACACGCATATGCATGGGGTATCAGCACGCATAAGCGTGGTAACAGAACGCATAAGGCTGGGGTATCATAACGCATAAGCATGGGGTATCAGAACGCATAAGCATGGTAACAGAATGCATAAGTGTGGGGTATCAAAACACATTAGCGTGGTAACAGAACGCATAAGCGTGGGGTATCAGAACGCATAAGCGTGGTAACAGAACGCATATGCGTGGGATGTCAGAACGCATAAGCGTGGGGTATCAGAAAGCATAAACGTGGTAACAGAACGCATAAGCATGGGGTGTCAGAACGCATCAGGAGATGCTCACACAAAATGGTGTAGAATTGTATTGATAAGAGTATATACAACGACTTGTTCAGATTGAACAGTGCCAGTTAGAGGATCTGTAATTCTTTTAAAGGCTGTAAGAATTTCTATTTGTTGGATGTCTGTAATGATGTTATCCCACCATCCTTTAAGAATGCCGGTAAAACCATTAAATAAGAATCGAGCAATCTCATGATCGTCATTCTCATTATGTTCACAAATTGTTGAATACATGATCATTTGATGTAATAACTCAAATATCTGATATTCTGAAAGACCATCTATGTTCCATTCATAAATAGTTTTTCCATGGTATGATTTTTGTGTCTGTAAGAAATCTTCTTCATAGAGAATATCCATAGGAGTGCTGCGAGGATAAAAATGTCTTGTTGGAGCAGTCCTATGAGTATTTCTTAAAGATTCTCCATAACGAACTTCATTTATGGAGGTTGGATTATTTTGAAAAACATTTTCAATTAAGGGTGTTTTGGGAAGTTGGATAAAAGTTGACTTTTTGACTTTTTTTAGTCTACTTTGTCTTTTTGTGGGTAAGCCATGTGAGAGGTGATGTGACTTAAAATGGTTTAAAAGCTAGAAGCTGGCTTTTAATTAGCATCCGAAAAGAGGTCTTAATTCCCATCAAGTCCTATTGAACATAAGTCTTTATAAAATCGTCGCAAAAAATAATTTTTTGTTACGATTTTTTGCATATGTCGCTAAAAATTGACAATTAGTTACTTTTTTTTGTTACGATTTTTATAAATTGTCTTTAAAACATACAGTTAATGACTTTTTTGTGACAAATTTTTCAATTTGTTGTTGAAAGTTAAAAATTAGTGACTTTTTGTGACAATTTTTTTAAAACTGTCTCTAAAACTGATAATTAGTGACATTTTTTGTGACATCTGTTGCTGAAAATTAACAATTTGTGACGTTTTTCTAACAATATTTAATGAAAAATGGCATTAACTATCATAAGAACTATTAGACAATAAATCCACCTTTTACGACTTACACATAAGTTTCATTTTTAAAATAATGGAATACTTGACCTTAAATAACTTACAAAGCAATTGAGTTGTTCCTCTTGAGAGTATGTTCCAATAGCTCTCCTTACTCAGATGGGGTTCTTCGAATGATGAAGCTCCGAGAGACAATTTGCAAATTCTTGACTTGGTTCTTCCATGCCCAAAAACTATTTGAATAATGTAGTGGTAGGTGCTCGAACTTTGAAAGAACATGGTATCCAGGTGGTGAGTTTTTACCAATTATAACTCTCTGAGAGTCTCTCCCTCGGCTAGGGTTAGGGTTCTTTGAAGGCCGAAATTCCTTCAAACATTGCTGCAAAGTCTCCATTTCATTCCTCCTCCATGGTATAGGATATTTGAAAGAGTTCCTATATAGATGTCGTAATTCTAAAATTATAAGGTTCCAATCCGCCCGTTTGGTAATTCAAAAAAGATAAAAGGTTAGAAACCATTTTGACAACTAATTAATTATGTTTTAGGTCATCATCCTTAATCAAATTCCATTTTTTTTTTTTTGGTTGATAAAGTTGAAGTTAAAACCATCTGAGCCAAGAGCCTTACGTCCTTGACAGCTACATATAGCTTGGAAAATCTCATTCTCAAAAGATAATGATATGATTATTTTGTAAAGCCTATAATGAGTTTTTGAAAGTGGTTGTCCACTTAAGATGATCAAATTCATATTATCCCACAACATATTGATTCTATAATCATAACTACATAATTTCATCATATATGGACTAGTATGAAATGAGAAATTATATGATCAATAGGAGAAAAAAAAGATAAAGAGAAACTGTATGGCACAATGATAAGATTCAAACCAGACATCATACTAGTTGTTCAATAAGAATGTAACTTATCCAATAGACCAACTCTCTCTAAACTTATAAATAAAAGTAAAAATGATAAAAGCTATACTGGGTTAGCATTCCGTCCGTTTTAGTTATTTTTTAGCAATTTGAGAATAAGCTTCATTTTTCTTCTGCATTAGCTTCTCAGTATCATGAATATCCTTTGTGAAGTTTACTTGTGTCGAATGATGGTCATCTCTAGAGCTTGATATAGGCCCAAATTCTTTCTCATCATCCAAACAATTGTTCTGGGATTCAATTTCTTCATTCAATGCCATTTGCAAGAAATCAGCTTCCAACACCTCCATATTCATCTGCACCCAATGCTGAGAAAAAGTGTTAAGAGGATCTGCGTTGTTGTTCTTCATCATTGAGCTTTTCAATAAAATAAAAAGATAAGAAGTTCAATATTTGGGTATTGACTGTAAATATTCAATCAATATTTATTATTGAGATTGGTCATTGAAATTGAAAAATATTATACAATAAACATTAATGAGCTACATGCACAAAAATTACAAATATATACGTGTAAAAATTAATGTGTGATCTAAATTATTTTAAGTGTAGTGATAACCACGAAAAATAAGAATTATATCTAACTGAATAACTATAGTCTAATAATCTAACTACTAACACAAGAAATAACTAATAATAATAAGCAGAAAGAAAAAACTCAAGTCTTACAATAATAAATAGTCCATAATGAGAAAATAAAGGAAAATGCTATAAACCCTAAATAATTTATCAAATTGTTTATCAAACCTTTCAAGGTGTGGGACCCATACAAACTCACATGTGTGTAGGTCCCACATCCAGATTTGTTAGAGAATTCAGTAGATTATTTGAGACTCCTAACATAACTCGAAAATAAATAACGCAATTAGAGAAAAAAATTATTATTTTTGTTTTTAAAGGCGTCTTAAATAATTCTGAAACACACATTAAATTTTATATCTCATTACCATATCTCATCTAATAATAAACCCAAAAACAGAAAATTTATGATCCCACTAATATAGAGAGAGAATGAATGAATCAACGGTTACTTACTGAGAATTGGAAGAAGAAAGAAAAAAGGGTCGTCTTGGCTGTGCAAGATAAGAGACCAAGAGGTGAAAAAACCTATCATTTATAAAAATTATGAACCATATAACATAATAATAAAAACGATGTTGACTATTTTCTCACCAAGACACTTCCACCCCACGACAAGCCTGTCAAACTCATTGTCTTCCCCTTCTCCAAGCAATTTATTTATTTATTTATTTATTTGTTTGTTTGTTTACATTACTGTCAAATTAATGCCCCTAACACAAATGCACCAAGAATTGTTATATTGATAGAAAGAAGTCAAAGCACTCTTCACTTCAATAATTCATACATAACACAAAAATAAATAAATAACGAATAGATCTTAATAGTTGGACTTAATTTTCATCAAGGCCTATTAAAAATAAGTTCTAGTAAAATTATCGCTAAAATAATTTTGTTTGACAATTTTTTACGTATGTCGCTAAAAATTAGCAATTAGTGACTTTTTTGGTTATGATTTTTATAAATTGTCACTAAAATTTACAATTAGTATCATTTTTCTGTAACGAATTTTTTAGGGCTGTAAGGTCTTTCTTGCCTTCTGGGTCCATAAATACCATGTGGTATTTGGTTTTCTGGAAATTGTACCCCCTGAACTATAAGATCTGTTTCATTTTGGGTATCACTAGGAGGTCTGGATTGTGGTCTTATAGACTCAGCAGGTTCAGAGTAAGACTGTCTGGATGATTCTGGCAGATCTACTCTATGTGATGGAGCAGTTCTATAACTAGTACTAGACATACTTCTGGAAAGAGATCTAGGTGGTCTCTTAAAGGTGAGGAATACATTCCCTCCTTGGGTTTGAATAACCTCATCTAAGGTTTGCTGAATAAGTGGCCTAGCTGGAACAGCTTGGTTTATTTGCCATCTTTCTGGAAACTTGATTTCTTCCCAAGGGATCATTTTGGGTATGGCTACTTGACTACTGTAAAGATTTGTGTCTATGAGGACTGTGTGTCCTGCTGGACTTTGTTTCGTAATGTAAGGATTTAAAGTTGTTAAAACTTTGAGGTAAATTCTGGAAATTACCGCATAAGGTGGGGATCCTGGAAGATATTCATAACCATTAGACAACACTCTGAGTTCAAAAACTTTAGATAAGTTTGCATCAGAGAGTGCTATACTTAAATTTGGATAGATATCAAAATATACTGGACCATGTGAGAGACTGGTTTCTATAGCTCCCATCAATGATGCTCTCCAATCTGTACACCTTCTATCTCTTAGTGTACACTGGAGACTGGTATTTTGACCAAATAGTGTCAAGGGCTTAAAAGCTATCTGAACAAGTCCTATATGGACATACTTTTATTTCTGGATAAAAGGATATAGATCCTGGAAATGAAGGAGATATATTATCTCATCATTATTCTGGACAGGTATAGCATGCTCAAATGTTTTGATTATTTTCTTACTGGAAAAATCAAAAGTTCCTATCTTATAGATAGTATCTGGTTTGACCTTAGGGATAGTCCACTTATCAAGGGCTTCCTTAACATCCTGGTAAGCTACGAGTTCTCTGGCCTCTGATGTAGAGGTAGAGGCTACTGTATTGGATACTGTATTTGCCACTGAGGCTACTTCTTCTGTGGGTTCAGTACTCATGTATGATATATGTGACCATATATGTATAATTAAAATTAAATAAAACTAACTATAATGAACATTAAACTTGGGTCTGATACCAATAATGGTGCTTGACATAAGGAAAGGCCAGTACGTCTGTCAACGACATACGTGATCAAATGACCTAACTGCAATTACTGCTAACGGTCTGACACTACGCGACTTGGGTGACGTCCACTAACCCTAACACTGTTCTACCCATCATTAAGCACTAACCCAAGAATAACATTTATTATAGTTTTATTTGATTGTATCTTAATTATGGCATATATGGTCTCATGATATACTGTGATGGAGGGGGAGGCCGAATGGCCGTAGCCAAAAGGCAAATCTGCTCTTGCAATTGAGTCTGGACTTGGATAATTTTTTTATTGCAATTTTCTAATTCTTGGAGACCCCAAGAATCGTTAGGCCAAATAGATAGATAATATTCAATATTATTTTTTCCTACAAAATAAAAATCTAACAATTCATTTAATATAGAAAGAGAGTATACAGACATGCATGAATGAGAAGGAAGAGATACTTACAAATAATACTTACTTTCAATATGGCACACTTTTATTATATTTCACAAGGTAGAGGGAGATTACACACTGTAAGAGAGAAAGGGAGAGAGTACAGAATATTAAACAGAAAAACTAAAATTTTGATTCGTGCCTACAGCAAGGGTGTGGCCTCCCTTAAATAGAAAAATAAAAGTAAAACATAAGGATAAGCGAGACAAGTGGCGTGTCACACCCCAAACCCGCCCCTAAAAGTTTGGGCATGACCCATTCGAAAATGGACACCAAACCTGTTATACATATCATACGGGGCCTGAACGGAAGCATGCAATAATATAAAATACATAGAAAAACATCCATTGAGCTATTACTAACATGCCAGGATCACAACATTACACAAAATAAATAATATACAGAAAATGAGCACACATACATCTTGACTTAGCTCCACAATTAGGCGTATAATAAAAATATTAAGAAAAGATAACTACAGCATAAACCAATAACCCCACAACACTTATAAAATGTACGGGCTTCAGTTAGTGCTTGGACACACCGAAGTTGACAAAAGAGAGACGAGCCTTAAGGGTTAGGACTGGAGTCCCGGTTGATTACCTACAGAAACAGACAAAATACAGAATGAGCGAAACTCAGTGAATAATAAGACATAAATAATGTACTGTTTAACTTGAATAATCAAACATATAACTACAGAGACGTATGATTAGCTACATTTCGTAATTATTTCCGAAACAGCCATGAGTCCAATTTCCATAACATAATGGCTTTAGGCCCAGTATATACAGAACAGCCATAGGCCGACAGATGAAAACGACCACGGGTCTAAAAATATCAGAAATAACAGTAATGGCAGAAATGACAGAAATAGCGGAAATAACAGAAATAACAGAACGCATAAGCGTGGTAACAGAACGCATAAACGTGGGGTATCAGAACGCATAAGCGTGGTAACAGAACGCATAAGCGTGGGGTATCAGAACGCATTAGCGTGGTAACAGAACGCATAAGCATGGGGTATCAGAACCCATTACCCTGGTAACAGAACGCATAAGCGTGGGGTATCAGAACGCATAAGCGTGGTAACAGAACGCATAAACGTGGGGCGTCAGAACGCATAAGCGTGGTAACAGAACGCATATGCGTGGGGTATCAGAAAGCATAAGCGTGGTAACAGAATGCATAAGCGTGGGGTATCATAATGCATAAGCGTGGTAACAGAACGCATCAGGAGAGGCTCATACAAAATGGTGTAGAATTGTATTGATAAGAGTATATACAGCGTCTTGTTCAGATTGAACAGTGCCAGTTAGAGGATCTGTAATTCTTTTAAAGGCTGTAAGAATTTCTATTTGTTGCATGTCTGTAATGATGTTATCCCACCATCCTTTAAGAATGCCGGTAAAACCATTAACTAAGAATCGAGCAATCTCATGATCGTCATTCTCATTTTGTTCACGAATTGTTGAATACATGATCATTTGATGTAATAACTCAAATATCTGATATTCTGAAAGACCATCTATGTTCCATTCATAAATAGTTTTTCCATGGTATGATTTTTGTGTCTGTAAGAAATCTTCTTCATAGAGATTATCCATAGGAGTGCTGCAAGGATAAAAATGTCTTGTTGGAGTAGTCCTATGAGTATTTCTTGAAGATTCTCCATAATGAACTTCATTTATGGAGGTTGGATTATTTTGAAAAACATTTTCAATTAAGGGTGTTTTGGGAAGTTAGTTAAAAGTTGACTTTTTGACTTTTTTTAGTCTACTTTGTCTTTTTGTGGGTAAGCTATGTGAGAAGTGATGTGACTTAAAATGGGTTAAAAGCTAGAAGCTGGCTTTTAATTAGCATCCCAAAAGAGGTCTTAATTCCCATCAAGTCCTATTGAACATAAGTCTTTATAAAATCGTCGCAAAAAATAATTTTTGTTACGATTTTTTGCATATGTCGCTAAAAATTGACAATTAGTGACTTTGTTTTTGTTACGATTTTTATAAATTGTCTTTAAAACTTACAGTTAATGACTTTTTTCTGACAAATTTTTCAATTTGTTGTTGAAAGTTAAAAATTAGTGACTTTTTGTGGCAATTTTTTTAAAACTGTCTCTAAAACTGATAATTAGTGACATTTTTTGTGACATCTGTTGCTAAAAATTAACAATTTGTGACGTTTTTTTAACAGTATTTAATGAAAAGTGGCATTAACTATCATAAGAACTATTAGACAATAAATCCACTTTTTAAGACTTACACATAAGTTTCATTTTTAAAATAATGGAATACTTGATGTCACGCCCCAAACCCGCCCCTAAAAGTTTGGGCATGACCCATTCAAAACCAGACACTAAACCTGTTATACATATCTTATGGGGCCTGAACGGAAGCATGCAATAATATAAAATACATCAAATAACATCCATTGAGCTACTTCTAACATGCCAGGATCTCAACATCACACTAAGTAAATATTATATAGACAGTTTACATCCATATGCCTCGACTCAACCCCACAAATAGGCACATAACAAAAATAATAATGAAGAAGGAATTATTTACAATCAACCCAAAAATAGACATCTAATGCATAAATTGAAACTCGGCAAAACTTTACAAAACGAACGGCTTCAGGTGGTGCCTGGACGCCTCAAGGTTGACAAGAGGAACACAAGCTTTAAAGGTTGGGACTGAACTCCCGATTGGCTACCTACAGAAACAGACAGACAAAATACAGAATGAACGAACTCAGTGAATAATAGTACACAAATAATGTAATATTTTATCTGAATAACCAAACATGTAACTGTAGATACATATGATTATTTTCGTGCCGTGATTATTTCCAAAATAGCTATAGTCCAATTTCCTTAACAGAATGGCTTTAAGCCCAAATTATACAGAACAGCCATAGGCCTACAGATGCAGAACGATCATGGGTCCAGAAATAACAGTAATAATAGAACCAACAGAAATAGCAGAAATAACAGAAATAACGGAAATAACGGAACGCATCAGTGTGGTAACAGAACGCATAAAGCGTAGTAACAGGACGCATAAAGCGTAGTAACAAAAATAACCAATGTATGGACTCAAGAGGTGGCTCTTACGGATTCCAGAGGTGGCTCCCACCAAAGTGTAGCACTTCGTTCCGTACAGCACTTTGTTCCATACCAGAACATATTAGAATGACCTAACGGTCCAGAAATATCATAAACTTAATCTTATCAGAAACAGAGTCTTATGCATTTCCAGATTCCAAACCATTTTCGTAATCATATTCATAGTCATTTCCATATTCAGATTTTTCATAAGATCATATGTGGTACACCATTAGCCATCAGATCAGGTAGGTCCGAAGACCACAACAGGTAGGTCCGAGGACCACAACAGGTAGGTCCGAAGACCACAAAGTTGATACCAACAGCCACGGTATTGTTACCCCCGGGCGAGGGCCATAGGCCACGGTATTGTTACCCCCGGGCGAGGGCCATCCGGACTAAGGGTGCCACAAATACTTTTTTAGAAAACTAGACATTCATTCGTTCATTTCCAACATATCATAGCTTTTCAAGAATCAATCATTTCCTATCATGGTATACTGAAAATACATAACATAAGTTTAACAGAACGTTGCTGATAGCTGTTAACAAAAGGCAACATAGTTTACAGCTTGCACGCTTTTAGAAATACATAAATACCACAATTCTGTAATGTATATAGATTCCATTACATCAACAGGCCGGAATAACTTATAAACCAACTTCACAGTGTTAATAGTTGTATGCAATTCGTATACAGAAGTATGGGTAATTCGTAGGATGGTACATTAACAATAATCATTAGCCATAACCCAAAATACAGAGTAAGTTCAGAATCATACCGGTGTGTGATCACTCTTTTAATGTTCATATCAATTCTTAAGCAACACACATGTTAACATATTAGCTCACGGAGAATAGAATGTCAATAACAATATTGATTAACGGTCAATGACATATGTTTGAGGTACTATTACTCACAGTGTTCAGGTGCTTGGTCTGCCCCTGTAGCTGACCCTATACAATTCACGTAAGTCAAATATAATTCATCATAGTCTATTCAATTCAATATTAGTTAACCCAATATAGTCCAACAAAGCCAACACCACTTAATTCATTAAAACCATTTGCAATTCAACATAATGCAAAATAAACCCTTGAATCTCATTTCAATATTCCAAAACTGAGGTCATATCATCCATGTCAATCATGGATTATTTCTCTGATTTTTCCTTTACATGATAGCATGAATTCCAACATTTATAACAAAGTTCATTCACAAAATTTAAACATATTTTCCAAGTATCACCAAATTCCAATTAAACTTGTATATACATAATTCAATACGTCAATTTCATTATTCTACATTCAATTTGGGTTAAATCTTTGGTTATCATCCTTAAGAAACTTAGGGTTTCAAGAAAATAATGAGATTTCAAGAAATAATCAAACTTATTAACCCAACACTATATTTCCATCAATTACACATCTAGGACTCATAAACCATTATTTAAACCCATCAATTAACTCCCAATATCTTCAAACCATAAAACCCCCAATGTTCAAACCCCAAAATTCCCAAAATCTCATAATTTCTTCCATATACATAACATAAATGAAAACTTGCACCATTATACAATGAAGACACCTCCAACCTATCTATGGATGTAAATATTAAAGAGTCTTCAACCCTTACCTCAACAATCAAGAAAAGGGGTGAGCTTGAGAAGAAACTTTCACCAATCCAAATTTTAATCGGGTAAAAACATTGATCCTCCTTAGTTCTCCATCCTACATGCCAAAACCATGGTGGATTGTTGATAAAAATGGGTGAAATCAAAGGTTTGAGAGTTAGGGTTTCGGACTAAGGCAAAGAGGAAAGAAGAGGGTTGAAGAAAATCTATGAAATGATCCAAAAATCCCGTTCTTAAAGCTGCTGTCCCGCAATTCCCGCTCGAGCGGACTGTTTTCCGCTCGAGCGGACCTGCCCTCAGCACAGATTCCAAAACTTTGAACAGGTATAACTCTCCCATCCGAACTCCGTTTTAGGTCGTTCTTGTGTCCAAATTGAAGCCCCGGAAATAAGCTTTCCAATGGTTCTAACCTCACATCCAAATTCAAAGTGTGGACAAAGAAAAGGATAAAAGAGTGGCGGCTGGTCGCCGACAATTTATTCTAATTAAAGCTTTTGGCCCAATCTTACTTTGCCATCATATTACCACCACAGCCAATACTCCAAAATAAAATAAGAAGGTTCCAAATACACTAATAAAAATGTCCAAAACAAACCCACACCTCAGAAATACAACTCAACCTAGAGGCCCGCTCGAGCGTCAACTCTTCCGCTCGAGCGTGCAGACCAACAAAGCCGTCCGCTCGAGCGTAAACTCCCCCGCTCGAGCGGAGAATCACAACTCCCAGAATCTCAGGCCGTCTGCACAATTGCTGGAAACTCCAAAAGTCCGCTCGAGCGTCAACTCTTCCGCTCGAGCGGAGGGAAAATTCTGGGTCGTCACACTTGACCTTAAATAACTTACAAAGCAATTGAGTTGTTCCTCTTGAGAGTATGTTCCAATAGCTCTCCTTACTCGGATGGGGTTCTTCGAATGATGAAGCTCCGAGAGACAATTTGCAAATTCTTGACTTGGTTCTTCCATGCCCAAAAACTATTTGAATAATGTAGTGGTAGGTGCTCGATCTTTGAAATAACATGGTATCCAGGTGGTGAGTTTCTACCAATTTATAACTCTCTGAGAGTCTCTCCCCCGGCTAGGGTTAGGGTTCTTTGAAGGCCGAAATTCCTTCAAACATTGCTGCAAAGTCTCCATTTCATTCCTCCTCCATGATATAGGATATTTGAAAGAGTTCCTATATAGATGTCGTAATTCTAAAATTATAAGGTTACAATCCGCCCGTTTGGTAATTCAAAAAAGATAAAGGGTTAGAAACCATTTTGACAACTAATTAAATATGTTTTAGGTCATCAACCTTAATCAAATTCCATTTTTTTTTTGGTTGATAAAGTTGAAGTTAAAACCATCTGAGGCAAGAGCCTTACGTCCGTGACAGTTACATATAGCTTGGAAAATCTCATTCTCAAAAGATAATGATATGATTATTTTGTAAAGCCTATAATGAGTTTTTAAAAGTGGTTGTCCCCTTAGGATGGTCAAATTCATATTATCCCACAACGTATTGATTCTATAATCATAACTACATAATTTCATCATATATGGACTAGTATGAAATGAGAAATTATATGATCAATAGGATAAAAAAAAGATAAAGAGAAACTGTATGGCACAATGATAAGATTCAAACCAGACATCATGCTAGTTGCTCAATAAGAATGCAACTCATCCAATAGACCAACTCTCTCTAAACTAATAAATAAAAGTAAAAATGATAAAAGCTATACAGGGTTAGCATTCCGTCCGTTTTAGTAATCTTAAAGAAATTTGAGAATAAGCCTCATTTTTCTTCTGCATTAGCTTCTCAGTATCATGAATATCCTTTGTGAAGTTTACTTGTATCGAATGATGATCATCTCTTGAACTTGATATAGACCCGAATTCTTTCTCATCATCCAAACAGAATGCATAAGCGTGGGGTATCAGAACGCATAAGCGTGGGGCATCAGAACGCATAAGCGTGGTAACAGAACGCATAAGCGTGGGGTATCAGAACGCATAAGCGTGGTAACAGAATGCATAAGCGTAGGGTATCAGAACACATTAGCATGGTAACAGAACGCATAAGCATGGGGTATCAGAACGCATAAGCGTGGGGTATCAGAACGGATAAGCGTGGTAACAGAATGCATAAGCGTGAGGTATCAGAACGCATAAGCGTGGTAACAGAATGCATCAGGAGAGGCTCATACAAAATGGTGTAGAATTGTATTGATAAGAGTATATACTGTGTCTTTTTCAGATTGAATAGTGCCGGTTAGAGGATCTGTAATTCTTTTAAAGGCTGTAAGAATTTCTATTTGTTGGATGTCTGTAATGCTGTTATCCCACCATCCTTTAAGAATGCCGGTAAAACCATTAACTAAGAATCGAGCAATCTCATGATCGTCATTCTCATTTTCTTCACAACTTGTTGAATACATGATCATTTGATGTAATAACTCAAACATCTGATATTCTGATAGACCATCTATGTTCCATTCATAAATAGTTTTTCCATGGTATGATTTTTGTGTCTGTAAGAAATCTTCTTCATAGAGAATATCCATAGGAGTGCTGCGAGGATAAAAATGTCTTGTTGGAGCAGTCCTATGAGTATTTCTTGAAGATTCTCCATAATGAACTTCATTTATGGAGGTTGGATTATTTTGAAAAACATTTTCAATTAAGGGTGTTTTGGGAAGCTGGTTAAAAGTTGACTTTTTGACTTTTTTTAGTCTACTTTGTCTTTTTGTAGGTAAGCTATGTGAGAGGTGATGTGACTTAAAATGGGTTAAATGCTAGAAGGTGGCTTTTAATTAGCATCCCAAAAGAGGTCTTAATTCCCATCAAGTCCTATTGAACATCATTCTTTATAAAATCGTCGCAAAAAATAATTTTTTGTGACGATTTTTTGTATATGTCGCTAAAAATTGACAATTAGTGACTTTTTTTTGTTACGATTTTTATAAATTGTCTTTAAAACATACAGTTAATGACTTTTTTCTGACAAATTTTTCAATTTGTTGTTGAAAGTTAAAAATTAGTGACTTTTTGTGACAATTTTTTTTAAAACTGTCTCTAAAACTAATAATTAGTGACATTTTTTGTGACATCTGTTGCTGAAAATTAACAATTTGTGACTTTTTTTTAACAGTATTTAATGAAAAGTGGCATTAACTATCATAAGAACTATTAGACAATAAATCCACCTTTTAAGACTTACACATAAGTTTCATTTTTAAAATAATGGAATACTTGACCTTAAATAACTTACAAAGCAATTGAGTTGTTCCTCTTGAGAGTATGTTCCAATAGCTCTCCTTACTCGGATGGGGTTCTTCGAATGATGAAGCTCCGAGAGACAATTTGCAAATTCTTGACTTGGTTCTTCCATGCCCAAAAACTATTTGAATAATGTAGTGGTAGGTGCTCGAACTTTGAAATAACATGGTATCCAAGTGTTGAGTTTTTACCAATTATAACTCTCTGAGAGTCTCTCCCTCGGCTAGGGTTAGGGTTCTTTGAAGGCCGAAATTCCTTCAAACATTGCTGCAAAGTCTCCATTTCATTCCTCCTCCATGATATAGGATATTTGAAAGAGTTCCTATATAGATGTCGTAATTTTAAAATTATAAGGTTCCAATCCGCCCGTTTGGTAATTCAAAAAAGATAAAAGGTTAGAAACCATTTTGACAACTAATTAAATATGTTTTAGGTCATCAACCATAATCAAATTCCATTTTTTTTTTTTGGTTGATAAAGTTGAAGTTAAAACCATCTGAGGCAAGAGCCTTACGTCCGTGACAGCTACATATAGCTTGGAAAATCTCATTCTCAAAAGATAATGATATGATTATTTTGTAAAGCCTATAATGAGTTTTTAAAAGTGGTTGTCCCCTTAGGATGGTCAAATTCATATTATCCCACAACATATTGATTCTATAATCATAACTACATAATTTCATCATACATGGACTAGTATGAAATGAGAAATTATATGATCAATAGGAGAAAAAAAAGATAAAGAGAAACTGTATGGCACAATGATAAGATTCAAACCAGACATCATACTAGTTGCTCAATAAGAATGCAACTCATCCAATAGACCAACTCTCTCTAAACTAATAAATAAAAGTAAAAATGATAAAAGCAATACAGGGTTAGCATTCCATCCGTTTTAGTAATTTTAAAGCAATTTGAGAATAAGCTTCATTTTTCTTCTGCATTAGCTTCTCAGTATCATGAATATCCTTTGTGAAGTTTACTTGTATCGAATGATGATCATCTCTTGAACTTGATATAGACCCAAATTCTTTCTCATCATCCAAATAGAATGCATAAGCGTGGGGTATCAGAACGCATAAGCGTGGTAACAGAACGCATAAGCGTGGGGTATCAGAACGCATAAGCGTGGTAACAGAATGCATAAGCATAGGGTATCAGAACACATTAGCATGGTAACAGAACGCATAAGCGTGGGGTAATAGAACGCATAAGCGTGGGGTATCAGAACGCATAAGCGTGGGGTATTAGAACGCATAAGCGTGGCAACAGAACGCATAAGCGTGGTAACAGAATGCATCAGGAGAGGCTCATACAAAATGGTGTAGAATTATATTGATAAGAGTATATATTGCGTCTTGTTCAGATTGAATAGTGCCGGTTAGAGGATCTGTAATTCTTTTAAAGGCTACAAGAATTTCTATTTGTTGGATGTCTGTAATGCTGTTATCCCACCATCCTTTAAGAATGCCGGTAAAACCATTAACTAAGAATCGAGCAATCTCATGATCTTCATTCTCATTTTGTTCACAAATTGTTGAATACATGATCATTTGATGTAATAACTCAAACATCTGATATTCTGATAGACCATCTATGTTCCATTCATAAATAGTTTTTCCATGGTATGATTTTTGTGTCTGTAAGAAATCTTCTTCATAGAGAATATCCATAGGAGTGCTGCGAGGATAAAAATGTCTTGTTGGAGCAGTCCTATGAGTATTTCTTAAAGATTCTCCATAATGAACTTCATTTATGGAGGTTGGATTATTTTGAAAAACATTTTCAATTAAGGGTGTTTTGGGAAGTTGGTTAAAAGTTGACTTTTTGACTTTTTTTAGTCTACTTTGTCTTTTTGTAGGTAAGCTATGTGAGAGGTGATGTGACTTAAAATGGGTTAAATGCTAGAAGCTGGCTTTTAATTAGCATCCCAAAAGAGGTCTTAATTCCCATCAAGTCCTATTGAACATCATTCTTTATAAAATCGTCGCAAAAAATAATTTTTTGTGACGATTTTTTGTATATGTCGCTAAAAATTGACAATTAGTGACTTTTTTTTGTTACGATTTTTATAAATTGTCTTTAAAACTTACAGTTAATGACTTTTTTCTGACAAATTTTTCAATTTGTTGTTGAAAGTTAAAAATTAGTGACTTTTTGTGACAATTTTTTTAAAACTGTCACTAAAACTAATAATTAGTGACATTTTTTGTGACATCTGTTGCTGAAAATTAACAATTTGTGACGTTTTTTTAACAGTAGTTAATGAAAAGTGGCATTAACTATCATAAGAACTATTAGACAATAAATCCACCTTTTAAGACTTACACATAAGTTTCATTTTTAAAATAATGGAATACTTGACCTTAAATAACTTACAAAGCAATTGAGTTGTTCCTCTTGAGAGTATGTTCCAATAGCTCTCCTTACTCAGATGGGGTTCTTCGAATGATGAAGCTCCGAGAGACAATTTGCAAATTCTTGACTTGGTTCTTCCATGCCCAAAAACTATTTGAATAATGTAGTGGTAGGTGCTCGAACTTTGAAATAACATGGTACCCAGGTGGTGAGTTTTTACCAATTATAACTCTCTGAGAGTCTCTCCCTCGGCTAGGGTTAGGGTTCTTTGAAGGCTGAAATTCCTTCAAACATTGCTGCAAAGTCTCCATTTCATTCCTCCTCCATGATATAGGATATTTGAAAGAGTTCCTATATAGATGTCGTAATTCTAAAATTATAAGGTTCCAATCCGCCCGTTTGGTAATTCAAAAAAGATAAAAGGTTAGAAACCATTTTGACAACTAATTAAATATGTTTTAGGTCATCAACCATAATCAAATTCCATTTTTTTTTTGGTTGATAAAGTTGAAGTTAAAACCATCTGAGGCAAGAGCCTTACGTCCGTGACAGCTACATATAGCTTGGAAAATCTCATTCTCAAAAGATAATGATATGATTATTTTGTAAAGCCTATAATGAGTTTTTAAAAGTGGTTGTCCCCTTAGGATGGTCAAATTCATATTATCCCACAACATATTGATTCTATAATCATAACTACATAATTTCATCATATATGGACTAGTATGAAATGAGAAATTATATGATCAATAGGAGAAAAAAAAGATAAAGAGAAACTGTATGGCACAATGATAAGATTCAAACCAGACATCATACTAGTTGCTCAATAAGAATGCAACTCATCCAATAGACCAACTCTCTCTAAACTAATAAATAAAAGTAAAAATGATAAAAGCTATACAGGGTTAGCATTCCGTCCGTTTTAGTAATTTTAAAGCAATTTGAGAATAAGCTTCATTTTTCTTCTGCATTAGCTTCTCAGTATCATGAATATCCTTTGTGAAGTTTACTTGTATCGAATGATGATCATCTCTTGAACTTGATATAGACCCAAATTCTTTCTCATCATCCAAATAGAATGCATAAGCGTGGGGTATCAGAACGCATAAGCGTGGTAACAGAACGCATAAGCGTGGGGTATCAGAACGCACAAGCGTGGTAACAGAATGCATAAGCATAGGGTATCAGAACACATTAGCATGGTAACAGAACGCATAAGCGTGGGGTAACAGAACGCATAAGCGTGGGGTATCAGAACGCATAAGCGTGGGGTATTAGAACGCATAAGCGTGGCAACAGAACGCATAAGCGTGGTAACAGAATGCATCAGGAGAGGCTCATACAAAATGGTGTAGAATTATATTGATAAGAGTATATACTGCGTCTTGTTCAGATTGAATAGTGCCGGTTAGAGGATCTGTAATTCTTTTAAAGGCTGCAAGAATTTCTATTTGTTGGATGTCTGTAATGCTGTTATCCCACCATCCTTTAAGAATGCCGGTAAAACCATTAACTAAGAATCGAGCAATCTCATGATCGTCATTCTCATTTTGTTCACAAATTGTTGAATACATGATCATTTGATGTAATAACTCAAACATCTGATATTCTGATAGACCATCTATGTTCCATTCATAAATAGTTTTTCCATGGTATGATTTTTGTGTCTGTAAGAAATCTTCTTCATAGAGAATATCCATAGGAGTGCTGCGAGGATAAAAATGTCTTGTTGGAGCAGTCCTATGAGTATTTCTTAAAGATTCTCCATAATGAACTTCATTTATGGAGGTTGGATTATTTTGAAAAACATTTTCAATTAAGGGTGTTTTGGGAAGTTGGTTAAAAGTTGACTTTTTGACTTTTTTTTAGTCTACTTTGTCTTTTTGTAGGTAAGCTATGTGAGAGGTGATGTGACTTAAAATGGGTTAAATGCTAGAAGCTGGCTTTTAATTAGCATCCCAAAAGAGGTCTTAATTCCCATCAAGTCCTATTGAACATCATTCTTTATAAAATCGTCGCAAAAAATAATTTTTTGTGACGATTTTTTGTATGTCGCTAAAAATTGACAATTAGTGACTTTTTTTTGTTACGATTTTTATAAATTGTCTTTAAAACTTACAGTTAATGACTTTTTTCTGACAAATTTTTCAATTTGTTGTTGAAAGTTAAAAATTAGTGACTTTTTGTGACAATTTTTTTCAAACTGTCACTAAAACTAATAATTAGTGACATTTTTTGTGACATCTGTTGCTGAAAATTAACAATTTGTGACGTTTTTTTAACAGTAGTTAATGAAAAGTGGCATTAACTATCATAAGAACTATTAGACAATAAATCCACCTTTTAAGACTTACACATAAGTTTCATTTTTAAAATAATGGAATACTTGACCTTAAATAACTTACAAAGCAATTGAGTTGTTCCTCTTGAGAGTATGTTCCAATAGCTCTCCT
This sequence comes from Camellia granthamiana, assembly GCA_036172215.1. NCBI lineage: Eukaryota > Viridiplantae > Streptophyta > Magnoliopsida > Ericales > Theaceae > Camellia > Camellia granthamiana. The sequence continues at coordinate 532,963 of CM069907.1, forward strand.
TACTCAGATGGGGTTCTTCGAATGGTGAAGCTCCGAGAGACAATTTGCAAATTCTTGACTTGGTTCTTCCATGCCCAAAAACTATTTGAATAATGTAGTGGTAGGTGCTCGAACTTTGAAATAACATGGTATCCAGGTGGTGAGTTTTTACCAATTATAACTCTCTGAGAGTCTCTCCCTCGGCTAGGGTTAGGGTTCTTTGAAGGCCGAAATTCCTTCAAACATTGCTGCAAAGTCTCCATTTCATTCCTCCTCCATGATATAGGATAGTTGAAAGAGTTCCTATATAGATGTCGTAATTCTAAAATTATAAGGTTCCAATCCGCCCGTTTGGTAATTCAAAAAGGATAAAAGGTTAGAAACCATTTTGACAACTAATTAAATATGTTTTAGGTCATCAACCATAATCAAATTCCATTTTTTTTTTGGTTGATAAAGTTGAAGTTAAAACCAACTGAGGCAAGAGCCTTACGTCCGTGACAGCTACATATAGCTTGGAAAATCTCATTCTCAAAAGATAATGATATGATTATTTTGTAAAGCCTATAATGAGTTTTTAAAAGTGGTTGTCCCCTTAGGATGGTCAAATTCATATTATCCCACAACATATTGATTCTATAATCATAACTACATAATTTCATCATATATGGACTAGTATGAAATGAGAAATTATATGATCAATAGGAGAAAAAAAAGATAAAGAGAAACTGTATGGCACAATGATAAGATTCAAACCAGACATCATGCTAGTTGCTCAATAAGAATGCAACTCATCCAATAGACCAACTCTCTCTAAACTAATAAATAAAAGTAAAAATGATAAAAGCTATACAGGGTTAGCATTCCGTCCGTTGTAGTAATTTTTAAGCAATTTGAGAATAAGCTTCATTTTTCTTCTGCATTAGCTTCTCAGTATCATGAATATCCTTTGTGAAGTTTGCTTGTATCGAATGATGATCATCTCTTGAACTTGATATAGGCCCAAATTCTTTCTCATCATCCAAACAGAATGCATAAGCGTGGGGCATCAGAACGCATAAGCGTGGTAACAGAACGCATAAGCGTGGGGTATCAGATCGCATAAGCGTGGTAACAGAACATATAAGCGTGGTAATAGAACGCATAAGCGTGGGGTATCAGAACGCATAAGCGTGATAACAGAACGCATAAGCGTGGGGTATCAGAACGCATAAGCGTGGTAACAGAATAACAGATGAGTATGGACTCAAGAGGTGGCTTGTACGGATTCTGGAGGTGGCTCCCATCGAAGTGTAGCACTTAGTTCCGTACAGCACTTTGTTCCATACCAGAATCAATAAGTTTGAAAACAACAGTGTATACCATGTCATATCATAAACGGAGCAATTACAGAACATGATACGTAAACAGAATGAATATCCAGAACAGAATAGCCCCAAATTCATATAAATAACGTCACACAATAGGATACATAAATCATCTCATGATTCCTTTCAAATGGCCATAATCGTCTCATGTAAATCAAAGTATTACTAATAAAAACGGAATAACTTACCCCACATCAGTCCTGAGTTATCATTGACAAAGCATAGGGGTTCGGAATGCACAAGCATCATTGTTCTTCTCATTCACTATAATTCAATAAGGGTAATTTACAGATAACAGCACGTTAATAATGTTCATTAATAGTAAACAAATCATATAACTATGGCACTATCCATAGTTCTAACCAGCTGCCCAATCATGTTAATCCATTCTAGACAATTATCTATGTCGTAAGTCATGCACTGAAGTCCCCAAGAGGATATTCGGAATATCATGTTCCCATTCAAAATATTATGCCCCGATAAACGGAGTTTACATTCATGATGTCCTTCTGTTACCAATTCCATAGCATCCATAGTTTACATATCGTTTCTGTGCAGAATCATGGGTACTTTATAGGTTGTAACACATTACCGACACTTTATCGTTAACCATTGAACACACCTGAAATGTAAAGTAGTTTCAGAGCCAAACTGAGGTATGTTAAATCCTTCACTGTTTACATAAGCTTCAATCCCCACATACGTTAGCATAATTGCTCACAAAGAACAGAATATTATTAACAGTAAATAATGTACAATTATAGTACTATTACTCACAGTGTTCAGGTGCGTGGTCCGCCCTTGTAGCTAACCCTACACAAGTCACATAATTCAAACATGATCCATCATAGTACAACATCATTTAGTTCATTAACACCATTTACAATTCAACATAATTCAAAATAAACCCTTGAATCTCATTTTAACATTCCAAAATCGAGTTCATGTCATTCATATCCTTAATAGATTATTTCCCTAATTTTTCCTTTACATGATAGCATGAATTCCAACATTTATAACAAAGTTCATTCGCAAATTTTAAACATAATTGCCAAACATTTCCAAATTCCAATTAAACTTGAACACATCTAATTCAATATCTCAATTTCATTATTCTACTTTCAATTTGGGCCAATTCATTGGTTATCATCATTGATCAACCTAGGGTTTCAAGGAAAATGATGATTTTTAACAAAAAAATCAAACTTCTTAAATCATCACTTTTAATTCCAATTTTCCCAATGATTCTACATCTAGGATCCCCAATCCATCATTTAAACCCACCAATTTAACTCCCAATGTTCAAACCCGAAATTCCCAAAATCTCATAATTTCTTCTATATACTTATAAAATGAAAATTTGTACAATTATACAATGAAAATACCTCAAATCTATCTATGGATGTAAGTATTGAAGAGTATTAGAACCCTCACCTCAAGAATCAAACAAAGGGGCAAGCTTTAAGCAGAATCCTTCGTAAATCCGAGTTCCAATCGGGTAAAAACGTTGATCCTCTCTTGTTCTCCATCCTTCACTACAGGAAAAACAGGTTTAAGCGGCGTTTTTTTAACGACGTTTTTTGAAATGCCACTTTTATTAATATTTAACGACGTTTTTTAAAAACGTCGCATATTTGTTTAATCAAACGACCCCGTTTTAGAATCGGAGGCGTTTAAAACCGCCTCCAAACGTTGTGACTCACGCGCCTATTTTGGTATCTGAGAATGCTTCTTAAAGCTTTGTAAATCCTTATTTTGAATCCTCACACCTTCACAAACCTCACGCCTCTCTCTTGCTCACCCCCAAAACCCTTGAAAGCGATTTCGATTCAGAGCGATTTTGTTTGAGATTCATACAGATTCATCAGAGCGATTTTGATTTGAAGGTCTGAAGCTTCACTCTGTCTCTCTGTCTCTCTCTCTCGATTCATCCTTTGTTCTCTGAGATATCGATCTGAAGCTCTGGGTGATTGCGAAGAGAGAAGAGGGATTGGTTTCGATCACAGAGGAAGTGATCTCAGGAGAGGAGGTGTTTGGTTTCTTAGATCGGTCTTAGAGCGATTTCGATTTTGAGATTCATCTCAGAGCGATTTCAATCTTGAAGTTCTCTCTCTCGATTTCAAAGCTTCATCGTGAGGTATTGATTTCTCTCTCTCTCTCTCTCTCTCTCTCTCTGTCGATTTGTGTTATACCTTATCTGGAAATACTAGCTCAACATGCTTTTCCCATGTCTTTTCTCAGTTGCTACAAAACAAAATGCGTTCCTAGAGTTCATGTTCAATTTTTATTTAGGCTGATACCCTGTTCGTGTTTGGTTTTTCTCCCAGATATATGTTCCAACAAATCCTCGTGGTGCAGAGTCCTTACCTCCAGCAATTGTAGTCTCTCAGTCCACTTTTTATTTGCGAAGGCTATGGGGTGAACCCAGTGAGGTATGTTGTTCAACACAAGCAACTGTGTTATGGTGCTGGACTTTGCAATTATTTACCTATTTTAGATGGTGGAATTGGTTTGAATCATTGTAAAGTTTTTAATTTCTTGTTAACTCTCCAACTCAACTATGACCATATATGATTTCGGAAGTCCTAATAGAGTAGACATGGACACGACACCCATTTGAAGTGTCGGTGCTTCATAAAGTGTTACTTTTTGAGTTCATTGATGCTTTTGATAGGATTATGATCTATATTTTGTAGCTTGTTTTTCATCACTTTTTTCTTGGTGATTAGCCCTTCTGTTACATCATTGATATTCTAAATTTCAATTTTCAATTATGTAAATTTTCCTCATTTTCAACATCGGTGTTATGATTTGAATATGCATGTAAATTTTCTCTTTAAGCTGTTCATTAATTTATTATTGTTTGATCTACAAAATTTAGAAATAGAGTTTGGTGATTTATCATAGATGTTGGTTATAGAAACCTTTCCAATTCAGGTTGAGTGCTCCCAAATGGCTGACATGGCACAAGAGATTGTTAAAGTAAACGGCTTTTCAGATGGTGATGTCACTAGGAACAACGAATTTCATAATTTCTTTCAGTTTTTGCTTCTACTTCTTAACTGATTTGGCCTTTTCTGTTTTCTCTTTTTAATTACCACAGTTATCACAGTTTTGAAGGGCAAAGTTGAGGAAATTGAGATTCCAGTTGCTCAAGTGGATATCATTATTTCAAAGTGGATGGAATATTTTTTATTGTTTGAGAATATGTTAAATACAGTCCTCTATGCTCGTGATAAGTGGCTTGTAAGTTACACTGCCCTTTTTTTCTTTTTGATACAGTGTTTATGATGTCCTTCAGAATTCAAGAATAACCACTTCGATGCTATTGCTAATCTGGACGTATTAGTGGAATGTTTGGTGGTGGAGTTTGTTTGTTTGTTTGTTTTTTTTTTTTTTTTTGGTTTTGTTTTGTGTTTTGTGTGTTTTTTTTTAATCATGGAAGATGTTATTGGAGTCTAATTGGTCTCATCAGCTTGAACTTATTATAATTCGTTAGTCTTTATATTCTGAAAATTCAACTCTTTGACTGGATCAGACGCCTTTTCTGAGATTTTCAGTGCTTTTGTTTAGAAACTTTACGGTGGTGGAAGCAAATTGATTAATTTAATTTTTATTGGATTTATACGCTCAGAAAAGTTTCTGTTTGCTTAAATTGGGTTTTCTAGTTAAAGTCATTATATTCTAAGAGATCTATCTTGAGTTGGGTTGTAATTTTTTTAAGTTACAATTTGATTCGTTTGTTTAGGAATTTTGTCCTGTTGAAGTTAAGTCTTAAATTGATTCTACATCAAGTGGGGAATTTTTTTTTTTTACTTTTTTTGTTCTTATTTACGGTTTTCAAGCATCTTTACAAGGGATCTTGGATGTGAAATGAGATTTACGCAGGTCCTCAATTGTTTTGGCCGATAGTAGTAGAGTTCAATGTCAGTTTTGTCTTGGTTAATGACCGACTGTGGAACAATGGAATTGGTTTGATTGGAGTGTGGTTTTTGGATGAACCGTTGTTGAGCATGGCATTTTTTCTCTTCCTCTTTGATTTCGTTTGGTATGAAAGCAGAAAAATCAGATGACTCTAAACCACAATTTTTTTGTGGCTTTTGATTTAGGGATTAGATCAATTTGCATAGATTGGAGGTTGTGACTTGGTGCAATGGCTAGTGTTATTCACTCCCAGCATTGTGGCGTGGGTTCCAGATGTAATCAGCCTCTTCACAAAAAGGTAGGGAATAGGCTGCCTACATACTAAATATTTTAGATCTTGTTGTAAACGGGAGCCTTTGTACTGGGTACCACTTTTTTTCTAATGAATTTGCAAAGGGTGTTGCTTTGATCATTTGCACACTTCCATGATGTAGTTTTGGGTTATGTTGCAATTTGTTGTTTGCATGTAATTTTTTTATGAACATTCAACCTTGAAAAAGAAAAAGTATTTGTTGTTATAGTGCCGTATTTTAATTCATTTAGATATTCTCTCAACTTTCACTCCTTGCTTGTTTTCAGGTTAACAATGGAGTTGTTGTTCCAGACAAAGCTTCTCTCTATCTGATAGCCATTGAGGATGCTGACTACAAAGAAGACAGATTGAATGTGAGCTTATTGACTTCCTGCATATCCTGTAACTAATGTATATTGTTTTCCTTTGTATATTTCGTAATCATGCATGGGTGTATGTGATCTCCTTGATTGGCATAGGATGTTGTTGTAAATGGGACTTCAGATATGCTCTTCTTATCAAGTGGTTGTGTACAGTGTTGTTTCTATGAACTTCTTTATAGATTTTTTACAATTTTGTTTTTGGCATTTTATGGCATTACAGTTTGGAACAATGTGTATGGCTTCAATATGAGCTGTATCAAGAAGCAATCTATCATGGAACCTCTTGTTGACACAGTTGATCAGAAGCAGATCGTTGCAAACTGTCAGTTACTGAAGGTAAGAAAAATGTATCCCTGTAGGATTAATTTCAATAGTAATTTTAATTATTTATCTTTTGGTCTGCTTGGTCTGACGAATCTGTTGCTGTGCTTTACTTTAATACAGACTATGGACATCTCTAAGATGGCCCCAGGGGATGCTTCCTTCACAGCTCCTTTTAAGCTCGGGGCAGAACGTGATGATTACATCCATGCTCTTGTGGCATATTTTGATGTCTCTTTTACTAAGTGTCACAAACTGACAGGCTTCTCAACAGGTTCATTTCTTTGTTATTTTATTATTATTATTTTTCTCTAAATTACTTTATTGTCAGTGTCTACTATGAAGGTGTGTTTTGATAATTTTATTACATGCTGATTTTGATTGTTTTGAGTTTGAAAGGGTTGTCCATTTAAAAACCTTGGAGCAGATGCCTTAAATCCAATTTGTGTTCGCTTGTTTAGAATTCATGAATTGTTTGTTATAAAGAATATGGTCCAGTGCAGTGCTAATAAAATAAAATAAAATAAATAGAACCCTAAAACTGCTCATCAGTAGGTGGATTCATCATAGTTGAACTGGTGGTTGAGTCAACTCATCTAGATATCTTTATAGCAAGAGAATCATAAAGTTAGAATAGGAAAACTGTTGTTAAATTTGCTGCTAAATCAATAATTACACTAAGTGTGTTGGCTTCTCAATCGGTCCTATGTCTTGTGCATGCAGACACACACACACACACACATATATATATATATATTTATGTTTCTGAGATTATTACTTATAAATATATATGCAGGGCCAAGATCACGGACTACACATTGGAAGCAAACGGTCTTATACCTGGAAGATGTGCTTACGATATGTGAAGGGAAGGCTTTAGTTGGCAACATGACTGTGGCACAAAATAAGAAGAATTCTCGGGATGTTGATATAATGATCAAATATTCATTGAATGGCCATCGCAGGTGGGCAGTCGTCATTAGCTGACTATTGCACTTATTATGTAGCTTATTCTTATCTCATATATAAGGATAATTATATATCATATATATGAATATTTCAACCAAAGATAATAATTTTAACAGTCTAAAGAAGGAGAATATGTATAAATTTACATTATTTTTGTTTTATCATTGGGTGACAAGTTATTTTATTCAAACTTGTAATATGATTCATTTGTGTCCATGTGTCCAATGAGTGTTGTGTTGTGTCGTGTCGGTTCTTAGAAGTGTCCATCCTTCTTAGTCATATTTGAATCTCTATTTATGATGGCACATGTATGCATTTCTTTTTTTCCTTCTGATTTCTTGTCCTTTTTTTTTTCTTTTCCCCTTTGGATCTGGGCAAATCATATATAAGCATTTGATCCAGTATGCTAGTTGTCCCATTGTGTTTCTACTTTACCTGTTTGATTTCTTCTTTTACGTTGTCTTCTCAGTAAGCAATATATGTTGAATGTTTCAGATTTTGAAAAAATACAAAAGGAACAACCCTTGCAACTCCCTCCAAAGCCACATGATTTCAGCCTTCACTAGTTGATTGGTTATCTTGATCATGTGTGTGTGTATTATATTGCTTGCAGGTTACTATCACTCCTGAAGTGGCATCAAGAAATGTGAACAGAGCTATCATGGCAGAGCTGGTGAAACTCTACAAAGAATCTGACTTGGGGAAGAGATTGCCAGCATATGATGGCAGAAAGGGTCTATACACAGCTGGTGAACTTCCTTTTGCATGGAAGGAATTCAACATTAAACTTGTGGATGAAGAGGATGGAATCAATGGTCCCGAGTAAGAATTTGTTGCTTTTTCGGCAGTGTTGTTTTATATGTAATTTGTGCCTGTCAGTTTTTTTGCTTTTTCTATGTTCTATTGCTCATCATACAGATATGGCTTCCGCTGCCTTTATTGAGGCTCTCCCTATAACAGAATTTTTTGCCCAGCTTCTAGGAAAAGATGTGATATCAAGGACATTGTCTGACTCTGACTGTGTAAAGGTACTTGTCTTTGTTTTGCTGATATGTGCTACATGTATTTACCTCTTAATTTATTTAATTTGGAAATTTACCTTGAAATATGAACCAGATCAAGAAGGCCCTTAGAGGAGTGAAAGTTGAAGTAACACATAGGGGTAATGTACGAAGAAAGTACCGCGTTTCAGGGTTGACATCTCAACCAACAAGGGAACTAGTGTAAGATATTAAACGTTCAACTTGGATCAAACTACTTCTCAGCACTTTTGTTTCTTCTCTAAGGATTCTTGATAAACGCCTGACAAGTGTTATAACATTCATGGTAATTTTGCAAGTTGTTACACCATTCAGTTTGTTTTGGTTTTGTTCTCAATTTCAATGCTGTTTGCAGGGTGTTTACTGGTTTTTAAAAAAACTGCACCTTGGATGATAGCCCATATGTACACTTAGGCTGGGCTGTTGAGCTTTTACTTATCTATCTTTGCTAATATGTTTATCATCTTGTGTGTTAAAGCTATTTTGTGTTTCTTTGTGTTGTCTTTAGGAACAATAAAGAAAATTTTGAATTTGTTTCTTAGCTTATTGACAAAACAGAAGGAAACAAATGAAAATTTTGTGGATTTTACTGGTATTTTTGGGTGGAATGGAATAATGATTGTAAAGTATTATTCCAAATTTTTCATCTTATTGGCAATTGAATCTATATTATTTTGGAACAGAGCAATCATATCGTGGCACTAAAGGTGCTTTTCAAGAGCCAGCTGAAACAGTCTCAGGTTGAACACCAGCTTCGTCGTGAAGTTGAAATCCAAAGTCATCTCAGACACCCTAATATTTTACGCCTTTATGGATACTTCTATGATCAGGTATAGTTCATCTAGATTATCAAATTTCACAGCTTTTCCATGTTAATCTGTTAACTTTTGTAGCCAATTGACTAATTACCCTTTTTTTTTCAACACAATTGTTGCAGAAACGAGTTTATTTGATATTGGAATATGCCGCCAAGGGTGAGCTGTACAAGGAGCTACAGAAGTGTAAATACTTTAGTGAAAGACGCTCTGCAACTATGAGTTTCGCCACTATGGTTTTCTTTGTTTGTTTATCTTCCATTTGGCTTGTCATTCTTATTACATATTATGTTTCGAAACCATCCAATTGTGAGTAAATTTATAATTTTTTCCACAACATGAATTTAAGGGATACACTTCGATGCCACGGGCAACATTGTTGCCATTTTTCATTCTATCTATAGAAAACTTGTCATTTTTATTTTTCTTTTTGGTGCATTGGGGTGTTACAGTATGTGGCGTCATTAGCACGAGCCCTCATCTATTGTCACGGAAAGCATGTAATACACAGAGATATTAAACCAGAAAATCTTTTGGTTGGTGCACAGGTACATTTAGTTTTTTAATTGATTAATCGATTATCAAGATGTTACCTTGTGCAATACTTCATCAATTTGGGTTTTCTTTATCAGGGTGAACTCAAAATTGCAGATTTTGGATGGTCAGTGCACACATTCAACCGTAGGAGGACCATGTGTGGTACACTGGATTACCTCCCACCTGAGATGGGTATGTTTATCTAACAACTATTTGCTTCTCCTTTCTCTTTGATTCAGTTGTATTTTTCAATCTATCTAGTTTTGTGTCTTTGGAGCAACTTTATCAATTCTCAATCATCACTTTTCTTTTTCTTTTTCTTTTTCTTTTTGAACTAGTACAACCTTCTTAGCTTTTTATATTTGGAGAAAGTTTGATTTTGTTGAACAATTCACCTTATAGTGGAGATATTTGCAAATTGACTGTGATGCATTTTTTTTTTTTTCAATTTTTTTTTTTTTAGTGGAGAGTGTTGAGCATGATGCAAGTGTAGACATATGGAGCCTTGGTGTCCTCTGCAAATTGATTGTGTGGGTTTCTCTTCAATATTTTTGTTTTAATAATCTCTCTCTGAGGTCTGCTTTGTGACTTTTGGTTACAACCTTTGACTTGTATTGTTCATTTAATGGGCTGATCTGTGCACTGTAGCATTAATCTCAATTTAATCTCATGACTCTCTGGAATTTTGGTTGTGTTGTTTATGAATCCATAGCCGTTGAGATAGACTTTCGTCAAGGTTTCTGGGTCTAATCTGTGCTCTGTGACATTAATCTAACTTCACTCTCACGAGTCTGTTGAATCTAGATTGTTTTGTTGTTTAAGAATCCATAGCCATTGAGATAATGATGCATATATATGTTGTTGATTGGTTGTCCTACGGTTGGGGTTTCTTGAATACTTGTTTATTTTTCTGTGATTCAACTAGCAAGGAGGTGGCCTGAGGTTTAGAAAAATCTCATTTTGAGTTGTTTATTTTTCTGCGAGATAATAGGTATAGTTCTTCCATTTTGAGTTCACGATTACATGGATTCACAGCCTGAAATCAATTCAAAGATGAGATCAATTCTAATAGACTGGTTGACAGGTTCACAGGAAGTTTGAACTAATGCCTGAGACCCTTTACCTCACAATTAACATAGTTGATCGGTACCTTTCAATGAATGTTGTCCCAGGGAGGGAGCTTCAGTTGGTCAGCATTAGTTCAATGCTAATTGCTTGCAAGTATGAAGAAATTTGGGCACCAGAGGTAATAGGTGTTCTGTTTTCATCATTTAGAACCTTGTCTGATCTAAAAATTTGTTTGGTTTCACTGAAATTTGGGCACCAGATTTGATTATATTAAATCTGGAGCAAGCAAGGAATATACATGTTCTTATTAATGGTGATTTATGTCTTCATGCTTTTGATAGAATTTATTGCTTTGTTCTAGATTTTCTTTAAAAAGATTATAATTTGCAACAATTATTTATTTATCTGTAGGTCAAAAGGATAATTTTGCTGAAGGAAAGAGCTGATTCAAGAACTTTTTTTTTTTTTTTTTTTTCAGCAGACCCAAAATTGAAATCTTGTTAGAATTTTTTTTATTTTGTATTTAGTAAGAGCATTAAAATATCCAGATGTAAGAGGAATTTGCAGGTTATTTTGATTTTTTTTGCTATGTTGTGCTTTATGGTTTTGTGCAAATTGGAATGTAAATAAATAACCAGCTCAACAGCATATTTTATATTAACTAAATTATGAAATAAAAAAAAAGGTATTTTTAATTTTGTTTTCAAGCTTAGCTTATTTATTATTTTAATAAACATCAATTATTAGTTTGACAGGTATTTTTTTGTTCAACCATGTAAAATTAACAAAATTTAAAAATTAAAAAAAAGGCTATGGCGGCATTTAAAAAACGTCTCTATATTCCATCCCAACGGCTAGTTTTTAAAAATTAAAAAAAAGGCTATGACGGCGTTTTCAAAAACGTCGCTAAATGTCATAGTGACGTCATAATATAGTTAGGCAGGACATTTGGCAGCGTTTTTTAAAACGTCATAAAGTTATAGCGACAGCCGCGTTACCGACGTTTGGTACTAAACGTCATAAAAACAATTAGCGACGTTTTTAGAACTTTTTGCGGCGTTTTTTAAACGCCGCTAAAAGTGAATTTTCCAGCAGTGCTTGATGCAAAAACCATGGTGGATTGTTGATCAAAGTAAAGGAAATCAAGGTTTTGGGGCTAGGGTTTCGGACTTAGAGTGAGAAGAAAGAAGAGGGGAAAAGAAAATATCAAGAATGATCTAGAATTCTCGATTGTAGGCTGCTGTACCCGCTATTCCCGCTCGAGCGTCCCTATTCCCGCTCGAGCGGACCTGCACCCCAGCACAGATTTCAAAACTTCAAATAGGTATAACTCTCCCATCCGGACTCCGTTTTAGGTCGTTCTTGTGTCCAAATTGAAGCCCCGGAAATAAGCTTTCCAATGGTTCTAACCTCACATTCAAATTCAACGTGTGGACAAAGAAAAGGGCAAAAGAGTGACTGTTGAACGTAAACGAATTGTTCGAATTAAAGTTTTTGGTCCAATCTTACCTTGCTATCATATTACCACCTCAATCAATACCCCAAAATAAGATAAGGAGGTTCTAAATCCACTAATAAAAATGTCCAAGAACGAACCTACGTGCCTCAGAAATTTAAACTTAACCAGGAGACCCGCTCGAGCGCCCAACCTTGCGCTCGAGCACGCAAACCAACAATGCAGTCTGCTCGAGCGTCTAATCCCCTGCTCGAGCGGGAAATCACAACTCCTAGAATCTCAGGCCGTCTGCAAAATTTGTTGGGAACCCCGAAAGTACGCTCGAGCGTTAACTCTTCCGCTCGAGCGGAGGGAAAAATTCTGGGTCGCCACATGGCGTGTCCTGAATGGTGGTGGAGTCGAGCATCTTATCACCCTGGATTCCCTTATCTAGAATAGTGTCAGTAGATGTAAAGCTAGAGGATAAGGCAGATGAAGGAATCTGCTTTTGGCCGAAAGTTTAGCACATTGTGGAGCTGTAAAGTTGCTACCAAAAGTTATTTTATCGTAGCGTAGTGCTGTAAAGTGGTGCTGGATAAATGAGGGGACCAAGAGGCAAATTATTCCTCTTTTCCTTTTCCTATCTTGTTCTGAAAGTGCTGGATATTTTTGCCTTAATTCATTTTGAATTTGGACAAAAGGATTCTGGACGGGTGCCGCTGGGATTAATTTTGGAATAGCATCCCAGCAGGCCTGACTATGACCTTTAATTTTCTGGAGTAATTCTTGATAGGGTTTTGGATCATCCATCTTATTCCACCACTTATAAAAGAAAACTCTTTTTAAACGGGGAATTTTATTATGAAAATCACATTGAAAATCCCACTTCCAAATCCAAGGGATTCCAAAGCGGATTACAAAATGAACTGTAGATTTGGACATAGATATGTACTTATATCCTGGAAGGTGACTGTATGCAATTTGCCATTCTTTAAATGCATTGCGAACATCTTCGGGAAAAGCATCAATATGAATGCCAAACTTATCCCACCAAACGAGAAACCAGTTTGGGAGATCGTTTTGTAAAAGTTCTAGAAGGACACGGATGAACCAAGAATGGTTCCGTAGGGGATTCATATAAAAGAATGCCTGAGAAAAGGCATCAATATAATCCCAGTAGCTGTAACGAGATTCCTTAGAGCGGATCTCAAGAGTGGGGGTAACATGGGGATCCATACCCCAAGCTGGCATAGGCATGATGTGCTGGATAGTAGCCTTGCTGTAATTAATAGGGCTAGCTGTGCGATTTGCCTCAGCAAGAGTATGCTTGAAATCCACAGAGGCAATGTCAACTAAGATCTGCTCATATATGTATCTGTACTGGTCAAAGTGAGGTAAAGAATGTTGAGTTGTCAAATACCTCCTTTTAATTTCCCATGGATCTTTCATCCATTGGATATCTGTATTTTCAATATAGAGGACTGTTTCCTCAGTGATGAAATTCTGGACATATGGTACTGGAGGAGCAAGAAGGACATCTTTAGCCGTTTGGCTAGATTCCCCTTTTTTGCTGGAAGAGGCATATAAACCTTGAAATTCTGTATTTTTTGGAATAATCTTTTAAAGATTTTCCATATTTATGTTTTTTATGCTTTTGTTTGGATGGATACTGGATTTTAGTATCATAGGCAAATTGTTCACAAAATTCACCTAATTCATTATGACTTTGTTTTTTCATTTGGTTCTGTAATTTGAGATCATTGCAAAGAGCAAGACGTTCTTCTGTGACAATTCTTACGAGTTGGCCATAAGTGTATTCTGAATAAGGAATAGACATTTTCCTATGCTTATCCCTCAGTTTTTTTTCTGATTCTCCTAGCAAAGAGGGTAGGAAGACCATCAATGAACTTGGCTTTCCAATGTTCACTGTTGGCATCAGATCTTCTTACTACTCCCATCATGAACACATCTTTATACCATCTAAAATGAGATAAAGATGGACATCTTAAATTCTGTAAAAGTTCTCTACTCCTATCTTCTAAACCATCAGGAGAGGCTCATACAAAATGGTGTAGAATTGTATTGATAAGAGTATATATAGCGTCTTGTTCAGATTGAACAGTGCCGGTTAGAGGATCTGTAATTCTTTTAAAGCCTGTAAGAATTTCTATTTGTAGGATGTCTGTAATGATGTTATCCCACAATCCTTTAAGAATGCCGGTAAAACCATTAACTAAGAATCGAGCAATCTCATGATCGTCATTCTCATTCTGTTTAGAAATTGTTGAATACATGATCATTTGATGTAATAACTCAAATATCTGATATTCTGAAAGACCATCTATGTTCCATTCATAAATAGTTTTCCATTGTATGATTTTTGTGTCTGTAAGAAATCTTCTTCATAGAGAATATCCATAGGAGTGCTGCGAGGATAAAAATGTCTTGTTGGAGTAGTCCTATGAGCATTTCTTGAAGATTCTCCATAATGAACTTTATTTATGGAGTCTGGATTATTTTGAAAAAAAATTTCAATTAAGGGTGTTTTGGGTAGTTGGTTAAAAGTTGACTTTTTGACTTTTTTTAGTCTACTTTGTCTTTTTGTAGGTAAGCTATGTGAGAGGTGATGTGACTTAAAATGGGTTAAAAGCTAGAAGCTGGCTTTTAATTAGCATCCCAAAAGAGGTCTTAATTCCCATCAAGTCCTATTGAACATAAGTCTTTATAAAATCGTCGCAAAAAATAATTTTTTGTTACGATTTTTTGCATATGTCGCTAAAAATTGACAATTAGTGACTTTGTTTTTGTTACGATTTTTATAAATTGTCTTTAAAACTTACAGTTAATGACTTTTTTGTGACAAAATTTTCAATTTGTTGTTGACAGTTAAAAATTAGTGACTTTTTGTGACAATTTTTTTAAAACTGTCTCTAAAACTGATAATTAGTGACATTTTTTGTGACATCTGTTGCTGAAAATTAACAATTTGTGACGTTTTTTTAATAGATTTTAATGAAAAATGGCATTAACTATCATGAGAACTATTAGACAATAAATCCACCTTTTAAGACTTACACATAAGTTTCATTTTTAAAATAATGGAATACTTGACCTTAAATAACTTACAAAGCAATTGAGTTGTTCCTCTTGACAGTATGTTCCAATAGCTCTCCTTACTTGGATGGGGTTCTTCGAATGATGAAGCTCCGAGAGACAATTTGCAAATTATTGACTTGGTTCTTCCATGCCCAAAAACTATTTGAATAATGTAGTGGTAGGTGCTCGAACTTTGAAATAACATGGTATCCAGGTGGTGAGTTTTCACCAATTACAACTCTCTGAGAGTCTCTCCCTCGGCTAGGGTTAGGGTTCTTTGAAGGCCGAAATTCCTTCAAACATTGCTGCAAAGTCTCCATTTCATTCCTCCTCCATGATATAGGATATTTGAAAGAGTTCCTATATAGATGTCGTAATTCTAAAATTATAAGGTTCCAATCCGCCCGTTTGGTAATTCAAAAAAGATAAAAGGTTAGAAACCATTTTGACAACTAATTAATTATGTTTTATGTCATCATCCTTAATCAGATTCCATTTTGTTTTTTTTTTTTTTTGGTTGATAAAGTTGAAGTTAAAACCATCTGAGGCAAGAGCCTTACGTCCATGACAGCTACATATAGCTTGGAAAATCTCATTCTCAAAAGATAATGATATGATTATTTTGTGAAGCCTATAATGAGTTTTTAAAAGTGGTTGTCCACTTAGGATGATCAAATTCATATTATCCCGCAACATATTGATTCTAATCATAACTACATAATTTCATCATATATGGACTAGTATGAAATATGAAATTATATGATAAATAGGAGAAAAAAAAGACAAAGGGAAACTGTATGGCACAATGATAAGATTCAAACCAGACACCATACTAGTTGCTCAATAAGAATGCAACTCATCCAATAGACCAACTCTCTCTAAACTTATAAATAAAAGTAAAAATGATAAAAGCTATACAGGGTTAGCATTCCGTCCGTTTTAGTAATTTTTTAGCAATTTGAGAATAAGCTTCATTTTTCTTCTGCATTAGCTTCTCAGTATCATGAATATCCTTTGTGAAGTTTACTTGTATCGAATGATGATCATCTCTTGAGCTTGATATAGGCCCAAATTCTTTCTCATCATCCAAACAATTGTTCTGGGATTCAATTTCTTCGTTCAATGCCATTTGCAAGAAATCAGCTTCCAACACCTCCATATTCATCTGCATCCAATGCTGAGAAAAAGTGTTAAGAGGATCTGCGTTGTTGTTCTTCATCATTGAGCTTTTCAATAAAATAAAAAGATAAGAAGTTCAATATTTTGGTATTGACTGTAAATATTCTATCAATATTTATTATTGAGATTGGTCAATGAAATTGAAAAATATTATGCAATAAACATTAATGAGCTACATGCACAAAAATTACAAATATATACGTGTAAAAATTAATGTGTGATCTAAATTATTTTAAGTGTAGTGATAACCACGCAAAATAAGAATGATATCTAACTGAATAACTATAGTCTAATAATCTAACTACTAACACAAGAAATAACTAATAATAATAAGCAGAAAGAAAAAACTCAAGTCTTACAATAATAAATAGTCCATAATGAGAAAATAAAGGAAAACGCTATAAACCCTAAATAATTTATCAAATTGTTTATCAAACCTTTCAAGGTGTGGGACCCATACAAACTCACATGTGTGTAGGTCCCACATCCAGATTTGGTAGACAATTCAGTAGATTATTTGAGATTCCTAACATAACTTGAAAATAAATAACGCAATTAGAGAAAAGAATTATTATTTTTGTTTTTAAAAGCGTCTTAAATAATTCTGAAACACACATTAAATTTTATATCTCATTACTATATCTCATCTAATAATAAACCCAAAAATAGAAAATTTATGATCCCACTAATATAGAGAGAGAATGAATGAATCAACGGTTACTTACTGAGAATTGGAAGAAGAAAGAAAAAAGGGTTGTCTTGGCTATGCAAGATAAGAGACCAAGAGATGAAAAAACCTATCATTTATAAAAATTCTGAACCATATAACATAATAATAAAAACGATGTTGACTACTTGCTCACCAAGACACTTCCACCCCACGACAAGCCTGTCAAACTCATTATCTTCCTCTTCTCCAAGCAATTTATTTATTTATTTTTTTATTTGTTTACATTACTGTCAAATTAATGCCCCTAATACAAATGCACCAAGAATTGTTATATTGATAGAAAGAAGTCAAAGCACTCTTCACTTCAATAATTCATACATAACACAAAAATAAATAAATAAATAAATAACGAATAGATCTTAATAGTTGGACTTAATTTTCATCAAGGCCTATTAAAAATAAGTTCTAGTAAAATTATAGCTAAAATAATTTTGTTTGACGATTTTTTACATATGTCGCTAAAAATTAGCAATTAGTGACTTTTTTGGTCATGATTTTTATAAATTGTCACTAAAATTTACAATTAGTATCATTTTTCTGTAAAGAATTTTTTAGGGCTGTAAGGTGTTTCTTGCCTTCTGGATCCATAAATACCATGTGGTATTTGGTTTTCTGGAAATTGTACCCCCTGAACTATAGGATCTGTTTCATTTTGGGTATCACTAGGAGGTCTGGATTGTGGTCTTATAGACTCAGCAGGATCAGAGTAAGACTGTCTAGATGATTCTGGCAGATCTACTCTATGTGATGGAGCAGTTCTATAACTGGTACTAGACATACTTCTGGAAAGAGATCTAGGTGGTCTCTTAAAGGTGAGGAATACATTCCCTCCTTGGGTTTGAATAACCTCATCTAAGGTATGCTGAATAAGTGGCCTAGCTGGAACAGCTTGGTTTATTTGCCATCTTTTTGGAAACTTAATTTCTTCCCAAGGGATCATTTTGGGTATGGCTACTTGACTACTGTAAAGATTTGTGTCTATGAGGACTGTGTGTTCTGCTGGACTTTGTTTCCTAATGTAAGGATTTAAAGTTGTTAAAACTTTAAGGCAAATTCTGGAAATTACTGCATAAGGTGGGGATCTTGGAAGATATTCATAACCATTAGACAACACTCTGAGTTCTAAGCCTTTAGATAAGTTTGCATCAGAGAGTGCTATACTTCAATTTGGATAGATATCAAAATATACTGGACCATGTGAGAGACTGGTTTCTATAGCTCCCATCAATGATGCTCTCCAATCTGTACACCTTCCATCTCTAAGTGTACACTAGAGACTGGTATTTTGACCTAATAGTGTCAAGGGCTTAAAAGCTATCTGAACGAGTCCTATATGGACATACTTGTTGTAGACGTCCCCGAACGCATCCCGGAGGAAAGAGTGCGAATCCCCCCCCCCCCGGTTCTGGTTCGATATTGGGTCACTACAGTTCGAAGGACTCAAATGTCACGGTTCTCAGTCTTGAACCGAAGAGTCCAAATCCGGCAAATCGTTTTGAAAACAGATTTTTTGAAAGGAGTGCCAAACATGGACTACTTCGCCAGATACAGAGTCGCCACCTAAATATTTTAAAATGGAAAATTTAGGAAACCCTGACTCGGTGCCAAAGGCCACGTGTCCGTCATCACCAAAGTTGCCTCGGCTCGGGAACTTGGGTACGATTGGGGAAGGTCACTTCGTGAGCACCCCCGCTCGCCCCGGTCAAAGACCGGCCTCTACTAACCATGATATCTGATTTTGAAAACATTGTGAGTTCTTATTCCGGTTATTAGCCTAGGTTCCTATGTGATGCGCACATCATACAAGTATAGACTGAATCGCCTGAATTGGAACAAAACATTTCATGTTTGTTTGTTTGAAAATGGTTTGATGGTGCTACCCGCAGGTAGGCTAAGACGCGGATTCGCCACCCTCGGGTGGGCTTAAAAAATGTGATTTTGCCACTATCTAGTGGGCTTAAAACAAATATTTGATGAATTGTCCCCATTCAGATAACTCAACCTCCACCCACAGGCATTCAAGGCAGTTATATCACGTAAGCATTTAGCCTCATGGTAAGCATGCTATTCATAGCAGTCACTCACACGCATGCAAGGATGCTAAAGCATAAAACTCACCGAGTACTCCAAGCCAAAACAAAAACTCATTAGAAATCATGCATGATCCTAAGTATACAGTAATGCCTAATGCAACACATGCAAAGATGCAAACTATAGCAGGCTCGGCTGTTCTAAAACATGGCATATGGAATGCTACGGCTAACACGTATTCAATTTGGAATCGAAATACAAATGCAGTTTGTATGATGCGCCGAGCCCGGTGTGTGCAAAACAGATGAATGATGCAAACATGCTGTCATACTGTATGCTAATTGAAATATGCCCTATATCTAACCATCATAAGCGGGTAAATAAAAGGGAAGAAAGACGTGGGGTTGGAAGACATACATCACACTCACCCACACTTATTACAATTTTGCCCTCGCACAGAGGGTCCGAATAAATAATACAGTCCGAAATGAAAGAATAATACAGTCCGAATAAATATACAGAAAAATCCTAATTAATTAACAATTTAACTAAGAAAAACTGTAAACTGGCATGCAAGCCAGGGGGCTACCTTGACTCCGCTTCGGATAATGAAATGATGCATGTTGAGCTGCTTTGCGCGGAAATCCACTGGGATGCCCCAATTAGCCTCTGTTTGCAATGTTTCTCGAAATGTGTGCCAAGCCTCGAAAGACTGCTGATTCTTTATTTTGCTGCAACAGAGAGCAGGAAAGGGGCATAGCAATGTATTTCACAAATATATGCATGCCTCGATCCTCGTGCCACCAATCACGCATCTCGATACATGATGGCTGAGGAATCGAATTGCACAACTCAATATAGGAATGAATGCAGATGAATGATATAACAAAACCTAACTCCATCATGGGTAATCCGGAGTGTCAGTGACTTGGGAATTGACACCCGTTCCGTCACTCGGAGTACGGAACGTGCCTCGTTTCCCATGCCCGGGCTAACTCCTATCCCGAACACGATGCAATATGCATGATATGCATGAAATGCAACTAAGATACAATCCTAATATACACAATGCTGTGAAAATGAGATGTCTCGGAATGCGTGCACACGGGTACGCAAACCGAGGAAATGATCCTAAGGCATAAAATGGCATACGCAATGCAATTGGACTTACACTAACATGAGTGGACCTCAGCCACACTCGCATAAGAGGCCGTTGGATAAAAAAGAAGTGCCTCGAAATGCGTGCACATGAGCGCACAAACCGAGGCAATGACATACGGAATACAATGATGCTAAAATGACATAAACAATGCAAAATGGACTTACACTAACATGAGAGAGCCTCAGCCACACTCACATAAGTGGCCGTCGGATAAAAGTGAAGTGCCTCGAAATGCGTGCACACGGGCACGCAAACCGAGGTGATGGCATAAAGGCATGAAACGGCCTGAAACATGATATACAATGAGCCTAAAATGAGATGTTTCGAAATGCGTGCCCACGGGCACGCAAACCGAGAAAATGGCATACAGAATGCAATGGGACTAAAATGAGATATGCTATGCAATATGGGCTTACACCAACATGAGAGGGCCTCAGCCACACTCACACAGGAGGCCATCGGATAAAAGTGAAGTGCCTCGAAATGCGTGCGCACGGGCACGCAAACCGAGGCAATGGCATACAGAATGCAATAAGACTAAAATGGCATACAGGATACAAAATGGACTTATACTAACATGGGTGAGCCTCAGCCACACTCATAAGAAGCCGAGAGATGAAAAATGAGATGCCTCGAAATGCGTGCACACGGGCACGCAAACCGAGGCAATGACATATGGAATGAAATGGCATACACAATGCAAATTGGGCTTACACTAACATGAGAGGGCCTCAGCCACACTCACATAAGAGGCCGAGAGATGAAAATGAAGTGCCTCGAAATGCGTGCACACGGGCACGCAAACCGAGGCAATGGCCCTAAGGCATAAAATGGCATGGAAATGATATACAAACATGCAAATGAAATTTCAGCACTGAAATATGGGGGAAAACAGTCCCGAAAGATGGCGAAAGTGCACCCGAAGCATGGAATGATCCCGAAATGCGATATTAGGTGCCCCAAATGGCCTATAGCTATGCAATGCATGCACAATATGGGCATGGAATGAAAATACAGTAGCAAGGCAGCCCCAAGAAAAGAATTTTTCAGTCATAAAAAGGGCTAAACAGCAAGCACACATAGGATTAAGCAAGAATGCAAAAATGGCTCCGCAATAGGGGTATTGAAGCAAGTGATACATGTGATGCCCAAAATGAAAAATTTCCTTCTACAACACTGATGAGGGACCAAAAATATGCACATTTACAGTTTATGACAACCCTCAAATCAGTATGCAAACTTGCTAAAAATGTCATGCAAGAATGAAGCCAACAAAGGCTAGAACATGAAGTATGCCTTACATTCATCAAACATCCTTGGACCCTTAACAAAACATGACAAGAAGGCCAAAATATGGATATTTTCAATACTGATGATGGCCAAAAACAGAAGCTAGATAGGCCTAACAAAGCATGCAAAAATGGGGGCCAAAGAGGGATATAAAGACAAGCACAACATGGAGACCCCCAACAAGGTTGATCCCTTCTACAATGTTGTAGAGGGACACAAAATAAGCTTACTCACAGTTCATGACATGCTCCAAAACAGACTACATGCAGGTCAAACAAATCATGCAAATTTACGGTAAATATGAGAGATTATGAAGCAAGTGCATGATAGAGAGGCCAAACAGGGTTGATCCCTTCTTCAATGTTTAAGAGGGGCTCAAAATAGGCCCATTTACAGTTTACATTATGCTTGAAAACAGATCACTCATAGGCTAGAAAAAGCATGCAAAATATTGACATACAAGATGATATTGAAGCAAGTGCACCATAGAGGGCTCAAACAGGGTTGAGCCCCTGAACAAACTTGAAGAATAGCTCAAAATAGGCCTAGTTTCAGTTAAGGTCGGAGCTCAAAACAATAAGTAAATAGGCTTAAGAAATGAGGCAAAAATGGGCTACAAAAGAGGGAAAGTGAGACTTACCCTTGTAGACAAGTCTTGGCTGCCTTTTGCTTGAAGAATGGGAGCCTCTTAGCTGCTGGAAAGCTCTCCTAGCTGCTGGAATGGAGTTGTGATGGTAGAGCTTGAAGATGATGAAGAAATGGCACCAAAACTTGAAGGAAATGGTGTAATATGTATGTATATGCTCCAATCAATCCATGTAACCTCTCTTCTTGAGTTAGGAGGACAGCAATATGGCCAAGAGAGGGAGAGAAGAATCCATGCCAAAGTGGAGGGAAATGAGCCCTTACTTCCCTCCAAAAGAGTCCCCGGATAGAGATATTTTTTGGGAAAAACCGAGACACAGCTGGAATGCACACATCCCAAGGAAGCAGGCCGGCTAGGCATTTTTATGGCAGGTGGCCGGCCGGCCACCCCTTATGGCCGGCCGGCCAAGGGGCAAAAATGAAAAGTTGAATTAATGGCCGGCCATAGCATATTAGGGTCCTCCCATGTGTCCTCAACACAACCCTGTGGTTGAAAATTGGCAACTGTGAACCAGGAGAGAGAACAACCCACTTTAAAGAGGGGTTTCAAAATGAAAAAAAGAATTGCTGGCCGGCCTACTATTTTTAGGGTCCTCCCATGTGTGCACAACACAAATATGTGGTTTTGGCTCGAAGAAAATGGCCCTAGGGTGTTCAACATTAGCCCGGAAGTGAGAAAAATGGGCGCCGGGGGGCGCTGGAGGAGCATAACTGGTTGCTGCTGGCCTCCCACCCTCCAGTGATCTTCCTAGTGATAAAACAGAGGTACCTGCCAAAAATAAACAAAAACCGATGCAAAACGAATGCTCGGGGGCCAAAACACGCAGTTCGGGGTCCCAAAAACCGGCCGTTAAGCACCAAAAGTGGTGTTTGGCCACGAAGTGGGTATCTAAGACCCCAGTGTCCCTCGAAAGGGAGTAAATAAGATGCATGCCAAAAATCGGAGGAATCGGAGATGGTTAGACGGTCCCGAACCGGGGCACACGGCCTGACGGCTCTGAAAACCGGGAACCGAGCTCCGAAATGGGCAAAATGGCCTACGGGCACGAAATGTAGCCCACGGCCACTGAGAGATAGTCTACGGGACCTCTCCCTCCCCTCAGGAAAGAAAACAGAGAAAACCGAGTCTGGTTCGCAAACCGAGACAAGGCACAGAAGAGGGTTCGGAAGTCCGGAGGCAGGGCGCACGGCCGCGACTCTGAGACTTCTGAACGAGCACAATATGCAACATCACCGAGCGCTAAATCGGTGACGTCTGAGTCTTAAGGTCGGTCAAAAATGGGGTGTCTACACTTGTATTTCTGGATAAAAGGATATAGATCCTGGAAATGAAGGAGATACATTATCTCATCATTATTCTGGACAGGTATAGCATGCTCAAATGTTTTGATTATTTTCTTACTGGAAAAATCAAAAGTTCGTATCTTATAGATAGTATTTGGTTGACCTTAGGGATTGTCCACTTATCAAGGCTTCCTTACCATCTTGGTAAGCTACGAGTTCTCTGGCCTCTGATGTAGAGGTAGAGGCTACTGTATTGGATACTGTATTTGCCACTGAGGCTACTTCTTCTGTGGGTTCAGTACTCATGTATGATATATGTGACCATATATGTATAATTAAAATTAAATAAAACTAACTATAATGAACATTAAACTTGGCTCTGATACCAATAATGGTGCTTGACACAAGGAAAGGCTTGCACGTCTGTCAACGACTTACGTAATCAAATGACCTAACTGCAATTACTGCTAACGGTCTGACACTACGCGACTTGGGTGACGTCCCACTAACCCTAACACTGTTCTACCCGTCATTAAGCACTAACCCAAGAATAACATTTATTATAGTTTTATTTTATTGTATCTTAATTATGCCATATATGGTCTCGTGATCTACTGTGCTGGAGGGGGAGGCCGAATGGCCGTAGCCAAAAGGCAAATCTGCTCTTGCAATTGAGTCTGGACCTGGATTTTTTTTTTATTACAATTTTCTAATTCTTGGAGACCCCAAGAATCATTAGGCCAAATAGATAGATAATATTCAATATTATTTTTTCATACAAAATAAAAATCTAACAATTCATTTAGTATAGAAAGAGGGTATACAGACATGCATGAATGAGAAGGAAGAGATACATACAAATAATATACGGCACACTTTTATTATATTTCACAAGGTAGAGGGAGATTACACACTGTAAGAGAGAAAGGGAGAGAGTACAAAATATTAAACTGAGAAACTAAAATTTTGATTCGTGCCTACAACAAGGGTGTGGCCTCCCTTAAACAGAAAAATAAAAGTAAAAGTTAAGGATAAGCGAGACAAGTGGCGTGTCCTGAACGGTGGTGGAGTCGAGCATCTTATCTTCTTGGATTCCCTTATCTATAATAGTGTCAGTAGATGGACTGCTGGAGGATATGGCAGATGAAGGAATCTGCTTTTGGCCGAAATTTTAGCACATTGTGGAGCTATAAAGTTGCTACCGAAAGTTATTTTGTCGTAGCGTAGTGCTGTAAAGTGGTGCTTGATAAATTGGGGGACACAGAGGCAAATTATTCCTCTTTTCCTTTTCCTTTCTTGTCTTTTTCTTAACTCTTCTTGTCGGCAATCATGCTTGTGAGAGAGTCCCAGAAATCACCAAAATTAGGATCGGCTTCGGCTTCGGCTTCGGCTGGATCTTGAGGTTCTCCTGCTAAAACAGTGAATTCATCTTCATCCTCATATGGATCAGTATGAGCTTCATCATCTGGATCGCCATGCCTGGTACCAGACTTTATGCTGGTATCATCTTTGGAAAATGACTGGAAAAATTGTTCCTT
The DNA here is from genome assembly GCA_036172215.1 of Camellia granthamiana. NCBI lineage: Eukaryota > Viridiplantae > Streptophyta > Magnoliopsida > Ericales > Theaceae > Camellia > Camellia granthamiana. The sequence continues at coordinate 558,048 of CM069907.1, forward strand.
CAGATAGGCCATGCTTTTAATGATTAATTCTTGTTCTGAAAGTGTTGGATATTTTTGCCTTAATTCATTTTGAATTTGGACAAAAGGATTCTGGACGGTGCGGCTGGGATTAATTTCGGAGTAGCATCCCAGCAGGCCTGAGTATGACCTTTAATTTTCTGGAGTAATTCTTGATGGGGTTTTGGATCATCCATCTTATTCCACCACTTATAAAAGAAAACTCTTTTTAAACGAGGAATTTTATTCTGAAAATCACATTGAAAATCCCACTTCCAAATCCAAGGGATTCCAAAGCGGATTACAAAATGAACTGTAGATTTGGACATAGATATGTCCTTATATCCTAGAAGGTGACTGTATGCAATTTGCCATTCTTTAAATGCATTGCGAACATCTTCGGGAAAAGCATCAATATGAATGCCAAACTTATCCCACCAAACGAGAAACCAGTTTAGGAGATCGTTTTGTAAAAGTTCTGGAAGGACACGGATGAACCAAGAATGGTTCCGTGGGGGATTCATATAACAGAATGCCTGAGAAAAGGCATCAATATAATCCCAGTAGCTGTAACGAGATTCCTTAGAGCGAATCTCAAGAGTGCGGGTAACATGGGGATGCATACCCCAAGCTGGCATAGGCATGATGTGGTGGATAGTAGCCTTGCTGTAATTAATAGGGCTAGTTGTGCGATTAGGCTCAGCAAGAGTATGCTTGAAATCCACAGAGGCAGTGTCAACTAAGATCTACTCATATATGTATCTATACTGGTCAAAGTGAGGTAAAGAATGTTGAGTTGTCAAATACCTTCTTTTAATTTCCCATGGATCTTTCATCCATTGGATATCTGTATTTTCAATATAGAGGATTGTTTCCTCAGTGATGAAATTCTGGACATATCGTACTGGAGGAGCAAGAAGGATATCTTTAGCCGTTTGGCTAGATTCCCCTTTTTTGCTGGAAGAGGCATATAAACCTGGAAATTCTGTATTTTTTGGAATAATAGTTTAAAGATTTTCCATATTTATGTTTTTCATGCTTTTTTTTTTTTATGGATACTGGATTTTAGTATCATAGGCAAATTGTTCACAAAATTCACCTAATTCACTATGACTTTGTTTTTTCATTTGGTTATGTAATTTGAGATCATTGCAAAGAGCAAGACCTTCTTCTGTGACAATTCTTATGAGTTGGCCATAAGTGTATTCTGAATAAGGAATAGACATTTTACTATGCTTACCCCTCAGTTTTTTTTCTGATTCTCTCAGCAAAGAGGGTAGGAAGACCATCAATGAACTTGGCTTTCCAATGTTCACTGTTGGCATCAGATCTTCTTACTAATCTCATCATGAAAACATCTTTATACCATCTAAAATGAGATAAAGATGGACATCTTAAATTCTGTAAAAGTTCTCTACACCTATCTTCTAAACCATCAGGAGAGGCTCCTACAAAATGGTGTAGAATTGTATTGGTAAGAGAATATACAGCGTCTTGTTCAGATTGCACAGTACCGGTTAGAGGATCTGTAATTCTTTTAAAGGCTGTAAGAATTTCTATTTGTAGGATGTCTGTAATGATGTTATCCCACCATCCTTCAAGAATGCTGGTAAAACCATTAACTAAGAATCGAGCAATCTCATGATCGTCATTCTCATTCTATTTACAAATTGTTGAATACATGATCATTTGATGTAATAACTCAAATATCTGATATTCTGAAAGACCATCTATGTTCCATTCATAAATAGTTTTTCCATGGTATGATTTTTGTGTCTGTAAGAAATCTTCTTCATAGAGAATATCCATAGGAGTGCTGCGAGGATAAAAATGTCTTGTTGGAGCAGTCCTATGAGTATTTCTTGAAGATTCTCCATAATGAACTTTATTTATGGAGGTTGGATTATTTTGAAAAACATTTTCAATTAAGGGTGTTTTGGGAAGTTGGTTAAAAGTTGACTTTTTGACTTTTTGACTTTTTTTTAGTCTACTTTGTCTTTTTGTAGGTAAGCTATGTGAGAGGTGATGTGACTTAAAATGGGTTAAAAGCTAGAAGCTGGCTTTTAATTAGCATCCCAAAAGAGGTCTTAATTCCCATCAAGTCCTAGTGAACATAAGTCTTTATAAAATCGTCGCAAAAAATAATTTTTTGTTACGATTTTTTGCATATGTCGCTAAAAATTGACAATTAGTGACTTTTTTTGTTATGATTTTTATAAATTGTCTTTAAAACTTACAGTTAATGACTTTTTTGTGACAAATTTTTCAATTTGTTGTTGAAAGTTAAAAATTAGTGACTTTTTGTGAAATTTTTTTTAAAACTGTCTCTAAAACTGATAATTAGTGACATTTTTTGTGACATCTGTTGCTGAAAATTAACAATTTGTGATGTTTTTTTAATAGTATTTAATGAAAAATGGCATTAACTATCATAAGATCTATTAGACAATAAATCCCCCTTTTAAGACTTACACATAAGTTTCATTTTTAAAATAATGGAATACTTGACCTTAAATAACTTACAAAGCAATTGAGTTGTTCCTCTTGAGAGTATGTTCCAATAGCTCTCCTTACTCGGATGGGGTTCTTCAAATGATGAAGCTCCAAGAAACAATTTGCAAATTCTTGACTTGGTTCTTCCATGCCCAAAAACTATTTGAATAATGTAGTGGAAGGTGCTCGAACTTTGAAATAACATGGTATCCAGGTGGTGAGTTTTTACCAATTATAACTCTCTGAGAGTCTCTCCCTCGGCTAGGGTTAGGGTTCTTTGAAGGCCGAAATTCCTTCAAACATTGCTGCAAAGTCTCCATTTCATTCCTCATCCATGATATAGGATATTTGAAAGAGTTCCTATATAGATGTCGTAATTCTAAAATTATAAGGTTCCAATCCGCCCGTTTGGTAATTCAAAAAAGATAAAAGGTTAGAAACCATTTTGACAACTAATTAATTATGTTTTATGTCATCATCTTTAATCAAATTCCATTTTGTTTTTGTTTTTTTTGGTTGATAAAGTTGAAGTTAAAACCATCTGAGGCAAGAGCCTTACGTCCATGACAGCTACATATAGCTTAGAAAATCTCATTCTCAAAAGATAATGATATGATTATTTTGTAAAGCTTATAATGAGTTTTTAAAAGTGGTTGTCCACTTAGGATGATCAAATTCATATTATCCCTCAACATATTGATTCTATAATCATAACTACATAATTTCATCATATATGGACTAGTATGAAATGAGAAATTATATGATCAATAGGAGAAAAAAAAGAGAAAGAGAAACGGTATGGCACAATGATAAGATTCAAACCAGACATCGTACTAGTTGCTCAATAAGAATGCAACTCATCCAATAGACCAACTCTCTCTAAACTTATAAAATAAAAGTAAAAATCGTAAAAGCTATGCAGGGTTAGCATTCTGTCCATTTTAGTAATTTTTTAGCAATTTGAGAATAAGCTTCATTTTTCTTCTGCATTAGCTTCTCAGTATCATGAATATCCTTTGTGAAGTTTACTTGTATCGAATGATGATCATCTCTTGAACTTGATATAGGCCCAAATTGTTTCTCATCATCCAAACAATTGTTCTGGGATTCAATTTCTTTGTTCAATTCCATTTGCAAGAAATCAGCTTCCAACACCTCCATATTCATCTGCATCCAATGGTAAGAAAAAGTGTAAAGAGGATCTGTTGTTCAATACTTGGGTATTGACTATAAATATTCAATCAATATTTATTATTGAGATTGGTCAATGAAATTGAAAAATATTATACAATAAACATTAATGAGCTACATGCACAAAAATTAAAAATATATACGTGTAAAAATAAATGTGTGATCTAAATTATTTTAAGTGTAGTGATAACCACGCAAAATAAGAATTATATCTAACTGGATAACTATAGTCTAATAATCTAAATACTAACACAAGAAATAACTAATAATAATAACCAGAAAGAAAAAACTCAAGTCTTACAATAATAAATAGTCCATAATGAGAAAATAAAGGAAAATGCTATAAACCCTAAATAATTTATCAAATTGTTTATCAAACCTTTGAAGGTCTGGGACCCATACAAACTCACATGTGTGTAGGTCCCACATCCAGATTTGGTAGACAATTCGGTAGATTATTTGAGATTCTTAACATAACTCGAAAATAAATAATGCAATTAGAGAAAAAATTTATAATTTTTGTTTTTAAAAGCGTCTTAAATAATTCTGAAACACACATTAAATTTTATATCTCATTACCATATCTCATCTAATAATAAACCCAAAAACAGAAAATTTATGATCCCACTAATATAGAGAGAGAATGAATGAATCAACGGTTACTTACTGAGAATTGGAAGAAGAAAGAAAAAAGGGTCGTCTTGGCTGTGCAAGATAAGAAACCAAGAGATGAAAAAACCTATCATTTATAAAAATTCTGAACCATATAACATAATAATAAAAATGATGTTGACTACTTGCTCACCAAGACACTTCCACCCCACGACAAGCCTGTCAAACTCATTATCTTCCCCTTCTCCAAGCAATTTATTTATTTATTTATTTTTTGTTTGTGTACATTACTGTCAAATTAATGCCACTAACACAAATGCACCAAGAATTGTTATATTGATAGAAAGAAGTCAAAGCACTCTTCACTTCAATAATTCATACATAACACAAAAATAAATAAATAAATAAATAACGAATAGATCTTAATAGTTGGACTTAATTTTCATCAAGCCCTATTAAAATAAGTTCTAGTAAAATTATCGCTAAAATAATTTTGTTTGACGATTTTTTACATATGTCGCTAAAAATTAGAAATTAGTGACTTTTTTGGTCATGATTTTTATAAATTGTCACTAAAATTTACAATTAATATCATTTTTCTGTAATGAATTTTTTAGGGCAGTAAGGTCTTTCTTGTCTTCTGGATCCATAAATACCATGTGGTATTTGGTTTTCTAGAAATTGTACCCCCTGAACTATAAGATCTGTTTCATTTTGGGTATCACTAGGAGGTCTGGATTGTGGTCTTATAGACTCAGCAGGTTCAGAGTAAGACTGTCTAGATGATTCTGGAAGATCTACTCTATGTGATGGAGCAGTTCTATAACTGGTACTAGACATACTTCTGGAAAGAGATCTAGGTGGTCTCTTAAAGGTGAGGAATACATTCCCTCCTTGGGTTTGAATAACCTCATCTAAGGTTTGCTCAATAAGTGCCCTAGCTGGAACAGCTTGGTTTATTTGCCATCTTTCTGGAAACTTGATTTCTTCCCAAGGGATCATTTTGGGTATGGCTACTTGACTACTGTAAAGATTTGTGTCTATGAGGACTGTGTGTCCTGCTGAACTTTGTTTCCTAATGTAAGGATTTAAAGTTGTTAAAACTTTAAGGTAAATTCTGGAAATTACCGCATAAGGTAGGGATCTTGGAAGATATTCATAACCATTAGACAACACTCTGAGTTCTAAACCTTTAGATAAGTTTGCATCAGAGAGTGCTATACTTAAATTTGGATAGATTTCAAAATATACTGGACCATGTGAGAGACTGGTTTCTATAGCTCCCATCAATGATGCTCTTCAATCTGTACACCTTCCATCTCTGAGTGTACAATGGAGACTGGTATTTTGACCTAATAGTGTCAAGGGCTCAAAAGCTATCTGAACAAGTCCTATATGGGCATACTTGTATTTCTGGATAAAAGGATATAGATCCTGGAAATGAAGGAGATATATTATCTCATCATTACTCTGGACAGGCATAGCATTCTCAAATGTTTTGATTATTTTCTTACTGGAAAAATCAAAAGTTCCCATCTTATAGATAGTATCTAGTTTGACCTTAGGGATAGTCCACTTATCAAGTGCTTCCTTAACATCCTGGTAAGCTACGAGTTCTCTAGCCTCTGATGTAGAGGCTACTGTATTGGATACTGTATTTGCCACTGAGGCTACTTCTTCTGTAGGTTCAGTACTCATGTACGATATATGTGACCATAAATGTATAGTTAAAATTAAATAAAACTAACTATAATTAACATTAAACTTAGCACTGATACCAATAATGGTGCTTGACACAGGGAAAGGCTAGCACATCTGTCAACGACTTACGTGATCAAATGGCCAAACCACAATTATTGCTAATGGTCTGACACTACGCGACTTGGGTGACGTCCCACTAACCCTAACACTGTTCTACCAATCATTAAGCACTAACCCAAGAATAACATTTATTATAGTTTTATTTTATTGTATCTTAATTATGCCATATATGGTCTCATGATCTACTGTGCTGGAGGGGGAGGCCGAATGGCCGTAGCCAAAAGGCAAATCTGCTTTTGCAATTGAGTCTGGACTTGGATAATTTTTTTATTACAATTTTCTAGTTCTTGGAGACCCCACGAATCATTCGGCCAAATAGATAGATAATATTCAATATTATTTTTTCCTACAAAATAAAAATCTAACAATTCATTTAATATAGAAAGAGAGTATACAGACATGCATGAATGAGAAGGAAGAGATACTTACAAATAATACTTACTTTCAATACGGCGCACTTTTATTACATTTCACAATGTAGAGGGAGATTACACACTGTAAGAGAGAAAGGGAAAGAGTACAAAATATGAAACTTAAAAACTAAAATTTTGATTTGTGCCTACAACAAGGGTGTGGCCTCCCTTAAACAGAAAAATAAAAGTAAAAGATAAGGATAAGCGAGACAAGTGGATTGTCCTGAATGGTGGTGGAGTCGAGCATCTTATCTCCTTGGATTCCCTTATATAGAATAGTGTCAGTAGATGGACAGGTGGAGGATAAAGCGGATGAAGGAATCTGCTTTTGGCCAAAAGTTTAGCACATTGTGGAGCTGTAAAGTTGCTACCGAAAGTTATTTTGTCATAGCGTAGTGCTGTAAAGTGGTGCTGGATAAATGGGGGGACAAAGAGGCAAATTATTCCTCTTTTCCTTTTCCTTTCTTGTCTTTTTCTTCACTCATCTTGTCGGCAATCATGCTTGTGAGAGAGTCCCAGAAATCACCAAAATTAGGATCGGCTTCGGCTTCGGCTGGATCTTGAGATTCTCTTGCTAAAACAGTGAATTCATTTTCGTCCCCATATGGATCAGTATGAGCTTCATCATCTAGATCGCCATGGCTGGTACCAGACTTCATGCTGGTATCATCTTTGGAAAATGACTGGAGAAATTGTTCCTTCATATAGTCCATGCTTTTACTGACTAATTCTTGTTCTGAAAGTGCTGGATATTTTTGCCTTAATTCATTTTGAATTTGGACAAAAGGATTCTGGACGGGTGCGGCTGGGATTAATTTTAGAGTAGGATCCCAGCATGCCTGAGTATGACCTTTAATTTTCTGGAGTAATTCTTAATGGGGTTTTGGATCATCCATCTTATTCCACCACTTATAAAAGAAAACTCTTTTTAAACGGGGAATTTTATTCTGAAAATCACATTGAAAATCCCACTTCCAAATCCAAGGGATTCCAAGCAGATTAAAAAATGAACTGTAGATTTGGACATAGATATGTCATTATATCCTGGAAGGTGACTGTATGCAATTTGCCATTCTTTAAATGCATTGCAAACATCTTCGGGAAAAGCATCAATATGAATGCCAAACTTATCCCACCAAACGAGAAACCGGTTTGGGAGATCGTTTTGTAAAAGTTCTGGAAGGACACGGATGAACCAAGAATGGTTCCGTGGGGGATTCATATAAAAGAATGCCTGAGAAAAGGCATCAATATAATCCCAGTAGCTGTAACGAGATTCCTTAGAGCGAATCTCAAGAGTGCGGGTAACATGGGGATGCATACCCCAAGCTGGCATAGGCATGATGGGATAGGGTTTCCCTGTCATATTTTGTTAGGAGCTAGGGTTTCACTACGCATGCAGCGGTTTCAAACAACTTAACATCGGGTAAGCAACCTGTCCTAGCTTGGAATGGTCACTATGGATTCCGAATATGCACTAGGTCGAATGCTCGAAAAGGGTGCCCCGGTAAAACTGGGGTTTGTGTTCCCATACTAGCAGAGCCCGCAACTGGTCAGCCTTATGGCACGCTTCTCGAAGCGAGCCTCCGGCAAACCGCTCAGTAATAGCAGATGGCCAATACGGTGTCCTAGGCGCACCAATGCACATGCCATGCAAAGAAACACATGAGTGTAGTCAAAATAGGATATCACGAGTTCGAGTCAAGCTCTATAAAATCCCCAGCAGAGTCGCCAGAAACTGTGGACGCACCCTGCATGAGGGCCTCACCCCACAGTTCGGACTCCCTTTTGTTGTCGGTTCTTAATCTGAACCAAAGAGTCCAAATCCGGAAAATCGTTTTGAGAAAAACATATTTTTGTAAAGAAGTGCCAAACATGGACTGCTTTGACAGATACAGAGTCGCCACCTAAATATTTTTTATGGGGGAATTTAGGAAACCCTGACTCGGTGCCAAAGGCCACGTGTCCATCATCACCAAAGTTGCCTCGGCTCAGGAGCTTGGGTACGATTGGGGAAGGTCGGCTATGAGCACCCCCTCTCGCCTGATCTGAAGATCGGCCTCTACTAACCGTGATATCCTCTTTTAAAAACGTTATGTGTTCTTATTCCAGTTAATTAGCTAGAATTACTATGTGATGCGCACAACACAAAAGTATAGACTAGGTCGCCTAACTTGGAACAAAACATTACATATCCGTTTGTTTGGAAAACGCTTTGGAATTCGCTACTTGCAAGTAGGCTAAAACATGGATTTCAATGAGTTGTTCCAACTCAAACAATCCAACCTTCACGCATAGGCATTCAAGCAGTTATGTCACATAAGCATCTAGCCACATGATAAGCATGCTGTCATGTTAACATTCACACTCATGCGAGATGCTAAAGCATAAAATACTTACAATGTACTCCGAGCCAAAACAAAGAACATGTTAGAAATCATGCATGATCCAAGTCCATGTTAAGTGGCTAATGCAGCGCATACAGAATGTCACTAGAATAGGCTCGGCTATCCTAAAGATGGCATGTGAAAAAGCGCAAGTAGGATGTGTTCAAGTTAGATTTGAAATACTTATGCAGTTAGCATGATGCGCCGAGCCTGGTGCATACAAGACTGATGAATGATGCACGCATACATAGCATAAGGTATGCTAATGTAAACATGACCTAATGCTAACCATCAAAGCAGGTAAGTAAAAGGGAGAGAGAAGTGGGGGTTGGAAGACATGCACACACGCACCCACACTTATTACAAATTTACCCTCGCTCGGAGGGACCGAAAGAATAATACAATTTAATTAACCTACAAGCTAATTAAATATTACAGACCAATTAAATCAGCTGAGTAAATTAACTAATCTATTTAAACAATAAACAGCAGCCTCGGGAGGAGGGTCCAATGCATGCACGCTTGGTTCTGCTCGAAAATCCACTGCCATGCACAAGATGCCTCTGTTTTCCCTACTCTGCTCCTCTGAAAATTGTACAAGTCCCAGGGAGCACTCTATGGATATTGTGGAACACCACCGGCTGAGAAGAATGGCCACCGGCCATGGAGAGTGGTCACCGGCCACAAATGAATCCATCGGCCAACAATGGATGGCCGGTCGGGACTGAAGATGGCCGGTCGGCCAACTCTTCCGGGAGAAACTGGTTTGACAGCAACAGAGGACAAGACTTGGCATGGCAATGCATTTCAAGCAAATGTGAGCACCACCACACTCCTTATCATGTTCATGACTCAAAGGAGGATGGGCCTCGATTCTCGAACCACCAATCGCGCATTTCCATGCATGATGGCCCAATGAATCAAGTGTGCATTTTGATATGGAATGCAATGCACATAATCAAACAAAGGGGCTCAACCTCTATCCCAAGTAATTCAAGAGGCAAAGCATGCATGCTAAGGCAATGCAATGCAATCCTAAACATGTGAACTAGCATGCAATCATGGAAATGCAAAGAAGCATACAAGGCATACAACGATCATGCAAGGCATGCAAGGCATGAAGCAATGTAACCAACAAGTATGCAACACATAATGTGAGTGTTCAAGCATGCAAGCGAACATGTGACTTCATTCAATCATGCAACTTCAATCAAGCAACAACACACAAATATGCAACAACATACAAGGGGAGCATGCAACAATGCGCAAAGGAGGGACTTACACTAATTGGACAGCTCTATACTAAGCCCAAACAGTGGCCAAAAGCCAAGGAAGTGGGGCCAAATACTCATACAACCATGCATATAAACATGGTCCATTACTTACGCACAAGGAGCAACTCTCAAGCACACTTAAGAAGATGCAAACATGGACTAATGGCATGCACATAAGCTCTGAAAATCATGTTAGAAATGGTTTCAAACCAACTAAAGAAAGACAAACCAAGTATGCAACATGGTCCAAAACTCAAGGCTAACAAGACAAAATGTAAGGTAGCTATACAAAGCATGCCATGGTCGACCAAAGCAACCCAAAACAGACTTCAAGCATACCAAAACAAGCATGGAAGCTTCACAAAGCTTAGCCAAAAACATGCTAGAACAAGGGTCAAAAACCTAAAGCATGTTAAGGCTTAAACATGGCATTACAAGGCATGTATGCTAAGCAAGCATGGTGTACCAAAACCAACTCAAAATAGTCTAAATCATGACATAATAAGCACAAAAAACAGCTAGGGCATGGTCATCATGAACCTAAACATGGTGCTCCCTCAAGAGGCAAAAATGGCCTTTTTCAACGATAACAAGGAGAGGGGGGTGGCCCTCTCCTTCTTGGGACCTTAAGGCACCATCCTCACCTCTAAAATCCCTCAAGATTTCAGTGGTGAGGAGGCCCAAACACAATGGTCCCGGAGCTCAACCAAAATGGCACAAAACAAGGGCCTAGCAAGGCTTAAGAGGGGTCAAACAACCCCAAAACTTAAAACACCCTTAACAAACTATTTAGAGCACTAAAAAATAAAACTTTTCTCTGTTATATGTTAACCTCAAAAAAAGTTGTAAGGCAGGCCAAAATACAATGCAAAAATGGGGAATAAAGGGACTAGTTTCTTACCCTTGTAGACCCTCTTCACAAATGGTGGACCAGCTGGTTCTTCAAGCTCAAACCAGTTCCAAAACCCCAAAAACAAGCCTCAAGGACCTCAGCTCCAAGAAAAGGTTTGATGGTGGGTGTTTCTGCACAAAAGTGAGACAAAACACACACAAAACACAAAAGAGAGGCAGGTATAGATATAGGATAGATACAAGTCCTAACCCTAAAACAAGAGCTCTCTAGAAATATGTTGTGTAACCCTAAAAGAGGGAGAGAAGACCTCCTCTTATAGAGCTTCAATCTTGTAAGCTTACATGACAAGCTAGCTAAGGGGGAGATCCCTCCATACATGTGTATGGAGGGAAGCCAAGTGCATGCCAGCTGCACAAAAATATCTGCAAAAGCAGATGCACAGTAGTCGGCCGGCCAAAAATTCAATTGACTAAAAAAAGATAGCCTGCTGGCCAGCCAAACATTTGGCCGGTGGCAACAAAACACAGCCGGTGGCCTCAAGCCATGGCCGGTGGAGTGTGGGGATGGCCCACAAGCCATTCCCTGCCCCTCCAAGGCAAAACACAAGTGTTTGGTGGAAAACCAGACACAAAACAGTCGAGTCGAGAGATCCTGGGGTAAGGCGGGTAGCCGAGACCTCCGGTAACTCAAGACGAACACAAACATGGATGATCACCGAGTGTTCAAACGGTGACGTCCAAGTCTTGAGGACGGTCAAAAATGGGGTGTCTACACCAGCCCTATTAATTACAGCAAGGCTACTATCCAGCACATCATGCCTATGCCAGCTTGGGGTATGCATCCCCATGTTACCCGCACTCTTGAGATCCGCTCTAAGGAATCTCATTACAGCTACTGGGATTATATTGATGCCTTTTCTCAGGCATTCTTTTATATGAATCCCCCATGGAACCATTCTTGGTTCATCCGTGTCCTTCTAGAACTTTTACAAAACGATCTCCCAAACTGGTTTCTCGTTTGGTAGGATAAGTTTGGCATTCATATTGATGCTTTTCCCGAAGATGTTTGCAATGCATTTAAAGAATGGCAAATTGCATACAGTCACCATCCAGGATATAATGACATATCTATGTCCAAATCTACAGTTCATTTTTTAATCCACTTTGGAGTCCCCTGGATTTGGAAGTGGGATTTTCAATGTGATTTTCAGAATAAAATTCCCCGTTTAAAAAGAGTTTTCTTTTATAAGTGGTGGAATAAGATGGATGATCCAAAACCCCATTAAGAATTACTCTAGAAAATTAAAGGTCATACTCAGGCATGCTAGGATCCTACTCCGAAATTAATCCCAGCCGCACCCGTCTAGAATCCTTTTGTCCAAATTCAAAATGAATTAAGGCAAAAATATCCAGCACTTTCAGAACAAGAATTAGTCATGAAAAGCATGGACTATATGAAGGAACAATTTCTCCAGTCATTTTCCAAAGATGATACCAGCATGAAGTCCGGTACCAGCCATGGCGACCTAGATGATGAAGCTCATACTGATCCATATGGGGATGAAAATGAATTCACTGTTTTAGCAAGAGAATCTCAAGATCTAGCCGAAGCCGAAGCCGATCCTAATTTTGGTGATTTCTGGGACTCTCTCACAAGCATGATTGCCGACAAGATGAGTCAAGAAAAAGACAAAAAAGGAAAAGGAAGAGGAATAATTTGCCTCTTTGTCCCCCCATTTATCCAGCACCACTTTACAGCACTACGCTATGACAAAATAACTTTCGGTAGCAACTTTATAGCTCCACAATGTGCTAAACTTTCAGCCAAAAGCAGATTCCTTCATCTGCCTTATCCTCCAGCTGTCCATCTATTGACACTATTCTAGATAAGGGAATCCAAGGAGATAAGATGCTCGACTCCACTACCATTCAGGACAATCCACTTGTCTCGCTTATCCTTATCTTTTACTTTTATTTTTCTATTTAAGGGAGGCCACACCCTTGTTGTAGGCACAAATCAAAATTTTTGTTTTTAAGTTTCATATTCTGTACTCTCTCCCTTTCTCTCTTACAGTGTGTAATCTCTCTCTACCTTGTGAAATGTAATAAAAGTGCGCCGTATTGAAAGTAAGTATTATTTGTAAGTATCTCTTCCTTCTCATTCATGCATGTCTGTATACTCTCTTTCTATATTAAACGAATTGTTAGATATTTATTTTGTAGGAAAAAATAATATTGAATATTATCTATCTATTTGGCCTAATGATTCTTGGGGTCTCCAAGAACTAGAAAATTGTAATAAAAAAATTATCCAAGTCCAGACTCAATTGCAAGAGCAGATTTGCCTTTTGGCTACGGCCATTCGGCCTCTCCCTCCAGCACAGTATATCATGAGACCATATATGGCATAATTAAGATACAATAAAATAAAACTATAATAAATGTTATTCTTGGGTTAGTGCTTAATGATGGGTAGAACAGTGTTAGGGTTAGTGGGACGTCACCCAAGTCGCGTAGTGTCAGACCATTAGCGGTAATTGCGGTTTGGCCATTTGATCACGTAAGTCATTGACAGATGTGCTAGCCTTTCCCTGTGTCAAGCACCATTATTGGTATCAGAGCCAAGTTTAATGTTCATTATAGTTAGTTTTATTTAATTTTAACTATACATATATGGTCACATATATCATACATGAGTACTGAACCTACAGAAGAAGTAGCCTCAGTGGCAACTACAGTATCCAATACAGCAGCCTCTACATCAGAGGCTATAGAACTCGTAGCTTACCAGGATGTTAAGGAAGCACTTGATAAGTGGACTATCCCTAAGGTCAAACCAGATACTATCTATAAGATGGGAACTTTTGATTTTTCCAGTAAGAAAATAATCAAAACATTTAAGCATGCTATGCCTGTCCAGAGTAATGATGAGATAATATATCTCCTTCATTTCCAGGATCTATATCCTTTTATCCAGAAATACAAGTATGCCCATATAGGACTTGTTCAGATAGCTTTTAAGCCCTTGACACTATTAGGTCAAAATACCAGTCTCCAGGGTAAACTCAGAGATGGAAGGTGTACAGATTGAAGAGCATCATTGATGGGAGCTATGGAAACCAGTCTCTCACATGGTCCAGTATATTTTGATATCTATCCAAATTTAAGTATAGCACTCTCTGATGCAAAATTATCTAAAGTTTTAGAACTCAGAGTGTTGTCTAATGGTTATGAATATCTTCCAAGATCCCAACCTTATGCGGTAATTTCCAGAATTTACCTTAAAGTTTTAACAACTTTAAATCCTTACATTAGGAAACAAAGTCCAGCAGGACACACAGTCCTCATAGACACAAATCTTTACAGTAGTCAAGTAGGCATACCCAAAATGATCCCTTGGAAAGAAATCAAGTTTCCAGAAAGATGACAAATAAACCAAGCTGTTCCAGCTAGGCCACTTATTCAGCAAACCTTAGATGAGGTTATTCAAACCCAAGGAGGGAATGTATTCCTCACCTTTAAGAGAGCACCTAGATCTTTTCCAGAAGTATGTCTAGTACCAGTTATAGAACTGCTCCATCACATAGAGTAGATCTGCCAGAATCATCTAGACAGTCTTACTCTGAACCTGCTGAGTCTATAAGACCACAATCCAGACCTCCTAGTGATACCCAAAATGAAACAGATCTTATAGTTCAGGGGGTACAATTTCCAGAAAACCAAATACCACATGGTATTTATGGATCCAGAAGACAAGAAAGACCTTACTGCCCAAAAAAATTCGTTACAGAAAAATGATACTAATTGTAAATTTTAGTGACAATTTATAAAAATCACGACCAAAAAAGTCACTAATTGCTAATTTTTAGCGACATATGTAAAAAATCATCAAACAAAATTATTTTAGCGATAATTTTACTAGAACTTATTTTAATAGGCCTTGATAAAAATTAAGTCCAACTATTAAGATCTATTCGTTATTTATTTATTTATTTATTTTTGTGTTATGTATGAATTATTGAAGTGAAGAGTGCTTTGACTTCTTTCTATCAATATAACAATTCTTGGTGCATTTGTGTTAGGGGCATTAATTTGACAGTAATGTAAACAAACAAAAAAATAAATAAATAAATTGCTTGGAGAAGGGGAAGATAATGAGTTTGGCAGGCTTGTCGTGGGGTGGAAGTGTCTTGGTGAGCAAGCAGTCAACGTCGTTTTTATTATTATGTTATATGGTTCAGAATGTTTATAAATGATAGGTTTTTTCATCTCTTGGGCTCTTATCTTGCACAGCCAAGACGACCCTTTTTTCTTTCTTCTTCCAATTGTCAGTAAGTAACCGTTGATTCATTCATTCTCTCTCTATATTAGTGGGATCATAAATTTTCTGTTTTTGGGTTTATTATTAGATGAGATATGGTAATGAGATATAAAATTTAATGTGTGTTTCAGAATTATTTAAGACGCTTTTAAAAACAAAAATTATAAATTTTTTCTCTAATTGCGTTATTTATTTTCGAGTTATGTTAGGAATCTCAAATAATCTACTGAATTGTCTACCAAATCTGGATGTGGGACCTACACACATGTGAGTTTGTATGGCTCCCACACCTTGAAAGGTTTGATAAACAATTTGATAAATTATTTAGGGTTTATAGCATTTTCCTTTATTTTCTCATTATGGACTATTTATTATTGTAAGACTTGAGTTTTTCCTTTCTGCTTATTATTATTAGTTATTTCTTGTGTTAGTAGTTAGATTATTAGACTATAGTTATTCAGTTAGATATAATTCTTATTTTGCGTGGTTATCACTACACTTAAAATAATTTAGATCACACATTAATTTTTACACGTATATATTTGTAATTTTTATGCATGTAGCTCATTAATGTTTATTGTATAATATTTTTCAATTTCATTGACCAATCTCAATAATAAATATTGATTGAATATTTACAGTCAATACCCAAGTATTGAACAACAGATCCTCTTAACACTTTTTCTTAGCATTGGATGCAGATGAATATGGAGGTGTTGGAAGCTGATTTCTTGCAAATGGAATTGAACGAAGAAATTGAATCCCAGAACAATTGTTTGGACGATGAGAAAGAATTTGGGCCTATATCAAGTTCAAGAGATGATCATCATTCGATACAAGTAAACTTCACAAGGATATTCATGATACTGAGAAGCTAATGCAGAAGAAAAATGAAGCATATTCTCAAATTGCTAAAAAATTACTAAAATGGACGGAATGCTAACCCTGCATAGCTTTTATGATTTTTACTTTTATTATAAGTTTAGAGAGAGTTGGTCTATTGAATGAGTTGCATTCTTATTGAGCAACTAGTAAGATGTCTGGTTTGAATCTTATCATTGTGCCATACAGTTTCTCTTTATCTTTTTTTTCTCCTATTGATCATATAATTTCTCATTTCATACTAGTCCATATATGATGAAATTTTGTAGCTATGATTATAGAATCAATATGTTGTGGGATAATATGAATTTGATCATCCTAAGTGGACAACCACTTTTAAAAACTCATTATAAGCTTTACAAAATAATCATATCATTATCTTTTGAGAATGAGATTTTCTAAGCTATATGTAGCTGTCATGGACGTAAGGCTCTTGCCTCAGATGGTTTTAACTTCAACTTTATCAACCAAAAAAAAAAAAAAAAAACAAAATGGAATTTGATTAAAGATGATGACATAAAACATAATTAATTAGTTGTCAAAATGGTTTCTAACCTTTTATCTTTTTTGAATTACCAAACGGGCGGATTGGAACCTGATAATTTTAGAATTACGACATCTATATAGGAACTCTTTCAAATTTCCTATATCATGGAGGAGGAATTAAATGGAGACTTTGCAGCAATGTTTGAAGGAATTTCGGCCTTCAAAGAACCCTAACCCTAGCCGAGGGAGAGACTCTCAGAGAGTTATAATTGGTAAAAACTCACCACCTGGATACCATGTTATTTCAAAGTTCGAGCACCTACCACTACATTATTCAAATAGTTTTTGGGCATGGAAGAACCAAGTCAAGAATTTGCAAATTGTCTCTCGGAGCTTCATCATTCGAAGAACCCCATCCGAGTAAGGAGAGCTATTGGAACATACTCTCAAGAGGAACAACTCAATTGCTTTGTAAGTTATTTAAGGTCAAGTATTCCATTATTTTAAAAATGAAACTTATGTGTAAGTCTTAAAAGGTGGATTTATTGTCTAATAGTTCTTATGATAGTTAATGCCATTTTTCATTAAATACTATTAAAAAAACGTCACAAATTGTTAATTTTCAGCAACAGATGTCACAGAAAATGTCACTAATTATCAGTTTTAGAGACAGTTTTAAAAAAATTGTCACAAAAAGTCACTAATTTTTAACTTTCAACAACAAATTGAAAAATTTGTCACAAAAAAGTCATTAACTGTAAGTTTTAAAGACAATTTATAAAAATCATAACAAAAAAAGTCACTAATTGTCAATTTTTAGCGACATATGCAAAAAATCGTAACAAAAAATTATTTTTTGCGACGATTTTATAAAGACTTATGTTCAATAGGACTTGATGGGAATTAAGACCTCTTTTGGGATGCTACTTAAAAGCCAGCTTCTAGCTTTTAACCCATTTTAAGTCTCATCACCTCTCACATAGCTTACCTACAAAAAGACAAAGTAGACTAAAAAAAGTCAAAAAGTCAACTTTTAACCAACTTCCCAAAACACCCTTAATTGAAAATGTTTTTCAAAATAATCCAACCTCCATAAATAAAGTTCATTATGGAGAATCTTCAAGAAATACTCATAGGACTGCTCCAACAAGACATTTTTATCCTCGCAGCACTCCTATGGATATTCTCTATGAAGAAGATTTCTTACAGACACAAAAATCATACCATGGAAAAACTATTTATGAATGGAACATAGATGATCTTTCAGAATATCAGATATTTGAGTTATTACATCAAATGATCATGTATTCAACAATTTGTAAACAGAATGAGAATGACGATCATGAGATTGCTCGATTCTTAGTTAATGGTTTTACCAGCATTCTTGAAGGATGGTGGGATAACATCATTACAGACATCCTACAAATAGAAATTCTTACAGCCTTTAAAAGAATTACAGATCCTCTAACCGGTACTGTTCAATCTGAACAAGACGCTGTATATACTCTTATCAATACAATTCTACACCATTTTGTAGGAGCCTCTCCTGATGGTTTAGAAGATAGGTGTAGAGAACTTTTACAGAATTTAAGATGTCCATCTTTATCTCATTTTAGATGGTATAAAGATGTGTTCATGATGAGAGTAGTAAGAGGATCTGATGCCAACAGTGAACATTGGAAAGCCAAGTTCACTGATGGTCTTCCTACCCTCTTTGCTGAGAGAATCAGAAACAAAACTGAGGGGTAAGCATAGCAAAATGTCTATTCCTTATTCAGAATACACTTATGGCCAACTCATAAGAATTGTCACAGAAGAAGGTCTTGCTCTTTGCAATGATCTCAAATTACAAAACCAAATGAAAAAACAAAGTCATAGTGAATTAGGTGAATTTTGTGAACAATTTGCCTATGATACTAAAATCCAGTATCCATAAAAAAAAAAAGCATAAAAAACATAAATATGGAAAATCTTTAAACTATTATTCCAAAAAATACAGAATTTCCAGGTTTATATGCCGCTTCCAGTAAAAAAGGGGAATCTAGCCAAACGGCTAAAGATATCCTTCTTGCTCCTCCAGTACCATATGTCCAGAATTTCATCACTGAGGAAACAATCCTCTATATTGAAAATACAGATATCCAATGGATGAAAGATCCATGGGAAATGAAAAGGAGGTATTTGACAACTCAACATTCTTTACCTCACTTTGACCAGCACAGATACATATATGAGCAGATCTTAGTTGACACTGCCTCTGTGGATTTCAAGCATACTCTTGCTGAGCCAAATCGCACAACTAGCCCTATTAATTACAGCAAGGCTACTATCCAGCACATCATGCCTATGCCAGCTTGGGGTATGGATCCCCATGTTACCCGCACTCTTGAGATCAGCTCTAAGGAATCTCGTTACAGCTACTGGGATTATATTGATGCCTTTTCTTAGGCATTCTTTTATATGAATCCCCCACGGAACCATTCTTGGTTCATCCGTGTCCTTCTAGAACTTTTACAAAACGATCTCCCCAACTGGTTTCTCGTTCGGTGGGATAAGTTTGACATTCATATTGATGCTTTTCCCGAAGATGTTTGCAATGCATTTAAAGAATGGCAAATTGCATACAGTCACCTTCCAGGATATAAGTACATGTCTATGTCCAAATCTACAGTTCATTTTGTAATCCGCTTTGGAATCCCTTGGATTTGGAAGTGGGATTTTCAATGTGATTTTCATAATAAAATTCCCCGTTTAAAAAGAGTTTTCTTTTATAAGTGGTGGAATAAGATGGAAGATCCAAAACCCCATCAAGAATTACTCCAGAAAATTAAAGGTCATACTCAGGCCTGCTGGGATGCTACTCCGAAATTAATCCCAGCTGCACCCGTCCAGAATCCTTTTGTCCAAATTCAAAATGAATTAAGGCAAAAATATCCAGCACTTTCAGAACAAGAATTAGTCGTTAAAAGCATGGACTATATGAAGGAACAATTTCTCCAGTCATTTTCCAAAGATGATACCAGCATGAAGTCTGGTACCAGCCATGGCGATCTAGATGATGAAGCTCATACTAATCCATATGAGGATGAAAATGAATTCACTGTTTTAGCAGGAGAATCTCAAGATCCAGCCGAAGCCGTTCCTAATTTTGGTGATTTCTGGGACTCTCTCACAAGCATGATTGCCGACAAGATGAGTTAAGAAAAAGACAAGAAAGGAAAAGGAAAAGAGAAATAATTTGCCTCTTTGTCCCCCCATTTATCCAACACCACTTTACAGCACTACGCTACGACAAAATAACTTTTGGTAGCAACTTTACAACTCCACAATGTGCTAAACTTTCGGCCAAAAGCAGATTCATTCATCTGCCTTATCCTCCAGCTGTCCATCTACTGACACTATTCTAGATAAGGGAATCCAAGGAGACAAGATGCTCGACTCCACCACCGTTCCGGACACGCCACTTTTCTTGCTTATCCTTATCTTTTACTTTTATTTTTCTATTTAAGGGAGGCCACACCCTTGTTGTAGCCACGAATCAAAATTTTAGTTTTTCAGTTTAATATTCTATACTCTCTTCCTTTCTCTCTTACAGTGTGTAATCTCCCTGTACCTTGTGAAATATAATAAAAGTGTGCCGTATTGAAAGTAAGTATTATTTGTAAGTATCTTTTCCTTCTCATACAAGCATGTCTGCATACTCTCTTTCTATACTAAATGAATTGTTAGATTTTTATTTTGTAGGAAAAAATAATAGTGAATATTATCTATCTATTTGGCCTAATGATTCTTGGGGTCTCCAAGAATTAGAAAATTGTAATAAAAAAATTATCGAAGTCCAGACTCAATTGCAAGAGCAGATTTGCCTTTTGGCTACGGCCATTCGGCCACCCCCTCCATCACAGTAGATCGTGAGACCATATATGGCATAATTAAGATACAATAAAATAAAACTATAATAAATGTTATTCTTGGGTTAGTGCTTAATGATGGGTAGAACAGTGTTAGGGTTAGTGGGACGTCACCCAAGTCGCGTAGTGTCAGACCGTTAGCAGCAATTGCGGTTAGGTCATCTGATCACGTAAGTCGTTGACAGACGTGCTAGCCTTTCCTTGTGTCAAGCACCATTATTGGTATCAGAGCCAAGTTTAATGTTCATTACAGTTAGTTTTATTTAATTTTAATTATACATATATGGTCACATATATCATACATGAGTACTGAACCCACAGAAGAAGTAGCCTCAGTGGCAAATATAGTATCCAATACAGTAGCCTCTACCTCTACATCAGAGGCCAGAGAACTCGTAGCTTACCAGGATGTTAAGGAAGCCCTTGATAACTGGACTATCCCTAAGGTCAAACCAGATACTATCTATAAGATAGGAACTTTTGATTTTTCCAGTAAGAAAATAATCAAAACATTTGAGCATGCTATACCTATCCAGAATAATGATGAGATAATATATCTCCTTCATTTCCAGGATCTATATCCTTTTATCCAGAAATAAAAGTATGTCCATATAGGACTTGTTCAAATAGCTTTTAAGCCCTTGACACTATTAGGTCAAAATACCAGCCTCCAGTGTTCACTTAGAGATGGAAGGTGTACAGATTAGAGAGCATCATTGATGGGAGCTATAGAAACCAGTCTCTCACATGGTCCAGTATATTTTGATATCTATCCAAATTTAAGTAAGCACTCTCTGATTCAAACTTATCTAAAGTTTTAGAACTCAGAGTGTTGTCTAATGATTATGAATATCTTCCAGGATCCCCACCTTATGCGGTAATTTCCAGAATTTACCTTAATGTTTTAACAACTTTAAATCCTTACATTAGGAAACAAAGTCCAGCAGGACACACAGTCCTCATAGACACAAATCTTTACAGTAGTCAAGTAGCCATACCAAAAATGATCCCTTGGGAAGAAATCAAGTTTCTAGAAAGATGGCAAATAAACCAAGCTGTTCCAGCTAGGCCACTTATTCAGCAAACCTTAGATGAGGTTATTCAAACCCAATGAGGGAATGTATTCCTCACCTTTAGAAGACCACCTAGATCTCTTTCCAGAAGTATGTCTAGTACTAGTCATAGAACTGCTCCATCACATAGAGTAGATCTGCCAGAATCATCCAGACAGTCTTACTCTGAACCTGCTGAGTCTATAAGACCACAATCTAGACCTCCTAGTGATACCCAAAATGAAACAGATCTTATAATTCAGGGGTACAATTTCCAGAAAACCAAATACCACCTGGTATTTATGGATCCAGAAGGCAAGAAAGACCTTACAACCCTAAAAAATTCGTTACAGAAAAATGATACTAATTGTAAATATTAGTGACAATTTATAAAAATCATGACCAAAAAAGTCACTAATTGCTAATTTTTAGCGACATATGTAAAAAATCATCAAACAAAATTATTTTAGCGATAATTTTACTAGAACTTATTTTTAATAGGCCTTGATGAAAATTAAGTCCAACTATTAAGATCTATTCGTTATTTATTTATTTATTTTTGTGTTATGTATGAATTATTGAAGTGAAGAGTGCTTTGACTACTTTCTATGAATATGACAATTCTTGGTGCATTTGTGTTAGGGGCATTAATTTGACAGTAATGTAAACAAACAAAAAAAAAAAATAAATAAATTGCTTGGAGAAGGGGAAGATAATGAGTTTGACAGGCTTGTCGTGGGGTGGAAGTGTCTTGGTGAGCAAGTAGTCAACATCGTTTTTATTATTATGTTATATGGTTCAGAATTTTTATAAATGATAGGTTTTTTCATCTCTTGGTCTCTTATCTTGCACAGCCAAGACGACCCTTTTTTCTTTCTTCTTCCAATTCTCAGTAGGTAACCGTTGATTCATTCATTCTCTCTCTATATTAGTGGGATCATAAATTTTCTATTTTTGGGTTTACTATTAGATGAGATATAGTAATGAGATATAAAATTTAATGTGTGTTTCGGAATTATTTAAGACACTTTTAAAAACAAAAATAATAATTTTTTTCTCCAATTGCGTTATTTATTTTCGAGTTATGTTAGGAATCTCAAATAATCTACTGAATTGTCTACCAAATCTGGATGTGGGACCTACACACATGTGAGTTTGTATGGCTCCCACACCTTGAAAGGTTGGATAAACAATTTGATAAATTATTTAGGGTTTATAGCCTTTTCCTTTATTTTCTCATTATGGACTATTTATTATTGTAAGACTTGAGTTTTTTCTTTCTGCTTATTATTATTAGTTATTTCTTGTGTTAGTAGTTAGATTATTAGACTATAGTTATTCAGTTAGATATAATTCTTATTTTGCGTGGTTATCACTACACTTAAAATAATTTAGATCACACATTAATTTTTACACGTATATATTTGTAATTTTTGTGCATGTAGCTCATTAATGTTTATTGTATAATATTTTTCAATTTCATTGACCAATCTCAATAATAAATATTGATTGAATATTTACAGTCAATACCTAAATATTGAACTTCTTATCTTTTTATTTTATTGAAAAGCTCAATGATGAAGAACAACAACGCAGATCCTCTTAACACTTTTTCTTAGCATTGGATGCAGATGAATATGGAGGTGTTGGAAGCTGATTTCTTGCAAATGGCATTGAACGAAGAAATTGAATCCCAGAACAATTGTTTGGATGATGAGAAAGAATTTGGGCCTATATCAAGTTCAAGAGATGATCATCATTCGATACAAGTAAACTTCACAAAGGACATTCATGATACTGAGAAGCTAATGCAGAAGAAAAATGAAGCTTATTCTCAAATTGCTAGAAAATTACTAAAACGGACAGAATGCTAACCCTGTATAGCTTTTATAATTTTTACTTTTATTTATTAGTTTAGAGAGAGTTAGTCTATTGGATGACTTGCATTCTTATTGAGCAACTAGTACGATGTCTGGTTTGAATCTTATCATTGTGCCATACAGTTTCTCTTTATCTTTTTTTTCTCCTATTGATCATATAATTTCTCATTTCATACTAGTCCATATATGATGAAATTATGTAGTTATGATTATAGAATCAATATGTTGTGGGATAATATGAATTTGACCATCCTAAGGGGACAACCACTTTTAAAAACTCATTATAAGCTTTACAAAATAATCATATCATTATCTTTTGAGAATGAGATTTTCCAAGCTATATGTAGCTGTCATGGACGTAAGGCTCTTGCCTCAGATGGTTTTATCTTCAACTTTATCAACCGAAAAAAAAAAAAAAAAAATTGGAATTTGATTAAGGATGATGACCTAAAACATAATTAATTAGTTGTCAAAATGGTTTCTAACCTTTTATCTTTTTTGAATTACCAAACAGGCAGATTGGAACCTTATAATTTTAGAATTACGACATCTATATAGGAACTCTTTCAAATATCCTATATCATAGAGGAGGAATGAAATGGAGACTTTGCAGCAATGTTTGAAGGAATTTCGGCCTTCAAAGAACCCTAACCCTAGCCGAGGGAGAGACTCTCAGAGAGTTATAATTGGTAAAAACTCACCACCTGGATACCATGTTATTTCAAAGTTCGAGCACCTACCACTACATTATTCAAATAGTTTTTGGGCATGGAAGAACCAAGTCAAGAATTTGCAAATTGTCTCTCGGAGCTTCATCATTCGAAGAACCCCATCCGAGTAAGGAGAGCTATTGGAACATACTCTCAAGAGGAACAACTCAATTGCTTTGTAAGTTATTTAAGGTCAAGTATTCCATTATTTAAAAAATGAAACTTATGTGTAAGTCTTAAAAGGTGGATTTATTGTCTAATAGTTCTTATGATAGTTAATGCCACTTTTCATTAAATACTGTTAAAAAAAGGTCACAAATTGTTAATTTTCAGCAACAGATGTCACAAAAAATGTCACTAATTATCAGTTTTGGGGACAGTTTTAAAAAGCTTGTCACAAAAAGTCACTAATTTTTAACTTTCAACAACAAATTGAAAAATTTGTCACAAAAAAGTCATTAACTGTAAGTTTTAAAGACAATTTATAAAAATCTTAACAAAAAAAAGTAACTAATTGTCAATTTTTAGCGACATATGCAAAAAATCGTAACAAAAAATTATTTTTTGCGACGATTTTATAAAGACTTATGTTCAATAGGACTTGATGGGAATTAAGACCTCTTTTGGGATGCTAATTAAAAGCCAGCTTCTAGCTTTTAACCCATTTTAAGTCACATCACCTCTCACATAGCTTACCTACAAAAAGACAAAGTAGACTAAAAAAAGTCAAAAAGTCAACTTTTAACCAACTTCCCAAAACACCCTTAATTGAAAATGTTTTTCAAAATAATCCAACCTCCATAAATAAAGTTCATTATGGAGAATCTTCAAGAAATACTCATAGGACTGCTCCAACAAGACATTTTTATCCTCGCAGCACTCCTATGGATATTCTCTATGAAGAATATTTCTTACAGACACAAAAATCATACCATGGAAAAACTATTTATGAATGGAACATCGATGGTCTTTCAGAATATCAGATATTTGAGTTATTACATCAAATGATCATGTATTCAACAATTTGTAAACAGAATGAGAATGACGATCATGAGATTGCTCGATTCTTAGTTAATGGTTTTACCAGCATTCTTAAAGGATGGTGGGATAACATCATTACAGACATCCTACAAATAGAAATTCTTACAGCCTTTAAAAGAATTACAGATCCTCTAACCGGTACTGTTCAATCTGAACAAGACACTGTATATACTCTTATCAATACAATTCTACACCATTTTGTAAGAGCCTCTCCTGATGGTTTAGAAGATAGGTGTAGAGAACTTTTACAGAATTTAAGATGTCCATCTTTATCTCATTTTAGATGGTATAAAGATGTGTTCATGATGAGAGTAGTAAGAAGATCTGATGCCAACAGTGAACATTGGAAAGCCAAGTTCACTGATGGTCTTCCTACCCTCTTTGCTGAGAGAATCAGAAACAAAACTGAGGGGTAAGCATAGTAAAATGTCTATTCCTTATTCAGAATACACTTATGGCCAACTCATAAGAACTGTCACAGAAGAAGGTCTTGCTCTTTGCAATGATCTCAAATTACAAAACCAAATGAAAAAACAAAGTCATAGTGAATTAGGTGAATTTTGTGAACAATTTGCCTATGATACTAAAATCCAGTATCCATAAAAAAAAAATCATAAAAAACATAAATATGGAAAATCTTTAAACTATTATTCCAAAAAATACAGAATTTCCAGGTTTATATGCCGCTTCCAGTAAAAAAAGGGGAATCTAGCCAAACGGCTAAAGATATCCTTCTTGCTCCTCCAGTACCATATGTCCAGAATTTCATCACTGAGGAAACAGTCCTCTATATTGAAAATACAGATATCCAATGGATGAAAGATCCATGGGAAATGAAAAGTAGGTATTTGACAACTCAACATTCTTTACCTCACTTTGACCAGCACAGATACATATATGAGCAGATCTTAGTTGACACTGCCTCTGTGGATTTCAAGCATACTCTTGCTGAGCCAAATCACACAACTAGCCCTATTAATTACAGCAAGGCTACTATCCAGCACATCATGCCTATGCCAGCTTGGGGTATGCATCCCCATGTTACCCGCACTCTTGAGATCCGCTCTAAGGAGTCTCGTTACAGCTACTGGGATTATATTGATGCCTTTTCTCAAGCATTCTTTTATATGAATCCCCCACGGAACCATTCTTCGTTCATCCGTGCCCTTCTAGAACTTTTACAAAACGATCTCCCAAGCTGGTTTCTCGTTTGGTGGGATAAGTTTGGCATTCATATTGATGCTTTTCCCGAAGATGTTCGCAATGCATTTAAAGAATGGCAAATTGCATACAGTCACCTTGTAGGATATAAGTACATATCTATGTCCAAATCTACAGTTCATTTTGTAATCCGCTTTGGAATCCCTTGGATTTGGAAGTGGGATTTTCAATGTGATTTTCATAATAAAATTCCCCGTTTAAATAAAGTTTTCTTTTATAAGTGGTGGAATAAGATGGATGATCCAAAACCCCATCAAGAATTACTCCAGAAAATTAAATGTCATAGTCAGGCCTGCTGGGATGCTACTTCGAAATTAATCCCAGCGACACCCGTCTAGAATCCTTTTGTCCAAATTCAAAATGAATTAAGGCAAAAATATCCAGCACTTTCAGAACAAGAAAGGAAAAGGAAAAGAGGAATAATTTGCCTCTTGGTCCCCTCATTTATCCAGCACCACTTTACAGCACTACGCTACGACAAAATAAGTTTTGGTAGCAACTTTACAGCTCCACAATGTGCTAAACTTTCGGCCAAAAGCAGATTCCTTCATCTGCCTTATCCTCCAGCTGTCCATCATCTGACACTATTCTAGATAAGGGAATCCAAGGAGATAAGATGCTCGACTCCACCACCATTCAAGACACGCCATGTGACGACACAGAATTTTTCCCTCCACTCGAGCGGAAGAGTTAACGCTCGAGCGTACTTTCGGGGTTCCCAGCAAATTTTGCAGACGGCCTGAGATTCTGGGAGTTGTGATTTCTCGCTCGAGCGGGGGATTAGACGCTCGAGCGGACAACCTTGTTGGTCTGCGCGCTCGAGCGCAAGGTTGGGCGCTCGAGCGGGTCTTTGTAACACGCTCGCGAGGGACCCCGCGCTACAGTTCAGACTCTCTTGTTTTTGTTTTGTTGCGGTTCGTAATCTGAACCAAAGAGTCCAACTCTGGCAAATCGTTTTGAGAAAAACAGATTTTTTTGAAAAGAAGTGCCAAACATGGACTACTTTGCCAGATACAGAGTCGCCACCTAAATATTTTTTAAAATGGGGGAATTTAGGAAGCCCTAACTCGGTGCCGAAGGCCACGTGTCCGTCATCACCAAAGTTGCCTCGGCTCGGGAACTTGGGTACGATTGGGGAAGGTCAGCTATGAGCACCCCCTCTCGCCCGATCCGAAGATCGGCCTCTACTAACCATGATATCCAATTTTGAAAACCTTATGTATTCTTATTCCTGTTATTAGCCTAGAATTACTATGTTATGCGCACAGCAAACAAGTATAGACTAGATCGCCTAATTTGGAAATAAGCACTGCATATCCGTTTCTTTTGAAAATGTTTTGGATTTTGCTACTCGCAAGCAGGCTAAAACACGGATTTCAATGAGTTATTCCAACTCAAACAATCCAACCTTCACCCACAGGCATTCAAGCAGTTTATCTCACATAACCACTTAGCCGCATGGTAAGCATACTGTCATGTTAACATTCACATGCATGCGAGATGCTAAAGCATAAATACTTACATTGTACTCCGTGCCAAAACAATAAACTAGTTAGAAAACATGCATGTCCCTAGTTCATGTCAAGTGGCTAATGCAACACAGGCAATAATGCAATTTAGAGTAGGCTCGGCTAACCCTAAAATGGCATGTGAAATGCAATCATTCGATACACGTATTCAATTTGAAATTGAAAATACGATGCAGTTTGTATGATGTACCGAGCCCGGTGCATGTAAACAAATGCATGGATGCACGCATGCATTGCATAAGGTATGCTAAAATAAACGTGCCCTAATCTACCATCATAAGCAGGTAAATAAAAGGGAGGAAAGAAGTGGGGGTTGGAGGACATACATACCCACACACCCATACTTATTACAAATACGCCCTCACTCGGAGGGACCGAAATAATAATACAAATTAATTAACTACGCAAGCTAATTAAATATTACAAATTGCCTAATTAATTAACAAATTAACTAAGTTAATTAAAACAGTAACTGCCTCGAGAAGAGGGTCACATGTAGCGCATGCCCGGGACTTGCTCGGAATCGCACTGTCATGCATAGTTTGCCTCTGTTTTCCCTGCTTTCCTCCTCTGAAGGCTGCCAAAGCCTCAGGAATGCCTCTCAGGACCCTGGGGGACATCACCGGCTGAATAGAACTTCCATCGGCAGTGAATTGAGCTCATCGGCACTGAATTCATCCATCGGCCATCGATTGACTGCCGGTCGGCACTAAGTACTGCCGGCCGGCACTGAATGTCTGCAGGACCTGCAACTCACACCAGCAGAGGGCAACAACTTGCATGGCAATGCAATTCAAGCAATTTATGCATCGAACACATTCCTTATCATGTTAATGACTCAAAGGAAGATGTGCTTCGATTTTTAGACCACCAATCACGCATTTCCATGCATGATGGCCCAAAGAACCAAGTATGCAACTTTGATTTCAAATGTATGCAAACCAAACAAACATAAAAGGGTGCCAAACCTCTATCGTGCTCATCTCAAGAGGCCAAGCATGTGCATTGATGTAATGCAATCCTAAACATGGTAGCTAGCATGCAACATGGACAATGTAATGTAAGGACGTTAATATGCAAACACACCTACAAGACAAACATGCAAACCAAACAATGGGGTGGACTTAAACATGACTTAGGCCATTCCAAATAGGCCCAAAATCAATAGTCAAAATGCCCAAAAATGGAGGCTAAACACACATGCACACATACACATGTTATGGTCCAAGCCTTAAGCATTAAACAAGCAACATTCAAGCACACTTGAAAAGAGATTTCATGGACAATTAGCATGCAACATGAGCTCTAAAAATCATGTTAAACATGGTGCCAAACCAACTTAAATGAGACAAGCATAAGCATGCAAGCATGGTCCAAATACTTGAGGCAAGTCATGAAGCTTTGAAGCACACTTAGTGCAACAATCATGGCATGCATTAAACAACTAAAAATAGATTTTTAACATGTTAAAACAAGGCTAAAGAACTACTTAGATGGCATCTAAGTGGCTCAAATTCAAAGGCATGCACAATGGTCAAAACATAAGGCATACAACACATGTTTCCAAAGCATTAAAGAGACAACTAAGGCAAGCATATGAGCATGCCAAAGGGACTGAAATAGCATGTTGGATGGTTCCAAACCACCAAAATGATACGATCAACACATGCTACACATTCACATACTTGAAGCATACAAGCTCAAACATAAAGGGGCTATACTAAGCATGCCAAAATCAATCCAAACACCTATGGACAGACCTAAAGCAAGGCAAGATAAGCATAAAACCTTCACAAGAGCAAGCCTAAAACATGCTAGAATAGGAAATTACAACCTAAGGCATATTAAGTCAATCACAAGGCATTACATGGCAACTATGCTAAGCATGCATGGAGTACCAAAACCAACACTTAGCAATGTTAAATCATGATATTATAAGCATGAAAAACAGTCCATACATGATCAACACACACTTGAACATAGGGCTCCTTCAAGAGGCAAAATAGGTCTTTTTCAAAGACAACAAGGAGAGGGGGTGGCCCTCTCCTTCTTGGGACTTCAAGGCATCACCTTCACCACTGAAATCCCTCAAGATTTCAGTGGTGAAGAGACCCCGACACCAAAATCCCGGAGCTCTCTCAAAATGGCACAAAAATAGGGCCTTTCAAGGCCTAAGGGTGTTCAAACTTACCCAAACCACAAAACACTCTTAACAAACAACCAAGAGGGCTTAAAAACAGAACTTTTTTGTATTAAACACCAAGCACAAAAACAGTTCTAAACTATGTAAAAATAGAGTGCAAGAAAGGGATAAAAGGGGCTAGTTTTGTTACCCTTGTAGACCTCTTCAACAATGGTGATCTTGTTGCTTCCTTGGGCTCCAAACCAGTCAAGAACATCAAGAACAAGCCCTTAGAACCTCAGTTTCAAGAGGAAGGTGAAACACTAGGTGCTTGTGTGCAATAGTATGGACTAAAACACACACAAGAGTAATATAGAGATAGGATGTGTATGCAACTCAAACCCTAAAACTAGAGCTTGGTCTGTGTTTTTCCCTCTCTAAAATGTCTAAATCTCTAACCCTTGAGCCAAGAAGGGGAGGGCTCCTCTTATAGGCAACCAAACTTGTAAAACTTACAAGTTAAGCCAAACAAGAGGGCCATCCCTCCATACACGTGTATGGAGGGAAAGTCACTGCAAGACAGCTGCTTCAAAATATCTCATAAAGCAACTGCACAGTAATCGGCCGGCAAAAAATGTCATTTTGACAAAACTTAGTGCCGGTCGGCAACAAAGAGTGCCGGTCGGCACAATATTGTGCCGATGGCAACAAAAACCAACCGGTGGCCTCTAGCCACTGCCGGTGGTGCGTGGGGATGCTTCACAAGGCACTCCCTGCCCTTCCAAGGCAAAACACAAGTGTTTGGTGCAAAACCAGACACAAAACGGTCGAGTTCGGAGATCCTGAGGCAAGGCACGTAGCCGAGACCTCCGGGAACTCCAAACGAACACAAACATGGATGATCACCGAGCGTTCAATCAGTGACGTCCAAGTCTTGAGGACGGTCAAAAATGGGGTGTCTACAGTTGCCCCTCTTTGACAGAACTCGAAAGTCATAACAATGACGAGAGTGAATGTCAAAGCCCAGAGACGACCCATTTTTGACACGGCCGAAGGCTAGGACAAACATGCAAGACAAACAAGATATGCGCCCGAAGGCAGAGGCAAAATGCAAGACAATGCAAATGGCCAAGCATAACTTATGCTCATGCAAAGAAAAGCTGTAACGAAGCACACATGCGACAGTTTTAAGCTAGCAAACTCCAAACTACACTACAATGCAGAAAGGGTGTATGAGAATTATGCAATTCTCGATACGTCTCACTCGGAGGATACAATACCTGTCCGGCTCGTCTGGTCGCGCCAGCTTCAAATGAACCGTACATACGATATCGTGCCTGAAAAGAAAACAAACTTAACAGATACAATATCGTTAGCAATATGCAAATCATGCAAAATGAATGCAAAATGATATGCAATATATACATAACTATGTATGAACAATGTAAATGGAAATGCAATGCAATTGAATCATGATCCAATCGCGAGTGGTTCGAAACCACACGTATGTCAGATAGATTGATGGAAGTAACAAATCCGTCTACCATAGAAAAGGTGCCGCGACCTCAAACCAACATACCAGCGTGGAGTAGGCGCGATACACATGCAGAACTATGAGTAATGTAGACGGACACAAGAACAAGTATTGGGTGGATTGAGATAAGTGGGGAAACGACCTGCTGGGGAATGGACAATGATCCTAATGCTGGATGCAAAAATTACACTACAATGTGATATATACAATGGTTATGGCGCGCGAGCCAAACCGTATCTTGCCTAGGAAAGGCATGCATGCATACAAGCCATGTCTAACACAGAAAAGGTGCCGCAACCCTCAAACCAACATA
The DNA here is from genome assembly GCA_036172215.1 of Camellia granthamiana. NCBI lineage: Eukaryota > Viridiplantae > Streptophyta > Magnoliopsida > Ericales > Theaceae > Camellia > Camellia granthamiana. The sequence goes on from CM069907.1 coordinate 590,090, forward strand.
CCAGCGTGGAATTGGCGCGTACACATGCAGAACTGTGCTTCAACGTGAAAAGTATAGGCACATACCAGACCAAGCTCAACAAGGAAAGGCGCAAGCCATAGATAGAAGACGATGCAGTGAAATGCACGCAATGGAATGGAGACAATGGATATGGCACGCAGGCCAAACCAAGTTTTGCCTAGGAAAGGCATGTACGCATACGAACCATGTCTAACACAGAAAAGGTGCCGCAACCCTCAAACCAACATACCAGCGTGGAATAGGCACGTACACATGCAGAACTGTGTTTCAACGTAAAAAGTATGGGCACATACCAGACCAAGCTCAACAAGGAAAGGCGCAAGCCATAGATGGAAGATGATGCAATGGATGCATGCAAGCTACAATGCAATATCTACAACATGCAATGGGTGGAGATGCGATGGACATGCATGACACATGCGCTACATTACAATGATGCATGACAATGCGGCTATTTACGATGAATGCATGACGATGCAACTATTTACAATGGATGCATGACAATGCAGCTATTTACAATGAATGCATGACAATGCAGTATGATGCAATGACTATGATTACAGTTTTCCCTATTCTTCCAACGGGGCGATATACTAGGTTGGTTCAGTATCCAGAATTGAGGCGCAAACAAGCTACCTCAACCTATGGGGCTTCCATACAGGTTTCAAGCCGAGGGTACACCCCCTGTGTATTTAAACCAGACTTTAGCCTCGGAAATTCCGAACCTTTGCGTTCTAGGCATAAGCCATTCAAACTCTAGTTTCCATCGTCCCCGTTGGTCTCTTAGGAACTCACCGCAAACACAGGCGAGTGGCTTTACCAGACCACCGGAAGTCGTTCGGGCACGACAAACACCGAAGGAATTGCACCTTCAGAGGATTTAAGGTCTCCTAGATCGTCTGCCCGGTTCGTCTGGTTGCGCTAGCTTTAAATGAACCGTACATACAACATCGTGCCTGAAAAGAAAACAAACTTGACAGATACAATATTGTTAACAAAATGCAAATGAGACACGCATGCCAACGCATAATGAGGCACGCATGCCGATGTACCGAAGGTTTTGCACCCTCCAAGGATTTAAGGTCTCCTAGACCAAACTTGTTTTTGGTCCCGCCAGACCGTTCTTGGGCACAAGACAGTGAGGTGCGCGAAATAGCGCGATGAAATGCATGCCAAATGCAATGAGGTGCACCTTAATGCACCGAAGGTCTTGCACCTCCCGAGGATTTAAGGTCTCCTAGACCGTCATGCAAGGTGATGCACATGGGACACGCATGCCAATGAAAATGAGGCACGCATGCCAATGGAAGTAAGACACGCATGCCTCAAAGGAATGTAAAATGATACAAATGAGGCGCGCATACCTCATTGGACGGAAAATGAAATGCAAAATGAGGCACGCGTACCTCGAGATGCAATAAAATGCAAAATGAGGCACGCGTACCTCGAGATGTAATGAAATGCAAAATGAGGCACGCGTACCTCAAGATGCAATGAAATAAGTGTGACACGCGTGCCACACGAAACGCAAAACAGTGCAAGTGTGACACGCATGCCACACGGAAATGCAAAACAATGCAAGTGACGAGCGAGACAACGCTAGTCACGAAGGATGTGCAAGATAACGCGATGCGACACACCGGACAGTGTGATGAATGCATGCAACGCACACGGGGCAATCGTTTGAATCTTGTAAAAGACAAAAGGATACAAAAGGATACAACTTTGCATGAATTCGAGTGCTACGCACAGAAGACGCGATCCGAGGTCAAAACGGAGGCCGGTTGAGCGTCAGGGATGCACTTTCTTGCACTTTCTTGAGCTATGAAGACCAGACACCACTCATATGGCCTAAACAAGGCTGTGGGAACACCACCGGCCGAAAGGGGAATCCATCGGCTGGTCACCGGCTACCAAAACTCTTCATCGGCACAATATTGTGCCGACCGGCACAAAATAGTGCCGACAGGCCAAAAGTGCCTGATCGGGGGCAGATCTGACATTTCAACACGGGTGTTTTAAAATAGGGCTTGAAACCCTATTCTCTTCACTTTGCCTCCGCCGAAAACCACTTCTCTCCCTCTCTAGAGCCTTTTCTCTTCTTCGATCCCTCGTTTGCTTCGCGTTTTACGCCCGTTTCGTCGTCGGATTCGCGATTTCCTTCGCGTTTCGGACATTTTCAACCGATCAAATCTTTGTTTCGGTGCTTCTTTTGCTATTTCCGCTTTTCGGAGACTTGTTCCCCTCGAGTTTCTCTCGAGTTTCACGCATTTTTCCATTCCGGCTTTTCCGGCCATTTTTCGCCTACTCGGGGGGTTGACTTTTCAGTTGACCTTCCGCGTTCCAGCCCGATTTTCATTCTCCGGCTATTTCCTCACCACTATTGCTATGGCCGATGACGTTCCACACGCGGGACTCCCCCGGATCACGAGATGGACCCCGGGGTCGAGCTCCTCCCCTTGAGCGAGCGTCCTTTCGACCCGGTGACCTACCGCCCGGCGATCCACGTTCTACCTCCGGATGGTCTTTGCCATTTCCGCAGTTTTGACCGAGCGCTGGACCCGGAGCTTCTCCTGCGCGAGCCGACCTCTCACCTATCCTTCGGCGCTTCCGACGTAACATCTTTTTCTTGTTTTATTTTCTGCAATGTAGAACCTTTAACTACCATAGCTAATTACATCCTTTAACTGCTTAGTTCTGATATACCGCATACTGTAGTTGATCGCAATCATTCTTGCAACTGATATCTGTTTAAGACAGACACATGCACACACACTGCACTAGCCTTAATCACTCAAACACACGGCACATACTGCACTTCACCACAAGCTCACCGACACCCAGCACTTATTTGAATCTGAAAAACTTGCACGTATGCCATATCTGCACTGAACCACCCAAACATGCTGACGCATCACACGTTGTAGTTCACTGAAAACACACCGGCACCCGGCATCTGTTTGAACTTTGAAAAACACGCACACATGCTATGTTTATACTGACCCCCATAGGAGCACTGACACATCACAGACCGTAGTCCACCTACTAGTACACTGAAACCTGATATCTGCTTGGATCTGAAAAATGTGCACACGTGCACCATGTTTACACTGCACTTACTCAAAACACGCTGACGCATCACACGCTGTAGTCCACCGTAGGCGCACCGGCACCCGGTATCTGTTTGAATCTGAAAAACTTGCACGCATGCTAGATTTGTACCGACTTTAACATGTTTCCTCAGAACTGTACATTTCATATTGCTGCGCAACTATTTGTTTGAAAACAGGGAGACTCCCATACCATCCGCGGGTATGGAAACGTCGCTGCTCGAGATTGGTACGCGGAGCTTCCCGAGGCGGTTCGACGTATCGTGGACCAGGCCGGCTTCAGCGCTTTCTGCAGGGGGCTGACCCGGCTTACTGTCTGCAGGCCTCTTCTCGCTGCCCAGGCAGAGAGGTGGTGGGACACCACCGATTCGTTCCACCTATCTGTGGCGGGAGACATGACGATGACTCCCTACGACTTCTCGATGCTCACAGGCATCGGAGTGGGGGCTGATCCGATCCCCTTTGACACCGATATGGACGAGTGGACTGCCGCTCAGATTTATTTTCTTGGCGAGGTGCCACCTCTTGCTCGTCCAGGCTTTGTCCGCTACTCCTGGTTCGAGGTGCAGTTCAGGGTCCAGCCTACCCTCGTTGATGCAGCCCCGATGACTCAGGAGGCCGTGGAGCAGTATGCACGCGGCTTTTTGATGTTTCTGCTGGGGACCACTATGTTCGCCGACCGGGCGAACACCGTGCCTCTCTGCCTCCTCATCGCGCTGGTGGATGTCTGGGATCTCCTGCGCTATGACTGTGGCGGTGCTGCTCTGGCCACCCTTTATGGATACATGAGCTCAGTCTCCCGTGGCAGCGGGCAGTTGCTCGGAGGCTACTGGCGAGCTTGGGAGGTACGTCTTCTTTTCTGCTTTACATTTCTGCTCTACATTTCCTGTATTCTGTACTGTACTCGGTAGCTTGCTTCGCACTGACTGTATACTGTACACACGGCGCACACATACTCTACTTTACACTGACTGTACACTGCTCACACTGTACACCCTGCAAAATACACTGCACAACACACAGCTCTGTTATTTCTGCTTTATTCTTCATTTCTGCTTTATCTGATGGTCATGCTGACATCTGTTTTGCAGTTGTGGGTCTATGCCTATTTGCCCAAGTTGGAGCCAGTGCCGGAGATGGAGACTCCTCTAGTCATCTCCTTCTCATGCCGCTACGATGGGAGGTGCACTCGGCGGCCCCGCGAGACACATAGCTTTTTCCGCCGCTTTTTCGACACCATTACCTCTGCCGAGGTATGTTTTACTTGCAGTTCATTTAAGCTTTGCCTTGCACTTGTACATTTTGATAACAGTAGATAACCAACTGTATTTCAAATCCAGATCACCTGGCGGCCGTGGGCGGCAGTGCCAGCGACGCTCCAGGACCAGTTCGCCGGTGCTAAGGAGACCTTTCGCTACCGGATTCTTCTGGAGGGCCCGGTCTGTCGGGCTTGGTACCTGGGTGAGTGTTTTCTACGCCAGACCCTAGGGTTACCGGAGCAGATAGTCCCGGTTCACCCTCCTGAGCACATGAGGGATACCGAGAGGTTTTCTCTTCAGCAGATGGAGGACTACACCCTCGGCTGGGACGAGGATGGCTACAGCGGCGAGGGCGACTACTTAGAGTACGTCCGGACCTTCCTTATGTGGCCTTTGAGCGGCGGCTCCCGAGCTGAGCGAGAGGAGAGACCTGCGGCACCGGCGGCTAGGGCAGAGGTAGGAGGAGGAGTGGGCTCGTCGAGAAGGGCCCGAGTCCGTGGCAGAGGTGGAGTGCAGAGGGGACGAGGGACCCGTTGGCCTGCTCTGCCCACTATGCTGACATACAGGGGGCAAGGTGGGGAGACCTACCAGATCCCCTTTGCTCCTCCCCCGGCTGATCATGAGTTGGCCGGTATTCCTGACTTGCCTCCGGTATGTATCACTTCATTTCGCATCTTGCATTGTCACTTCATTTCAGCTTATTTGATATTCCACAGAATACTGATATATCTGACATTCCTACAGGCTTCCTCCGAGTACACCCGGCAGTCCGTGGATTTGAATGCCTCCATGATGGGGATGTTGCAGCGGACTCTCGACATCTTGGCCCTCTACAGTATTCCGGTATGTTCTTCTGATCACAGTCTCCAACCATACTCTGTTTCATACAATCTGATGCATTACGCAACACCTGATAAACTGCTCACGGCATCCATACACTGTACTCATACACTGCATTCTGTACTGATAAACTGCTCACGGCATTCTACTACTGTACTCATACATCGCATTCTGCACTGATTCACTACTCACGGCATTCACACTGTACTCATACACTGCATTCTGCACTAATTTACTGCTCACAGCTTTCTGATGTATTTGCCTTTTGTACTTTTCAGCCTCCCTTCCAGATTCCCCCAGTGGGTGGCGCTCCGTCGGGACCTCCCATTTCTACTCGGGATGGCAGGATATTCCCCCGCACCAGAGGGGGGCGCACCCATGTCGGGAGCAGCTCACGGGCTCCAGTTCCAGGCGATTGCGAGTCGGAGGCGGAGGCGGAGTCCTCTGAGGAGGAGGCCGGGGGCAGCTCGGACTCGGGCTCAGACAGTGATACTTCTGATGATGCTCCTGGACTTCTGCCCAGGAAGAGGGCGAGGACGGATCCCCCGGCGCGAGGCCATTGATGATGATACAGATTTTTGCTACTTTTCTTTCTTTTGTTTTCATGTACTTTTCTCTTTTCTCTTTTTTTTGGTAGATAGATTATCTTGTACTGCGGCAGGCAGATTTTGTTTCTCAAAACTTATGTACTTGAAAAGTTGATATTGAAATGAAACGAACTTTTTGTCTGAAAGAGTGTTTACATTTGTGTATATTTCATACCTTGCACTGTATTGCATCATATTACACCTCAAATGTAAATGATATTGATCTGTTGTCTGAAAATTGAACACTTGCACTATAATAATCGGATAACCAACCAACTAACAGCAAAACAACCCAAGCGAATCACTGCTCAAACTGAATACACAGTCCATACTTTGTTGGGGATTAGTCTGCATACAACTCATAACACAATACTCGGTTCATTCTGCACACGGAAAACTTGGAACAAACAACCCAATTTGATAAGACGGACCACAAAACTGAAGCGGTTGAAGTTGAAACACACTCGGCTATCCCAAATTTTTCTTCTTCTTCTTCTTCTTCGCAATAAATGTAGAGAATGGCACAGCAGTCTTAGCACAAACGATTGAATTTTGAAATAAAGAAGGGTTTTCCATCAGGGTATCGAGCCTAGCACCGAACACAGCGAGACAGACTCAAACAAAGAAACAAAAGGCACACAACCTAAAAGAACGAGACATGCTCGAAAAAGACTCAAAGCTAAAATTGAGGCCGATAGGTCAAAATACACGACACACAGACACGTTTACGAAAAGACCTCAAATCTCGAGGAGCCAATTCCTCCGGGTATTATTTCCCACCCTTTCTGATTTGTGATACTCACATCACTTGGCTCGCAAGCTCGATTTCTCTCACAAAACCCTTTTGCTCACTTTTCTCTCAACTCGCACCTCTCTATTCTTTATTCTCTCATTTTTCATCCCTCCCCGGGGCGATTGATAGCTGAATAGGAAGTTGCGGGTTTTCGCTTGATATAGCTAGATGGTGGCTATTTCTTCTGGTAGAAAGAGTGCCTTCCTGGCGAGTGCGTTGACGACAAGGGAGAGACAGAACACCTGACTCGACTGTGCCCCTTTAGTTCATTATTTTGACCATTTTTTTTGTTTTCTTTCTAAAACGGTTTTGATCAAAATGAGAGTCGGATTAACACACTTGTTCGATTTTTGATTTGAAAATCACGCAAGTCAGGCTGTAAGCACTGAAAATTTTCCTTTTTTGGGTCCAAACATGGGTCCGATTTTGGAAAATGAAACAGTTTTCGAGAAGATAGTCAACCTCAGTAAAAATTTTCAAAAACTATTTTTGCAAACAACCGCTGCTAAACAAGTACGGAACTTACCCTCGAGATACGTAACCTTGGATCGGGGGGAATGGAAAATTGCCCCTGGCTTAAAGGGGGGAGAGGGCAACGGAAAGTTGCCCCTGGTTTGGGCGGCAACTCAGGGCAACTTATGGCAATGCATGGCAACGGAAAGTTGCCCCTTTTTTGGATATGATGTCGCGGCATGCTGTAAGCCAGTCTTTGTTGATGACGATCGGACCCTCGGACGCGGAGGAGACGAAGACGGTTTGAATCAATATATGGACACAGTCACCTTGAAAGCATTGGTGATTGGATTCCAGGAGGAAATTGATCACGTAGTTCCAAACATTGCAGCCGAGACATCGGATTCGGAGGAGGCACAGGTGATCAAAAACCATTTCATGGACTGAGACGCTATGGAAGCGTTGGGGGCTGGACTTCAGAATGAAGTTGCCTACGTATCCCAAACATGGGAATCAAGCCTTACGTAGTTCCGGCTAAGGTACACTCGGGTATTTTAACCTTCACTTTTCAAGCTCTAATTTTTGCCAAGGCGCCCAATGCGGGTTTTCGACCTTGCGAGCTTCTTTCCATTCTTCTTTTTTTTTCTTTTCATTCTTTCTCCCCCTTCTTTTTTTTATTCATCTTTTGCTCTTTTTCTTTTGCACTTTTGTATTTTTTCTTTTTTTTTTTATTGATTTTTGTCTCTTTTTTCTTTTTTTTCTTTTTCTTTTGTATTTTTCTCTTGCTCTAACTTTTGCCTGGGTCGCCCTTCCGGGTTTTCGGCCCAGCGAGCCTCTCAAAGGGTAAAAGTGTAGCAGGTCCATGCCAAATGGTTTTTGAAGTTGAAGCCTCTCTGTATCTAGGAGAACGGCTGTTGCAGTGCTTTGCAGGAGAATCCATCACGGTTGCTTCGCAAACTTCTTCTAGTAAAATCTATTCTTCTTGCTCTGATTTCAGTGCCTCTTGTTCGAGGACTGCTTCAAACCTGGCCGCACGGGTTTTACATGGTGGTTGACCGTTGAATGTTCTGAATGGGTCCAAGGTCAGAGACCAACAGATATGAGTCTTGAGGCTGAGAGCGATCCTCGGCTGCACAATCCCAAGAGCGATCCCACACAAGTCTTCGCAGGACTGCGCAAAACATTTTATTTTATTTTTTTTAAAAAAGTTTTTAAGAAAGCAACACATCGCTCGCGCTGAAGATAGTGTGGGAGCAGTCTAGATCAGGCCAGGGTCCTTCTCAGTATTTACGCTAACAAGCATGATTTCAATCATTAAGGGCTTAGCATGCCTCTCTTTCTCTCAGTTTGATCAAAGTTTTGCAAATCCCGAGGAATTCCTTTCTCTTCGTTTTTAATACCGCAGTGTTCAAAAAGGTTTTGAAAAACTTAGGTCAATGCAACAATTTTAAGGGCACAAAAGATCAAGTGGAATGAGCTGCTGCTCCATTCGAATTCTCTGGCACAACTAGCCCAAAACAAACAATAAGCACAGAAACATGATAGCCGCAGCTATTTCAAATCAGGTTTTTCAGGTGTAACTGGTTCCACGGCAGAGACAGACTCAAAAAGGGAAACAAAAGGATAATTACAAAAGCGGTGTTCGAGGCAACAACCCCCGAATCACCTGGTATTCTATACAAAAGGGACAGACTTGCTACAACAAGACAGACTCGTAAGCAAAAAGGACTGACTCGCGACAAGGAGACAGGCTCAAAACAAAACAAAAGACTAACTCAGCACCCAAGCCAGAATTTACAAAATTTAGCATTCGCAGATGCTCAAAAAATGCGTGCCAGACACTACATCCAAAAGGTGCCAATGTTGCCCGCAGGTGGCCCAACCCCAATTACATGCTCGCAGTATCGGTATCCTCAAAATCCAATAACTGGGTGGTGACGGACTTTGCTGAGGTGGGGGGGAGGATAACCTCGTTGTCAATCAAATCTTGCACCTCGTGCCGAAGGCGGAAACAATTGTCGGTAGCATGGCCAGTCTGCTGGTGGTACGCGCAGTACTGAGTAGGGTCATGAGTATCAGGGAGATTCTTCGGGAGAGGCCGAGGCTCCAGGGGTTTAAGGTGTCCCCTCTCGGCAAGGATCTGAAGTGCCTTGGACAATGGCATGTAGAGAGCATGGAAGGCCCTGTGCCCTCGGGGGAGGTATTTTGGAGCCTGAGCACTCTTGCTAGATGCACTAGCGAACGGATCAGCGGGCGCGACCTTGGATTTCTGGTCCTTTCCAGATGCAAGGTTGGGAGCGGGAAGAACTGTTTTGGCGTGACGGGGCCTATCCCGATTCTCTGATTGACTGGAATTGCCCTCAGGTGGAGTGGGGAAAACATCATCCACAGCTTTGGTTACAATTGCAGATATCTGTTGCTTGTTCATTCCTCCGGCTTTCAAAGCCTCGACTGCCCACAGCAGTTGTTCAATGGGATCGGCATTTGCCTTTGCTTTGTCTTTACCTCTGGCCTCAGCCTGATGAGAGGTTTGGGTTGATACTGGTACGTCATTACCATAGTTGGAGGCCATCTCCGGTTGGCTAAGTTCAATCACAATTCGCCCCAGCAGCAGGGGCTCCTGAGGTACAAAACTCCCGGCATATGGTGCTGCTGGCGATGAAACTGACATTCCATAGGCGAGATCTGCCACGGATCTTTGAAGATCGCCTATCATCCCCATTAACTCAAACGTAGTGGGCTCGCGAGCCTGATATAACTGAGGTGCCCAGACCGGGTGCGCAACAGGCGACCTGGGCGGATGCGGCAGATCAACACTGGTCTCATCCTGTAGGGTAATTCCTTGATCCAACGCGGCTGTCATAACCACTATCTCCTCTGAGTTCTGCGTCATCATACAGGTCCTGCCTCAGCAGGGGGGATACTGGCTATTCTGTGTCCACTTTCTGAATTCTCTGAACTGAAAGGAAAACAAGCAGCATTTCAGCCCCAACAGATCAAACACAGATGTAGTCAAACAACTGATCTCTACTACTGATTACTGTTCCCCAGAACCGCTGCATTACTGCCTCAAAATACTGAATCGGATACCCGCAGATATGACTGATTCTCACAATACTGATACTGGTGCCCTTGGGCCTGGTACTCAAACTTGCAAACTGATATGTACATTCCCTGCAGAGATACAATGTAAAGCACATAGCAGATAAGTGAGAGCCAAAACACCCCTATGTTGGGGTAGGGTTTCCCTGTCCTATTTTGTCAGGAGCTAGGGTTTCACTATGCACGCAGCAGTTTCAAACAACCTATATCGGGTAAGCAACCTATCCTAGTTTGGAATGGTCATTATGGATTTCGATATGCACTAGGCCGAATGGTCAAAGAGGGTGCCCCGGTAAAACCGGGGTTTGTGTTCCCATGCTGTCAGAGCCCATAACTGGTCAGCCTTATGGACATGCCTTGACAAGACAAGCCTCCGGCAAACCGTTCAGGAATGGCAGATGGCAAACACTGTGTTCCTAGGCGCACCAATGCACATGCAATGCAAAGAAACACATAAATGAAATCAAAAACAGGATATCACGAGTTTGAGTCAAGCTCTCTAAATTCCCTAGCAGAGTCGCCAGAAACTGTAACACGCCCGCGAGGGACCCCGCGCTACAGTTCGGACTCTCTTGTTCTTGTTTTGTTGTGGTTCGTAATCTGAACCAAAGAGTCCAACTCTAGCAAATTGTTTTGAGAAAAATAGATTTTTTTGAAAAGAAGTGCCAAACATGGACTACTTTGCCAGATACAGAGTCACCACCTAAATATTTTTTAAAATGGGGGAATTTAAGAAACCCTGACTCGGTGCCGAAGGCCACGTGTCCGTCATCACCAAAGTTGCCTCGGCTCGGGAACTTGGGTACGATTGGGGAAGGTCAGCTATGAGCACCCCCTCTCGCCTGATCTGAAGATCGGCCTCTACTAACCATGATATACAATTTTGAAAACCTTATGTATTCTTATTCCTGTTATTAGCCTAGAATTACTATGTTATGCGCACAGCAAACAAGTATAGACTAGATCGCCTAATTTGGAAATAAGCATTGCATATCCGTTTGCTTTTGAAAATGTTTTGGATTTTGCTACTCGCAAGCAGGCTAAAACACGGATTTCAATGAGTTATTCCAACTCAAACAATCCAACCTTCACCCACAGGCATTCAAGCAGTTTATCTCACATAACCACTTAGCCGCATGGTAAGCATACTGTCATGTTAACATTCACACGCATGCGAGATGCTAAAGCATAAATACTTACATTGTACTCCGTGCCAAAACAATAAACTAGTTAGAAAACATGCATGTCCCTAGTTCATGTCAAGTGGCTAATGCAACACAGGCAATAATGCAATTTAGAGTAGGCTCGGCTAACCCTAAAATGGCATGTGAAATGCAATCATTCGATACACGTATTCAATTTGAAATTGAAAATACGATGCAGTTTGTATGATGTACCGAGCCCGGTGCATGTAAACAAATGCATGGATGCACGCATGCATTGCATAAGGTATGCTAAAATAAACGTGCCCTAATCTACCATCATAAGCAGGTAAATAAAATGGAGGAAAGAAGTGGGGGTTGGAGGACATACATACCCACACACCCACACTTATTACAAATACGCCCTCACTCGGAGGGACCGAAATAATAATACAAATTAATTAACTACGCAAGCTAATTAAATATTACAAATTGCCTAATTAATTAACAAATTAACTAAGTTAATTAACACAGTAACTGCCTCGGGAAGAGGGTCAGATGCAGCACATGCCCGGGACTTGCTCGGAATTGCACTGTCATGCATAGTTTGCCTCTGTTTTCCATGCTTTCCTCCTCTAAAGACTGCCAAAGCCTCAGGAATGCCTCTCAGGACCCTGGGGGACATCACCGGCTGAATAGAACTTCCATCGGCAGTGAATTGAGCTCATCGGCACTGAATTCATCCATCGGCCATCGATTGACTGCCGGTCGGCACTAAGTACTGCCGGCCAGCACTGAATGTCTGCAGGACCTGCAACTCACACCAGCAGAGGGCAACAACTTGCATGGCAATGCAATTCAAGCAATTTATGCATCAAACACATTCCTTATCATGTTAATGACTCAAAGGAAGATGTGCTTCGATTTTTAGACCACCAATCACGCATTTCCATGCATGATGGCCCAAAGAACCAAGTATGCAACTTTGATTTCAAATGTATGCAAACCAAACAAACATAAAAGGGTGCCAAACCTCTATCATGCTCATCTCAAGAGGCCAAGCATGTGCATTGATGTAATGCAATCCTAAACATGTTAGCTAGCATGCAACATGGACAATGTAATGTAAGGACGTTAATATGCAAACACACCTACAAGACAAACATGCAAACCAAACAATAGGGTAGACTTAAACATGACTTAGGCCATTCCGAATAGGCCTAAAATCAATAGTCAAAATGCCCAAAAATGGAGGCTAAACACACATGCACACATGCACATGTTATGGTCCAAGCCTTAAGCATTAAACAAGCAACATTCAAGCACACTTGAAAAGAGATTTCATGGACAATTAGCATGCAACATGAGCTCTAAAAATCATGTTAAACATGGTGCCAAACCAACTTAAATGAGACAAGCATAAGCATGCAAGCATGGTCCAAATACTTGAGGCAAGTCATGAAGCTTTGAAGCACATTTAGCGCAACAATCATGGCATGCATTAAACAACTAAAAACAGATTTTTAGCATGTTAAAACAAGGCTAAAGAACTACTTAGATGGCATCTAAGTGGCTCAAATTCAAAGGCATGCACAATGGTCAAAACATAGGGCATACAACACATGCTTCCAAAGCATTAAAGGGACAACTAAGGCAAGCATATGAGCATGCCAAAGGGACTGAAATAGCATGTTGGATGGTTCCAAACCACCAAAATGATACGATCAACACATGCTACACATTTACATACTTGAAGCATACAAGCTCAAACACAAAGGGGCTATACTAAGCATGCCAAAATCAATCCAAACACCTATGGACAGACCTAAAGCAAGGCAAGATAAGCATAAAACCTTCACAAGAGCAAGCCTAAAACATGCTAGAATAGGAAATTACAACCTAAGGCATATTAAGGCAATCACAAGGCATGTAATGACCCCAATATGCATAGATTCAACTATATCTATTGGAATCGAAGCTAGGTGTAATGGAAAGTTGTTAAAGGTTTGGTGAATGTTTGTGGAGGATCTCATGTTTTATTTTTGGACTTGGGGATTTTGATTGAGGTGGTAATATGATGGTAAAGTAAGATTGAACCAAAGAATTTAATTCGGATAGTTATTTTACGAACAACTGCCACTCTTTTGCCCTTTTCTTTGTCCACACTTTGAATTTGGATATGAGGTTAGAACCATTGGAAAGCTTATTTCCGGGGCTTTAATTTGAACAGAAGAACGACCTAAAACGGAGTCCGGATGGGAGAGTTACACCTGTTTGAAGTTTTGGAATCTGTGCTGTGAGCAGGTCTGCTCGAGCGGGAATAGGTCCGCTCGAGCGGGGTTTTCGGGATAGCAGCTTTAAAATCGTGATTTTGGATCATTTTTGGATATTTTCTTTTCCCCTCTTCTTTCCTCTTCTTCCTAGTCCGAAACCCTAGCCCCAAACCCTTGAATTCCTTTACTTTGATCATGATCCACCATGGTTCTTGGCATCAAGGAGGGAGAATAAGGGAGGATCAATGTTTTTACCCGATTAGAACTTGGATTTGTGAAGGCTTCTTCTCAAGCTCATCCCTTTGCTTGATTATTGAGGTAAGGGTTTAATACTCATCAATATTTACATCCATAGACAGATTTGAGTTATTTCCATTGTTTAATTGTGCAAATTTTATATATTTAAAGTATATAGAAGAAATTATGAGATTTTGGGAATTTTGGGTTTGAACAATGGGGATTTTGGAAGGTTATGGTTGTTTTAAGTATGAAATTGATGATTGAGATGTTAAAGGAATGTATATTGCATGTAGATTTGTTTTGAATTAAGTTGTTTTGCAAAGGTAAGATTGAAGGTTTGAATGTAAAGTTGGAACTCAAATTGGAAATCCAGTTTTTTTTTCAGAAATTTGCCTGGTACGCTCGAGCGGCGGAAGTCCCGCTCGAGCGGGAAAAACGACCTCCCAGTAGTTTTGTATTTTGTGCTGTCCGCTCGAGCGGCCAAAGTGGCGCTCGAGCGGGGAACCCATTTTCAGGCAAAATTATTGTTTGTTCAGTTTTGAATACTCAGTCCTCTGGTATTTTTAGAATAATTTTCTGATGAGTTTAAGATGATTCTAAATTCAGACGAATGTAGTGGCTCATGAAAGAATTTCTTAATGATTTAAGGAAGAGGGAAAGGGAGTTAATTTGTAAGTTATGTTTGTGTGCAGAACGCACTCCGGGAGGGACAAGCGCTCCATTGTAACTCTGTGAGTAATAGTACTACAAATGTACCTTGTTTACCATTAAGAATATTGTTAACAACATTCTACTTTCTGTGAACTAATATAGTAATGTGTTTGTTGATTGAGAATTGATGTGAACGTTGAAAGAGTTAGCGCACCTCAGTATGATTCTGAACTTACTCCGTAGTTGAGGTTATGGTACCATCCTAAAAATTACCTATACTTCTGTATAAGAATCGTATACAACTATTAACACTGTGAAGTTGGTTATGAATTGTTCTGATTTACCTTCGAGTTACTGGTAATGTTAAGACTCTGTTAATTACGAAACAAGTATGTCTATGTACAAAGAATCACGAGGAAACATTGTACTATATGTTTTGTTTGCTATTGATAATTAATGTTACCATTCTGTTATCGGCAACGTTCTGTTAAGCTTATGTACTTATGTTATTTATGTGATTAATGGGTATTGGTATTAATCTGTTCTGATATTTCTGGTATGGACCAAAGTGCTGTACGGAACGAAGTGCTACACCTTGGTGGGAGCCACCTCTGGAATCCGTACGAGCCACCTCTTGAGTCCATACATCTGTTAGTTCTGTACTTCTGTGACCACGCTATATGCGTTCTGTACCTTCTGTGACCACGCTATATGCGTTCTGTACCTTCTGTGACCACGCTATATGCGTTCTGTACCTTCTGTGACCACGCTTTATGCGTTCTGTTACCCACGCTTATGTGTTCTGCCATTTTTGTTATTTCTGTTAGTTCTGTTATTTCTGTTATCTCTGTTACTTCTGATATCCCTGGACCTATGGTCGTGCTGCAGCTGTAGGCCTATGACTGTTTTGTATATATTGGGTTTAAAGCCATTCTGTTACGGAAAGTGGACCCATGGCTGTTTTGGAAATAATCACGGAAACATTGTACTACATGTTTTGATTATTCAGGTTAAATATCACAATATTTATGTACTATTATTCACTGAGTTCGCTCATTCTGTATTTGGTCTGTCTATTTCTGTAGGAAGCCAATTGGGAGTTCAGCCCCAACCTTTAAAGCTGGTGTTCCTCTTGTCAACCTTGAGGCGTCCAGGCACCACCTAAAGCCGTTCGTTTTGTAAAGTTTTGCCGAGTTTCGATTTATGCATTAGATGTCTATTTTTGGGTTGATTGTATATAATTCCTTATTCTTTAATATTTTTGTTATGTGCCTATTTGTGAGGTTGAGTCGAGGCATATGGGTGTAAACTGTCTGTATAATATTTACTTAGTGTGATGTTGAGATCCTGGCATGTTAGAAGTAGCTCAATGGATGTTATTCTATGTATTTTATATTATTGAATGCTTCCATTCAGGCCCCGTATAATATGTATAACAGGATTAGTGTCTGTTTTCGAATGGGTCATGCCCAAACTTTTAGGGGCGGGTTTGGGGCGTGACAAGGCATTACATGGCAACTATGCTAAGCATGCATGGAGTACCAAAACCAACACTTAGCAATGTTAAATCATGATATTATAAGCATGAAAAACAGTCCATACATGATCAACACACACTTGAACATAGGGCTCCTTCAAGAGGCAAAATAAGTCTTTTTCAAAGACAACAAGGAGAGGGGGTGGCCCTCTCCTTCTTGGGACTTCAAGGCATCACCTTCACCACTGAAATCCCTCAAGATTTCAGTGGTGAAGACACCCCGACACCAAAATCCCGGAGCTCTCTCAAAATGGCACAAAAATAGGGCCTTTCAAGGCCTAAGGGTGTTCAAACTTACCCAAACCACAAAACACTCTTAACAAACAACCAAGAGGGCTTAAAAACAGAACTTTTTTGTATTAAACACCAAGCACAAAAAAAGTTCTAAACTATGTAAAAAATAGAGTGCAAGAAAGGGATAAAAGGGGCTAGTTTTGTTACCCTTGTAGACCTCTTCAACAATGGTGATCTTGTTGCTTCCTTGGGCTCCAAACCAGTCAAGAACCTCAAGAACAAGCCCTTAAAACCTTAGTTTCAAGAGGAAGGTGAAACACTAGGTGCTTGTGTGCAATAGTATGGACTAAAACACACACAAGAGTAATATAGAGATAGGATGTGTATGCAACTCAAACCCTAAAACCAGAGCTTGGTCTGTGTTTTTCCCTCTCTAAAATGTCTAAATCTCTAACCCTTGAGCCAAGAAGGGGAGGGCTCCTCTTATAGGCAACCAAACTTGTAAAACTTACAAGTTAAGCCAAACAAGAGGGCCATCCCTCCATACACGTGTATGGAGGGAAAGTCACTGCAAGACAGCTGCTTCAAAATATCTCTTAAAGCAACTGCACAGTAATTGGCCGGCAAAAAATGTCATTTTGACAAAACTTAATGCCGGTCGGCAACAAAGAGTGCCGGTCGGCACAATATTGTGCCGATGGCAACAAAAACCAGCCGATGGCCTCTAGCCACTGCCGGTGGTGCGTGGGGATGCCTCACAAGGCACTCCCTGCCCTTCCAAGGCAAAACACAAGTGTTTGGTGCAAAACCAGACACAAAACGGTCGAGTTCGGAGATCCTGAGGCAAGGCATGTAGCCGAGACCTCCGGGAACTCCAAACGAACACAAACATGGATGATCACCGACCGTTCAATCAGTGACGTCCAAGTCTTGAGGACGGTCAAAAATGGGGTGTCTACAGTCTCCTGGTTAAGTTTAAATTTCTGAGGCACGTCGGTTCGTTCTTGGACATTTTTATTAGTGGATTTAGAACCTCCTTATATTATTTTGGGGTATTGATTGAGGTGGTAATATGATAGTAAGGTAAGATTGGACCAAGAACTTTAATTCGAACAATTCGTTTACGTTCAACAGTCACTCTTTTGCCATTTTCTTTGTCCACACTTTGAATTTGAATGTGAGGTTAGGACCATTGGAAAGCTTATTTCCGGGGCTTCAATTTGGACACAAGAACGACCTAAAACGGAGTCCAGATGGGAGAGTTATACCTGCTTGAAGTTTTGAAATTTGTGCTGGGTGCAGGTCCGCTCGAGCGGAAATAGGGACGCTCGAGCGGGAATAGCGGGTACAGCAGCCTAAAATCGGGAATTCTTGATCATTCTTGATATTTTCTTTTCCCCTCTTCTTTCTTCTCACTCTAAGTCCGAAACCCTAGCCCCAAAACCTTGATTTCCTTTACTTTGATCAACAATCCACCATGGTTTTTGTATCAAGCACTGCTGGAAAATTCACTTTTAGTGGCGTTTAAAAAATGCCGCTAAAAGTACTAAAAACGTCGCTAATTGTTTTTATGACGTTTAGTACCAAACGCCGATGACGCGGCCGTCGCTATAACTTTATGACGTTTGAAAAACGTCGTTATATTTGTATAGGCGGCGTTTTTTAAAATGCCGCCAAATGTCCTGCCTAACTATAATATGACGTCACTATGACATTTAGTGACGTTTTTGAAAACGCCGTCATAGCCTTTTTTTAATTTTTAAAAACTAGCCGTTGGGATGGAATATAGTGACGTTTTTTAAACGCCGCCATAGCCTTTTTTTTAATTTTTTAATTTTGTTAATTTTACATGGTTGAACAAAAAAAAATACCTGTCAAACTAATAATTGATGTTTATTTAAATAATAAATAAACTAAGCTTGAAAAAAAAATTAAAAATACCTTTTTTTTATTTCATAATTTAGTTAATATAAAATATGCTGTCGAGCTGGTTATTTATTCACATTCCAATTTGCACAAAACCATAAAGCACGACATAGCAAAAAAAATCAAAATAACCTGCAAATTCCTCTTACATCTGGATATTTTAATGCTCTTACTAAATACAAAATAAAAAAAAAATTCTAACAAGATTTCAATTTTGGGTCTGCTGAAAAAAAAAAAAAAAAAAAAAAAAAGTTCTTGAATCAGCTCTTTCCTTTAGCAAAATTATCCTTTTGACCTACAGATAAATAAATAATTGTTGCAAATTATAATATTTTTAAAGAAAATTTAGAACAAAGCAATAAATTCTATCAAAAGCATGAAGACATAAATCACCATTAATAAGAACATGTATATTCCTTGCTTGTTCCAGATTTAATATAATCAAATCTGGTGCCCAAATTTCAGTGAAACCAAACAAATTTTTAGATCAGACATGGTTCTAAATGATGAAAACAGAACACCTATTACCTCTGGTGCCCAAATTTCTTCATACTTGCAAGCAATTAGCATTGAACTAATGTTGACCAACTGAAGCTCCCTCCCTGGGACAACATTCATTGAAAGGTACCGATCAACTATGTTAATTGTGAGGTAAAGGGTCTCAGGCATTAGTTCAAACTTCCTGTGAACCTGTCAACCAGTCTATTAGAATTGATCTCATCTTTGAATTGATTTTAGGCTGTGAATCCATGTAATCGTGAACTCAAAATGGAAGAACTATACCTATTATCTCGCAGAAAAATAAACAACTCAAAATGAGATTTTTCTAAACCTCAGGCCACCTCCTTGCTGGTTGAATCACAGAAAAATAAACAAGTATTCAAGAAACCCCAACCGTAGGACAACCAATCAACAACATATATATGCATCATTATCTCAATGGCTATGGATTCTTAAACAACAAAACAATCTAGATTCAACAGACTCGTGAGAGTGAAGTTAGATTAATGTCACAGAGCACAGATTAGACCCAGAAACCTTGACGAAAGTCTATCTCAACGGCTATGGATTCATAAACAACACAACCAAAATTCCAGAGAGTCATGAGATTAAATTGAGATTAATGCTATAGTGCACAGATCAGCCCATTAAATGAACAATACAAGTCAAAGGTTGTGACCAAAAGTCACAAAGCAGACCTCAGAGAGAGATTATTAAAACAAAAATATTGAAGAGAAACCCACACAATCAATTTGCAGAGGACACCAAGGCTCCATATGTCTACACTTGCATCATGCTAAACACTCTCCACTTAAAAAAAAAAAAAAAAAAATGAAAAAAAAAATGCATAACAGTCAATTTGCAAATATCTCCACTATAAGGTGAATTGTTCAACAAAATCAAACTTTCTCCAAATATAAAAAGCTAAGAAGGTTGTATCAGTTCAAAAAGAAAAAGAAAAAGAAAAAGAAAAGTGATGATTGAGAATTGATAAAGTTGCTCCAAAGACACAAAACTAGACAGATTGAAAACTACAACTGAATCAAAGAGAAAGGAGAAGCAAATGGTTGTTAGATAAACATACCCATCTCAGGTGGGAGGTAATCCAGTGTACCACACATGGTCCTCCTACGGTTGAATGTGTGCACTGACCATCCAAAATCTGCAATTTTGAGTTCACCCTGACAAAGAAAACCCAAATTGATGAAGTATTGCACAAGGTAACATCTTGATAATCGATTAATCAATTAAAAAACTAAATGTACCTGTGCACCAACCAAAAGATTTTCTGGTTTAATATCTCAGTGTATTACATGCCTTCCGTGACAATAGATTAGGGCTCATGCTAATGACGCCACATACAGTAACACCCCAATGCACCAAAAACAAAAATAAAAATGACAAGTTTTCTATAGATAGAATGAAAAATGGCAACAATGTCCCTTAAATTCATGTTGTGGAGAAAATTATAAATTTACTCACAGTTGGAAGGTTCCGAAACATAATATGTAATAAGAATGACAAGCCAAATGGAAGATAAACAAACAAAGAAAACCATACTGTCGAAACTCATAGTTGCAGAGCGTCTTTCACTAAAGTATTTACACTTCTGTAGCTCCTTGTACAGCTCACCCTTGGCGGCATATTCCAATATCAAATAAACTCGTTTTTGCAACAATTGTGTTGAAAAAAAAGGGTAATTAGTCAATTGGCTACAAAAGTTAACAGATTAACATGGAAAAGCTGTGAAATTTGATAATCTAGATGAACTATACCTGATCATAGAAGTATCCATAAAGGCGTAAAATATTAGGGTGTCTGAGATGACTTTGGATTTCAACTTCACGATGAAGCTGGTGTTCAACCTGAGACTGTTTCAGCTGGCTCTTGAAAAGCACCTTTAGTGCCACGATATGATTGCTCTATTCCAAAATAATATAGATTCAATTGCCAATAAGATGAAAAATTTGGAATAATACTTTACAATCATTATTTCCATTCCACCCAAAAATACCAGTAAAATCCACAAAATTTTCATTTGTTTCCTTCTGTTTTGTCAATAAGCTAAGAAACAAATTCAAAATTTTCTTTGTTGTTCCTAAAGACAACACAAAGAAACACAAAATAGCTTTAACACACAAGATGATAAACATATTAGCAAAGATAGATAAGTAAAAGCTCAACAGCCCAGCCTAAGTGTAACGACCCCAATATGCGTAGATTTAACTATATCTATTAGAATTGAAGCTAGGTGTAATGGAAAGTTGTTAAAGGTTTGGTGAATGTTTATGGAGGATCTCATGTTTTATTTTTGGACTTGGGAATTTGGATTGAGGTGGTAAAATGATGGTAAAGTAAGATTGAACCAAAGAATTTAATTCGGATAGTTATTTTACGAACAGCTGCCACTCTTTTGCCCTTTTCTTTGTCCACACTTTGAATTTGGATATGAGGTTAGAACCATTGGAAAGCTTATTTCCGGGGCTTCAATTTGGACACAAGAACGATCTAAAACGGAGTCCGGATGGGAGAGTTACACCTGTTTGAAGTTTTGGAATCTGTGCTGTGAGTAGGTCCGCTCGAGCGGGAATAGGTCCGCTCGAGCGGGGTTTTCGGGACAGCAGCTTTAAAATCGTGATTTTGGGTCATTTCTTGATATTTTCTTTTCCCCTTTTCTTTCCTCTTCTTCCTAGTCCGAAACCCTAGCCCCAAACCCTTGAATTCCTTTACTTTGATCATGATCCACCATGGTTTTTGGCATCAAGGAGGGAGAATAAGGGAGGATCAATGTTTTTACCCGATTAGAACTTGGATTTGTGAAGGCTCCTTCTCAAGCTCACCCTTTTGCTTGATTATTGAGGTAAGAGTTTAATACTCATCAATATTTACATCCATAGACAGATTTGAGTTATTTCCATTGTTTAATTGTGCAAATTTTATATATTTGAAGTATATAGAAGGAATTAAGAGATTTTGGGAATTTCGGGTTTGAACAATGGGGATTTTGGAAGGTTATGGTTGTTTTAAGTATGAAATTGATGATTGAAATGTTGAAGGAATGTATATTACATGTAGATTTGTTTTGATTAAGTTGTTTTGCAAAAGTAAGGTTGAAGGTTTGAATGTAAAGTTGGAACTCAAATTGGAAATCCAGATTTTTCAGAAATTTGCCTGGTACGCTCGAGCGGCGGAAGTCCCGCTCGAGCGGGAAAAACGACCTCCCAGCAGTTTTGTATTTTGTGTAGTCCGCTCGAGCGGCCAAAGTGGCGCTCGAGCGGGGAACCCATTTTCAGGCAAAATCATTGTTTGTTCAGTTTTGAATGCTCAGTCCTCTGGTATTTTTAGAATAAATTTCTGATGATTTTAAGATGATTATAAATTCATACGAATGTAATGGCTCATGAAAGAATTTCTTAATGATTTAAGAGGGAAAGAGAGTTAATTTGTAAGTTATGATTGTGTGCAGAACGCACTCCGGGAGGACAAGCGCTCCATTGTAACTCTGTGAGTAATAGTACTACAAATGTACAAATATGCCTTGTTTACCATTAAGAATATTGTTAACAGCATTCTATTTTTCGTGAGCTAATATGGTAACGTGTTTGTTGATTGAGAATTGATGTGAACATTGAAAGAGTTAGCACATATCGGTATGATTCTGAACCTACTCCGTATTTTGAGTTATGGCTATTGATTATTGTCAATATACCATCCTATGAATTACCCATACTTCTGTATACGAATTGCATACAGCTATTAACACTGTAAAGTTGGTTTATAAGTTATTCCGGCCTGTTGATGTTATGGTATCTATATACATTACAGAATTGTAGTACGTATGTATTTCTGAAAGCGTGCAAGCTATGATATGTTGGAAATGAACGAACGAATGTTCAGTTTTCTAAAAAGTATTTGTGGCACCCTTAGTCCGGATGGCCCTCGCCCGGGGGTAACAATACCGTGGCCTATGGCCCTCGCCCGGGGGTAACAATACCGTGGCTGTTGGTATCAGCTTTGTGGTCTTCGGACCTACCTGTTGTGGTCTTCGGACCTACCTGTTGTGGTCTTCGGACCTACCTGCTGTGGTCTTCGGACCTACCTGTTGTGGTCTTCGGACCTACCTGATCTGATGGCTAATGGGTGTACCACATATGATCTTATGCAAAATCTGAATATGGAAATAATTATGAAAATGATTACGAAAATGGTTTGGAATCTGGAAATGCATAAGACTCTGTTTCTGATAAGATTATATTATGATATTTCTGGACCGTTAGGTCGTTCTAATATTATCTAGTATGGAGCAAAGTGCTGTACGGAACGAAGTGCTACACTTTGATGGGAGCCACCTCTGGAATCCGTACGAGCCACCTCTTGAGTCCATACATTGGTTATTCTGTTACCCACGCTTTATGCGTTCTGTTACCACGCTTATGCGTTCTGTTATTACCGTTATGTTCTGGGCCGATGGCCGTTTTGTTATTTCTGTTACTTCTGATATTCTGGACCTATGGTCGTTCTGCATCTGTAGGCTTATGGCAATTCTGTATATACTGAGCTTAAAGCTATTCTGTTACGGAAGTTGGACCCATGTCTTTTGGAAATAATTATGGAATGTAGTTAATCTTATATATATGCAGTTATATGTTTGATTATTCAGGTTAATTATTACATTGTTTATGCACTATTATTCACCGAGTTCGCTCATTCTGTATTTTGTCTGTCTATTTCTGTAGGTAACCATCCGGGAGTTCAGTCCTAACCTTTAAGGCTTGTGTCTCTCTTGTCACCTTGATGCGTCCAGGCACCACCTGAAGCCGTGCATTTTGTATAGTATTTTGTAAAGTTTTAAGGAGTTTTGATTTATGCTTTGGACGTCTATTTATGGTAGATTGTATATAATTCCTCCTTCATTAATATTTTTATTATTTGTGGGGTTGAGTCAAGGCATATGTGTGCAAACTTTCTGTATAATATTTACTCAGTGTGATGTTGAGATCCTGGCATGTTAGGAATAGCTCAATGGATGTTATCCTACGTATTGTATATTCTTGTATGCTTCCGTTCAGGCCCCGTATGATATATATATAGCAGGTTTAGTGTCCATTTTCGAATGGGTCATGCCCAAACTTTTAGGGGCGGGTTTGGGGCGTGACACTAAGTGTACGTATGGGCTATCATCCAAGGTGCAATTTTTTTAAAAACCAGTAAACACCCTGCAAACAGCATTGAAATTGAGAAGAAAACCAAAACAAACTGAATGGTGTAACAACTTGCAAAATTACCATGAATGTTATAACACTTGTCAGACATTTATCAAGAATCCTTAGAGAAGAAACAAAAGTGCTGAGAAGTAGTTTGATCCAAGTTGAACGTTTAATATCTTACACTAGTTCCCTTGTTGGTTGAGATGTCAACCCTGAAACGCGGTACTTTCTTCGTACATTACCCCTATGTGTTACTTCAACTTTCACTCCTCTAAGGGCCTTCTTGATCTGGTTCATATTTCAAGGTAAATTTCCAAATTAAATAAATTAAGAGGTAAATACATGCAGCACATATCAGCAAAACAAAGACAAGTACCTTTACACAGTTAGAGTCAGACAATGTCCTTGATATCACATATTTTCCTAGAAGCTGGGCAAAAAATTCTGTTATAGGGAGAGCCTCAATAAAGGCAGCGGAAGCCATATCTGTATGATGAGCAATAGAACATAGAAAAAGCGAAAAAACTAACAGGCACAAATTACATATAAAACAACACTGTCGAAAAAGCAACAAGTTCTTACTTGGGACCATTGATTCCATCCTCTTCATCCACAAGTTTAATGTTGAATTCCTTCCATGCAAAAGGAAGTTCACCAGCTGTGTATAGACTCTTTCTGCCATCATATGCTGGCAATCTCTTCTCCAAGTCAGATTCTTTGTAGAGTTTCACCAGCTCTGCCATGATAGCTCTGTTCACATTTCTTGATGCCACTTCAGGAGTGATAGTAACCTGCAAGCAATATAATACACACACACATGATCAAGATAACCAATCAACTAGTGAAGGCTGAAATCATGTGGCTTTGGAGGGAGTTGCAAGGGTTGTTCCTTTTGTATTTTTTCAAAATCTGAAACATTCAACATATATTGCTTACTAAGAAGACAACATAAAAGAAGAAATCAAACAGGTAAAGTAGAAACACAATGGGACAGCTGGCATACTAGATCAAATGCTTATATATGATTTGCCCAGAACCAAAGGGGAAAAGAAAAAAAAAAAGGACAAGAAATCAGAAGGAAAAAAAGAAATGCATACATGTGCCATCATAAATAGAGATTCAAATATGACTAAGAAGGATGGACACTTCTAAGAACCGACACGACACAACACAACACTCATCGGACACATGGACACAAATGAATCATATTACAAGTTTGAATAAAATAACTTGTCACCCAATGATAAAACAAAAATAATGTAAATTTATGCATATTCTCCTTCTTTAGACTGTTAAAATTATTATCTTTGGTTGAAATATTCATATATATGATATATAATTATCCTTATATATGACATAAGAATAAGCTACATAATAAGTGCAATAGTCAGCTAATGACGACTGCCCACCTGCGATGGCCATTCAATGAATATTTGATCATTATATCAACATCCCAAGGATTCTTCTTATTTTGTGCCACAGTCATGTTGCCAACTAAAGCCTCCCCTTCACATATCGTAAGCACATCTTCCAGGTATAAGACCGTTTGCTTCCAATGTGTAGTCTGTGATCTTGGCCCTGCATATATATATTTATAAGTAATAATCTCAGAAACATAAATATATATATATATATGTGTGTGTGTGTGTGTGTGTCTGCATGCACAAGACATAGGACCGATTAAGAAGCCAACACACTTAGTGTAATTATTGATTTAGCAGCAAATTTAACAACAGTTTTCCTATTCTAACTTTATGATTCTCTTGATATAAAGATATCTAGATGAGTTGACTCAACCACCAGTTCAACTATGATGAATCCACCTACTGATGAGCAGTTTTAGGGTTCTATTTATTTTATTAGCACTGCACTGGACCATATTCTTTATAACAAACAATTCATGAATTCTAAACAAGCGAACGCAAATTGGATTTAAGGCATCTGCTCCAAGGTTTTTAAATGGACAACCCTTTCAAACTCAAAACAATCAAAATCAGCATGTAATAAAATTATCAAAACACACCTTCATAGTAGACACTGACAATAAAGTAATTTAGAGAAAAATAATAATAATAAAATAACAAAGAAATGAACCTGTTGAGAA
The DNA here is from genome assembly GCA_036172215.1 of Camellia granthamiana. Classification (NCBI taxonomy): domain Eukaryota; kingdom Viridiplantae; phylum Streptophyta; class Magnoliopsida; order Ericales; family Theaceae; genus Camellia; species Camellia granthamiana. The sequence goes on from CM069907.1 coordinate 616,070, forward strand.
GCCTGTCAGTTTGTGACACTTAGTAAAAGAGACATCAAAATATGCCACAAGAGCGTGGATGTAATCATCACGTTCTGCCACGAGCTTAAAAGGAGCTGTGAAGGAAGCATCCCCTGGGGCCATCTTAGAGATGTCCATAGTCTGTATTAAAGTAAAGCACAGCAACAGATTCGTCAGACCAAGCAGACCAAAAGACAAATAATTAAAATTACTATTGAAATTAATCCTACAGGGATACATTTTTCTTACCTTCAGTAACTGACAGTTTGCAACGATCTGCTTCTGATCAACTGTGTCAACAAGAGGTTCCATGATAGATTGCTTCTTGATACAGCTCATATTTAAGCCATACACATTGTTCCAAACTGTAATGCCATAAAATGCCAAAAACAAAATTGTAAAAAATCTATAAAGAAGTTCATAGAAACAACACTGTACACAACCACTTGATAAGAAGAGCATATCTGAAGTCCCATTTACAACAACATCCTATGCCAATCAAGGAGATCACATACACCCATGCATGATTATGAAATATACAAAGGAAAACAATATACATTAGTTACAGGATATGCAGGAAGTCAATAAGCTCACATTCAATCTGTCTTCTTTGTAGTCAGCATCCTCAATGGCTGTCAGATAGAGAGAAGCTTTGTCTGGAACAACAACTCCATTGTTAACCTGAAAACAAGCAAGGAGTGAAAGTTGAGAGAATATCTAAATGAATTAAAATACGGCACTATAACAACAACAAATACTTTTTCTTTTTGCAGGTTGAATGTTCATAAAAAAATTACATGCAAACAACAAATTGCAACATAACCCAAAACTACATCATGGAAGTGTGCAAATGATCAAAGCAACACCCTTTGCAAATTCATTAGAAAAAAAGTGGTACCCAGTACAAAGGCTCCCGTTTATAACAAGATCTAAAATATTTAGTATGTAGGCAGCCTATTCCCTACCTTTTTGTGAAGAGGCTGATTACATCTGGAGCCCACGCCACAATGCTGGGAGTGAATAACACTAGCCATTGCACCAAGTCACAACCTCCAATCTATGAAAATTGATCTAATCCCTAAATCAAAAGCCACAAAAAAATTGTGGTTTAGAGTCATCTGATTTTTCTGCTTTCATACCAAACGAAATCAAAGAGGAAGAGAAAAAATGCCATGCTCAACAACGGTTCATCCAAAAACCACACTCCAATCAAACCAATTCCATTGTTCCACAGTCGGTCATTAACCAAGACAAAACTGACATTGAACTCTACTACTATCGGCCAAAACAATTGAGGACCTGCATAAATCTCATTTCACATCCAAGATCCCTTGTAAAGATGCTAGAAAACCGTAAAGAAGAACAAAAAAAGTAAAAAAAAAATTCCCCACTTGATGTAGAATCAATTTAAGACTTAACTTCAACAGGACAAAATTCCTAAACAAACGAATCAAATTGTAACTTAAAAAAATTACAACCCAACTCAAGATAGATCTCTTAGAATATAATGACTTTAACCAGAAAACCCAATTTAAGCAAACAGAAACTTTTCTGAGCGTATAAATCCAATAAAAATTAAATTAATCAATTTGCTTCCACCACCATAAAGTTTCTAAACAAAAGCACTGAAAATCTCAGAAAAGGCGTCTGATCCAGTCAAAGAGTTGAATTTTCAGAATATAAAGACTAACGAATTATAATAAGTTCAAGCTGATGAGACCAATTAGACTCCAATAACATCTTCCATGATTAAAAACAAAAAACACACAAAACACAACAAAACCAAAAAAAAAAAAACAAACAAACAAACTCCACCACCAAACATTCCACTAATACGTCCAGATTAGCAATAGCATCGAAGTGGTTATTCTTGAATTCTGAAGGACATCATAAACACTATATCAGAAAGAAAAAAGGGCAGTGTAACTTACAAGCCACTTATCACGAGCATAGAGGACTGTATTTAACATATTCTCAAACAATAAAAAATATTCCATCCACTCTGAAATAATGATATCCACTTGAGCAACTGGAATCTCAATTTCCTCAACTTTTCCTTTCAAAACTGTGATAACTGTGGTAATTAAAAAGAGAAAACAGAAAAAGGCCAAATCAGTTAAGAAGTAGAAGCATAAACTGAAAGAAATTATGAAATTCGTTGTTCCTAGTGACATCACCATCTGAAAAGCCGTTTACTTTAACAATCTCTTGTGCCATGTCAGCCATTTGGGAGCACTCAACCTGAATTGGAAAGGTTTCTATGATCAACATCTATGATAAATCACCAAACTCTATTTCTAAATTTTGTAGATCAAACAATAATAAATTAATGAACAGCTTAAAGAGAAAATTTACATGCATATTCAAATCATAACACCGATGTTGAAAATGAGGAAAATTTACATAATTGAAAATTGAAATTTAGAATATCAATGATGTAACAGAAGAGCTAATCACCAATAAAAAAGTGATGAAAAAGAAGCTACAAAATATAGATCATAATCCTGTCAAAAGCATCAATGAACTCAGAAAGTAACACTTTATGAAGCACCGACACTTCAAATGGGTGTCGTGTCCATGTCTACTCTATTAGGACTTCCGAAATCATATATGGTCATAGTTGAGTTGGAGAGTTAACAAGAAATTAAAAACTTTACAATGATTCAAACCAATTCCACCATCTAAAATAGGTAAATAATTGCAAAGTCCAGCACCATAACACAGTTGCTTGTGTTGAACAACATACCTCACTGGGTTCACCCCATAGCCTTCGCAAATAAAAAGTGGACTGAGAGACTACAATTGCTGGAGGTAACGACTCTGCACCACGAGGATTTGTTGGAACATATATCTAGGAGGAAAACCAAACATGAACAGGGTATCAGCCTAAATAAAAATTGAACATGAACTCTGGGAACGCATTTTGTTTTGTAGCAACTGAGAAAAGATATGGGAAAAGCATGTTGAGCTAGTATTTCCAGATAAGGTATAACACAAATCGAGAGAGAGAGAGTGAGAGAGAGAGAGAGAGAGAGAGAGAAATCAATACCTCACGATGAAGCTTTGAAATCGAGAGAAAGAACTTCAAGATTGAAATCGCTCTGAGATGAATCTCAAAATCGAAATCGCTCTAAGACCGATCTGAGAAACCAAACACAGCCTCTCCTGAGATCACTTCCTCTGCGATCGAAACCGACCCCTCTTCTCTCTTTGCAATCACCCAGAACTTCAGATCGATATCTCAGAGAACAAAGGATGAATCAAGAGAGAGAGAGAGAGAGAGAGAGAGAGAGAGAGAGAGAGACAGAGTGACAAAGTGAAGCTTCAGACCTTCAAATCGAAATCGCTCTGATGAATCTGTATGAATCTCAAACAAAATCGCTTTGAATCGAATCGCTTTCAAGGGTTTTGGGGGTGAGCAAGAGAGAGGCGTGAGGTTTGTGAAGGTGTGAGGATTCAAAACAAGGGTTTACAAAGCTTTAAGCAGCATTCTCAGATACAAAAATAGGCGCGTGAGTCACAACGTTTGGAGGCGGTTTTAAACGCCTCCGATTCTAAAACGGGGTCGTTTGATTAAACAAATATGCGACGTTTTTAAAAAAAACGTCGTTAAATATTAATAAAAGTGGCATTTCAAAAAACGTCGTTAAAAAAAACCGCTTAAACCTGTTTTTCCTGTAGTGAAGGATGGAGAACAAGAGAGGATCAACGTTTTTACCCGATTGGAACTCGGGTTTACGAAGGATTCTGCTTAAAGCTTGCCCCTTTGTTTGATTCTTGAGGTGAGGGTTCTAATACTCTTCAATACTTACATCCATAGATAGATTTGAGGTATTTTCATTGTATAATTGTACAAATTTTCATTTTATAAGTATATAGAAGAAATTATGAGATTTTCGGAATTTCGGGTTTGAACATTGGGAGTTAAATTGGTGGGTTTAAATGATGGATTGGGGATCCTAGATGTAGAATCATTGGAAAAATTGGAATTAAAAGTGATGATTTAAGAAGTTTGATTTTTTTGTTAGAAATCCTCATTTTCCTTGAAACCCTAGGTTGATCAATGATGATAACCAATGAATTGGCCCAAATTGAAAGTAGAATAATGAAATTGAGATATTGAATTAGATGTGTTCAAGTTTAATTGGAATTTGGAAATGTTTGGCAATTATGTTTAAAATTTGCGAATAAACTTTGTTATAAATGTTGGAATTCATTCTATCATGTTAAGGAAAAATTAGGGAAATAATTTATTAAGGATATGAATGACATGAACTCGATTTTGGAATGTTAAAATGAAATTCAAGGGTTTATTTTGAATTATGTTGAATTGTAAATGGTGTTAATGAACTAAATGATGTTGTATTATGATGGATCATGTTTGAATTACGTGACTTGTGTAGGGTTAGCTACAAGGGTAGACCACGCACCTGAACACTGTGAGTAATAGTACTATAATTGTACATTATTTACTGTTAATAATATTCTGTTCTTTGTGAGCAATTATGCTAACGTATGTGGGGATTGAAGCTTATGTAAGCAGTGAAGGATTTAACATACCTCAGTTTGGCTCTGAAACTACTTTACATTTCGGGTGTGTTCAATGGTTAACGATAAAGTGTCGGTAATGTGTTACAACCTATAAAGTACCCATGATTCTGCACAGAAACGATATGTAAACTATGGATGCTATGGAATTGGTAACATAAGGACATCATGAATGTAAACTCCGTTTATCGGGGCATAATATTTTGAATGGGAACATGATATTCTGAATATCCTCTTGGGGACTTCAGTGCATGACTTACGACATAGATAATTGTCTAGAATGGATTAACATGATTGGGCAGCTGGTTAGAACTATGGATAGTGCCATAGTTATATGTTTTGTTTACTGTTTATGAACATTATTAACGTGCTGTTATCTGTAAATTACCCTTATTGAATTATAGTGAATGAGAAGAACAATGATGCTTGTGCATTCCGAACCCCTATGCTTTGTCAATGATAACTCAGGACTGATGTGGGGTAAGTTATTCCATTTTTATTAGTAATACTCTGATTTACATGAGGCGATTATGGCCATTTGAAAGGAATCATGAGATGATTTATGTATCCTATTGTGTGACGTTATTTATATGAATTTGGGGCTATTCTGTTCTGGATATTCATTCTGTTTATGTATCATGTTCTGTAATTGCTCCGCGTATGATATGACATGGTATACACTGTTGTTTTAAAACTTATTGATTCTGGTATGGAACAAAGTGCTGTACGGAACTAAGTGCTACACTTCGGTGGGAGCCACCTCTAGAATCCGTACGGGCCACCTCTTGAGTCCATACTCATCTGTTATTTCTATTACCACGCTTATGCGTTTTGATACCCCACGCTTATGCGTTTTGTTACCACGCTTATGCGTTCTGATACCCCACGCTTATGCGTTTTGATACCCCACGCTTATGCGTTCTGTTATCACGCTTATGCATTCTGATACACCGCGCTTATGCGTTCTACTACCACGCTTATGTGTTCTGTTACCACGCTTATGCATTCTGATACCCCACGCTTATGCATTCTGTTAGCACGCTTATGCGTTCTGATACCCCACGCTTATGCATTCTGTTTGGATGATGAGAAAGAATTTGGGCCTATATCAAGTTCAAGAGATGATCATCATTCGATACAAGTAAACTTCACAAAGGATATTCATGATACTGAGAAGCTAATGCAGAAGAAAAATGAAGCTTATTCTCAAATTGCTTAAAAATTACTAAAACAGACGGAATGCTAACCCTATATAGCTTTTATCATTTTTACTTTTATTTATTAGTTTAGAGAGAGTTGGTCTATTGGATGAGTTACATTCTTATTGAGCAACTAGTATGATGTCTGGTTTGAATCTTATCATTGTGCCATATAGTTTCTCTTTATCTTTTTTTTCTCTTATTGATCATATAATTTCTCGTTTCATACTAGTCCATATATGATGAAATTATGTAGTTATGATTATAGAATCAATATATTGTGGGATAATATGAATTTGACCATCCTAAGGGGACAACCACTTTTAAAAACTCATTATAGGCTTTACAAAATAATCATATCATTATCTTTTGAGAATGAGATTTTCCAAGCTATATGTAGCTGTCATGGACGTAAGGGTCTTGCCTCAAATGGTTTTAACTTCAACATTATCAACCAAAAATAAAAAAAAAATGGAATTTGATTAAGGATCATGACCTAAAACATATTTAATTAGTTTTCAAAATGGTTTCTAACCTTTTATCTTTTTTGAATTACCAAACGGGCGGATTGGAACCTTATAATTTTAGAATTACGACATCTATATAGGAAATCTTTCAAATATCCTATATCATGGAGGAGGAATGAAATGGAGACTTTGCAGCAATGTTTGAAGGAATTTCGGCCTTCAAAGAACCCTAACCCTAGCCGAGGGAGAGACTCTCAGAGAGTTATAACTGGTAAAAACTCACCACCTTAATACCATGTTATTTCAAAGTTCGAGCACCTACCACTACATTATTCAAATAGTTTTTCGGCATGGAAGAACCAAGTCAAGAATTTGCAAATTGTCACTTGGAGCTTCATCATTCGAAGAACCCCATCCGAGTAAGGAGAGCGATTGGAACATACTCTCAAGAGGAACAACTCAATTGCTTTGTAAGTTATTTAAGGTAAAGTATTCCACTATTTTAAAAATGAAACTTATGTGTAAGTCTTAAAAGGTGGATTTATTGTCTAATAGTTCTTATGATAGTTAATGCCACTTTTCATTAAATACTGTTAAAAAAACGTCACAAGTTGTTAATTTTCAGCAACAGATGTCACAAAAAATGTCACTAATTATCAGTTTTAGGGACAGTTTTAAAAAGCTTGTCACAAAAAGTCACTAATTTTTAACTTTCAACAACAAATTGAAAAATTTGTCACAAAAAAGTCATTAACTGTAAGTTTTAAAGACAATTTATAAAAATCTTAACAAAAAAGTCATTAATTGTCAATTTTTAGCGACATATGCAAAAAATCGTAACAAAAAATTATTTTTTGCGACGATTTTATAAAGACTTATGTTCAATAGGACTTGATGGGAATTAAGACCTCTTTTGGGATGCTAATTAAAAGCCAGCTTCTAGCTTTTAACCCATTTTAAGTCACATCACCTCTCACATAGCTTACCTACAAAAAGACAAAGTAGACTAAAAAAAGTCAAAAAGTCAACTTTTAACCAACTTCCCAAAACACCCTTAAATGAAAATGTTTTTCAAAATAATCCAACCTCCATAAATGAAGTTCATTATGGAGAATCTTCAAGAAATACTCATAGGACTGCTCCAACAAGACATTTTTATCCTCGCAGCACTCCTATGGATATTCTCTATGAAGAAGATTTCTTACAGACACAAAATTCATACCATGGAAAAACTATTTATGAATGGAACATAGATGGTCTTTCAGAATATCAGATATTTGAGTTATTACATCAAATGATCATGTATTCAACAATTTGTGAACAGAATGAGAATGACGATCATGAGATTGCTCGATTCTTAATTAATGGTTTTACTGGCATTCTTAAAGGATGGTGGGATAACATCATTACAGACATCCAACAAATAGAAATTCTTATAGCCTTTAAAAGAATTACAGATCCTCTAACCGGCACTGTTCAATCTGAACAAGACGTTGTATATACTCTTATCAATACAATTCTACACCATTTTGTATGAGCCTCTCCTGATGCGTTCTGTTACCACGCTTATGCGTTCTGATACCCTACGCTTATGCGTTCTGTTACCACGCTTATGCTTTCTGATACCCCACGCTTATGCGTTCTGTTACCACGCTTATGCGTTCTGTTACCACACTAATGTGTTCTGATACCCTACGCTTATGCATTCTATTACCACGCTTATGCGTTCTGATACCCCACGCTTATGCGTTCTGATACCCCACGCTTACGCGTTCTGTTACCACACTTATGCGTTCTGATACCCCACGCTTATGCGTTCTGTTACCCCATGCTTATACGTTCTGTTACCACGCTTATGCGTTCTGATACCCCACGCTTATGCGTTATGTTATTTCTGTTATTTCTGTTATTTCGGTTATTTCTGTTATTTCTGTTATTTTTGCTATTTCTGTCATTTCTGCCATTACTGTTATTTCTGATATTTCTGGACCCATGGTCGTTCTGCATCTGTAGGCCTATGGATGTTCTGTATATACTGGGCCTAAAGCCGTTCTGTTATGGAAATTGGACTTATGGCTGTTTCGGAAATAATTACGAAATGTAGTTAATCATACGTCTCTGCGGTTATATGTTTGATTATTCAGGCTAAACAGTACATTATTTATGTCTTATTATTCACTGAGTTTCGCTCATTCTGTATTTTGTCTGTTTCTGTAGGTAATCAACCAGGAGTCCAGTCCTAACCCTTAAGGCTCGTCTCTCTTTTGTCAACTTCGTTGTGTCCAAGCACTAACTGAAGCCCGTACATTTTATAAGTGTTGTGGGGTTATTGGTTTATGCTGTAGTTATCTTTTCTTAATATTTTTATTATACGCCTAATTGTGGAGCTAAGTCAAGATGTATGTGTGCTCATTTTCTGTATATTATTTATTTAGTGTAATGTTGTGATCCTGGCATGTTAGTAATAGCTCAATGGATGTTTTTCTATGTATTTTATATTATTGCATGTAATGACCCGACCCTCGCCTATGTTTTTGACATATTTTAACCCTTGATTTGTGCTTTTAACATGTTGCTAAAAAATTTCATGAAAAATTATGGTTAAGAACATGAAATGCATGTGTATGAATGTCTATCTGTTGCTCAAGAAAAGTATCTGTTTCATTGGAATGCTTGAATCATAAATTGAAGGCCTTAATGGCTTAATTGTCAGAAATTGATTATATATTTATGATCAGCATAATTTTTAGGTAATTTTAAGCATGCTCGTGAAATTTCAATTTCGGAATGCTAAAGCGATTGATTTTTGTCTTATATGCTCTTATATTTGCCTATATATATATATCTAAAGAGTGTTTTGGCTTGAGAGCAAAAACGTGGACACCTTTGGGAGAGGAAATAAGAGAGAGTGGAGAAGAGGAATTGGGGGAAAAAGTGAGTTAACAAAATAGTTTGGCAAATTGTTAGAAGTCTGGAATTGAATTCAAGGTGATTCAAGGTGAACTCAAGATCTTCTTGTCATAATAACTTAGAGTTGTAATTTATGTTTATGTTTGATCCATGTATGATTCATGCTTGATTTTTTGAGGGTTTCTCATTAATGGATTCTTTTTGACACTTAGTTTGGGTGTTGTATGAAATTATACCTCAATCTATGGTTTATATTATCACTTCATGGAATTATGTACACACCATGTATTATGTTTCAAGAACATGAAGAATTTGAATCCAAGAATGAAATTGAGAGAAGAATGGCTTGATTAAGCTTCTAACCTTGTTTAATTTGTCATGTTTACAAAGTAGAATCCATATTAGGGTGATGTTAGGTTGTATTGTTGTCTTAATTTTGCAAGGAAATGGTATGGAAATGGAGTAATGTTGCTAAATTCGAAGTTCAGATTTTCAGGATTTCGTAGGGTCCGCTCGAGCGGTGGAAGTTCCGCTCGAGCGTAAAAATCAACCTCTCAGCAGAGTTTCTGCAATTACCCTGTCCGCTCGAGCGGAGGAACTTCCGCTCGAGCGTGAAAATCGACTTCCCAGTATTTTTGTTGACACTGTACATCACGCTCGAGCGGCCAAAGTGGCGCTCGAGCGGGGGACTCCTTTTCAGAAAAATGAAATGTTTTCTTCTGTTTTTCGTGCTCAACCCTCTGCCAATGTTTTAAGAGTATTTTTGACGATTGTCAAATAGTTATAAATGCATATGAAATGTAATGATTCAGAGACTGGATACTCAATGATTTAAGAAAGAAGAAGAACTAATTTGCAAGTTATGATTGTGTGCAGGACACACTCCAGGAGGAACTAGCGCATCAACACAACACTGTGAGTAGTAGTACCTATGTAACTGTTTTCGAGGCATGTAAGGCATTTATGTTAATGTTTCAGGCATGTAACGTACTTATGCACTTATGTTACTCTTTAAAGTATATTAATGTTTAAAGTGTATTAATGTTTAAAGTATGTAAAGAAGGTGTGTAAAGGAAGGCAAGTTCAAGGGCTTATGCCATTGTCAAGGGCCTCGTGCCACTTACAAGGGCTTATGCCAACAAGTTTTCAAGGGCTTAACGCCACATGATTAAGGGCCTTGTGCCGCTATGTTTAAGGGCTTTTAGCCAACAAGTTTCAAGGGCTTCGTGCCACTACACGTACATGATTATGTTATAAGATCGAATCAGATTCAGACTAGCACCATAAATTATGTATTTCCTTTATGCATGATTCTTCTAAAGTTCAAGTTTTTTTTAAAGACTACTATTTACTGAGCCCGGCTCACTCTCAGTTTTGTCTGTTTCTGTAGGTCACCCACCAGGTGGTCAATCCTAGCTCAGGATGCCGTTTCCCTTGGTCGACCTTTATGTGTTCAGGCACAATCCCAGCTACTTATTTTTGGTGAAACTGTGGAGATGTTTGTTTACCTTTTGAATGCCATCCACAAGTTATTGTACATGACTTTTGTGTTCTTTTGTGTATGCCCAATCATGAGGCTGGGACTGTAAACTAAACCTTGACTGTTGTTGATGAAGTATATAATGCATAAGATCCTGGCATATTAGAAATAGCTCAATGGTGTATGTTGTCTTTATGTTTGTTGTATGTCTAAGCTTCCGGCAAGGCCCCATAGGTTTGATTACCAGATTACAGGTCTATTTGTGTACAGGTCATGCCCAAACTTTTTGGGGCAGGTTTGGGGCGTGACAATTGCATGCTTCCGTTCAGGCCCCGTATGATATGTATAACAGGTTTGGTGTCCATCTTCGAATGGGTCACACCCAAACTTTTAGAGGCGGGTTTGGGGCGTGACACGCCACTTGTCTCGCTTATCCTTATCTTTTACTTTTATTTTTCTATTTAAGGAAGGCCACACCCTTGCTGTAGGCACGAATCAAAATTTTAGTTTTTCAGTTTAATATTCTGTACTCTCTCCCTTTCTCTCTTACAGTGTGTAATCTCCCTCTACCTTGTGAAATATAATAAAAGTGTGCCGTATTGAAAGTAAGCATTTTTTGTAAGTATCTCTTCCTTCTCATTCATGCATGTCTGTATACTCTCTTTCTATATTAAATGAATTGTTAGATTTTTATTTTGTAGGAAAAAATAATATTGAATATTATCTATCTATTTGGCCTAATGATTCTTGGGGTCTCCAAGAATTAGAAAATTGTAATAAAAAAATTATCCAAGTCCAAACTCAATTGCAAGAGCAGATTTGCCTTTTGGCTACGGCCATTCGGCCTCCCCCTCCATCACAGTATATCATGAGACCATATATGGCATAATTAAGATACAATAAAATAAAACTATAATAAATGTTATTCTTGGGTTAGTGCTTAATGATGGGTAGAACAGTGTTAGGGTTAGTGGGACGTTACCCAAGTCGCGTAGTGTCAGATCGTTAGCCTTTCCTTGTGTCAAGCACCATTATTGGTATCAGAGCCAAGTTTAATGTTCATTATAGTTAGTTTTATTTAATTTTAATTATACATATATGGTCACATATATCATACATGAGTACTGAACCCACAGAAGAAGTAGCCTCAGTGGCAAATACAGTATCCAATACAGTAGCCTCTACCTCTAAATCAGAGCCCAGAGAAATCATAGCTTACCAGGATGTTAAGGAAGCTCTTGATAAGTGGACTATCCCTACGGTCAAACCAGATACTATCTATAATATAGGAACTTTTGATTTTTCCAGTAAGAAAATAATCAAAACATTTGAGCATGCTATACCTGTCCAGAATAATGATGAGATAATATATCTCCTTCATTTCCAGGATCTATATCCTTTTATCCAGAAATACAAGTATGCCTATATAGGACTTGTTCAGATAGCTTTTAAGCCCTTGACACTATTTGGTCAAAATACCAGTCTCCAGTGTACACTAAGAGATGGAAGGTGTACAGATTGGAGAGCATCATTGATGGGAGCTATAGAAACCAGACTCTCACATGGTCCAGTATATCTTGATATCTATCCAAATTTAAGTATAGCACTCTCTGATGGAAACTTATCTAAAGTTTTAGAACTCAGAGTGTTGTCTAATGGTTATGAATATCTTCCAGGATCCCCACCTTATGCGGTAATTTCCAGAATTTACCTTAAACTTTTAACAACTTTAAATCCTTACATTAGGAAACAAAGTCCAGCAGGACACACAGTCCTCATAGACACAAATCTTTACAGTAGTCAAGTAGCCATACCCAAAATGATCCCTTGGGAAGAAATCAAGTTTCCAGAAAGATGGCAAATAAACCAAGCTGTTCCAGCTAGGCCACTTATTCAGCAAACCTTAGATGATGTTATTCAAACCCAAGGAGGGAATGTATTCCTCACCTTTAAGAGACCACCTAGATCTCTTTCCAGAAGTATGTCTAGTACCAGTTATAGAGCTGCTCCATCACATAGAGTAGATCTGCCAGAATCATCCAGATAGTCATACTCTGAACCTACTGAGTCTATAAGACCACAATCCAAACCTCCTAGTGATACCCAAAATGAAACAGATCTTATAGTTCAGGGGGTACAATTTCCAGAAAACCAAATACCACATGGTATTTATGGATCCAGAAGGCAAGAAAGACCTTACAGCCCTAAAAAATTCGTTACAGAAAAATGATACTAATTGTAAATTTTAGTGACAATTTATAAAAATCATGACCCAAAAAGTCACTAATTGCTAATTTTTAGCGACATACGTAAAAAAATCGTCAAACAAAATTATTTTAGCGATAATTTTACTAGAACTTATTTTTAATAGGCCTTGATGAAAATTTAGTCCAACTATTAAGATCTATTCGTTATTTATTTATTTTTATGTTATGTATGAATTGTTGAAGTGAAGAGTGCTTTGACTTCTTTCTATCAATATAACAATTCTTGGTGCATTTGTGTTAGGGGCATTAATTTGACAGTAATGTAAACAAACAAAAAAATAAATAAATAAATTGCTTGGAGAAGGGGAAGATAATGAGTTTGACAGGCTAGTCGTGGGGTGGAAGTGTCTTGGTGAGCAAGTAGTCAACATCATTTTTATTATTATGTTATATGGTTCATAATTTTTATAAATGATAGGTTTTTTCACCTCTTGGTCTCTTATCTTGCACAGCCAAGACGACCCTTTTTTCTTTCTTCTTCCAATTCTCAGTAAGTAACCGTTGATTCATTCATTCTCTCTCTATATTAGTGGGATCATAAATTTTCTGTTTTTGGGTTTATTATTAGATGAGATATGGTAATGAGATATAAAATTTAATGTGTGTTTCAGAATTATTTAAGACGCTTTTAAAAACAAAATTAATAATTTTTTTCTCTAATTGCGTTATTTATTTTCGAGTTATGTTAGGAATCTCAAATAATCTACTGAATTGTCTAACAAATCTGGATGTGGGACCTATACACATGTGAGTTTGTATGGGTCCTACACCTTGAAAGGTTTGATAAACAATTTGATAAATTATTTAGGGTTTATAGCATTTTCCTTTATTTTCTCATTATGGACTATTTATTATTGTAAGACTTGAGTTTTTTCTTTCTGCTTATTATTATTAGTTATTTCTTGTGTTAGTAGTTAGATTATTAGACTATAGTTATTCAGTTAGATATAATTCTTATTTTGCGTGGTTATCACTACACTTAAAATAATTTAGATCACACATTAATTTTTACACGTATATATTTGTAATTTCTGTGCATGTAGCTCATTCATGTTTATTGTATAATATTTTTCAATTTCATTGACCAATCTCAATAATAAATATTGATTGAATATTTACAGTCAATACCCAAATATTGAACTTCTTATCTTTTTATTTTATTGAAAAGCTCAATGATGAAGAACAACAACGCAGATCCTCTTAACACTTTTTCTTAGCATTGGGTGCAGATGAATATGGAGGTGTTGGAAGCTGATTTCTTGCAAATGGCATTGAATGAAGAAATAGAATCCCAGAACAATTGTTTGGATGATGAGAAAGAATTTGGGCCGATATCAAGCTCTAGAGATGATCATCATTCGACACAAGTAAACTTCACAAAGGATATTCATGATACTGATAAGCTAATGCAGAAGAAAAATGAAGCTTATTCTCAAATTGCTAAAAAATTACTAAAACGGATGGAATGCTAACCCTATATAGCTTTTATCAATTTTACTTTTATTTATAAGTTTAGAGAGAGTTGGTCTATTGGATGAGTTGCATTCTCATTTCATACTAGTCCATATATGATGAAATTATGTAGTTATGATTATAGAATCAATATGTTGTGGGATAATATGAATTTGATCATCCTAAGTGGACAACCACTTTTAAAAACTCATTATAGGCTTTACAAAATAATCATATCATTATCTTTTGAGAATGAGATTTTCCAAGCTATATGTAGCTGTCATGGACGTAAGGCTCTTGCCTCAGATGGTTTTAACTTCAACTTTATCAACCAAAAAAAAAAAATGGAATCTGATTAAGGATGATGACATAAAACATAATTAATTAGTTGTCAAAATGGTTTCTAACCTTTTATCTTTTTTGAATTAGCAAACGGGTGGATTGGAACCTTATAATTTTAGAATTACGACATCTATATAGGAACTCTTTCAAATATCCTATATCATGGAGGAGGAATGAAATGGAGACTTTGCAGCAATGTTTGAAGGAATTTCGGCCTTCAAAGAACCCTAACCCTAGCCGAGGGAGAGACTCTCAGAGAGTTATAATTGGTAAAAACTCACCACCTGGATACCATGTTATTTCAAAGTTCGAGCACCTACCACTACATTATTCAAATAGTTTTTGGGCATGGAAGAACCAAGTCAAGAATTTGCAAATTGTCTCTCGGAGCTTCATCATTCGAAGAACCCCATCCGAGTAAGGAGAGCTATTGGAACATACTCTCAAGAGGAACAACTCAATTGCTTTGTAAGTTATTTAATTTCAAGTATTCCATTATTTTAAAAATGAAACTTATGTGTAAGTCTTAAAAGGTGGATTTATTGTCTAATAGTTCTTATGATAGTTAATGCCACTTTTCATTAAATACTGTTAAAAAAACGTCACAAATTGTTAATTTTCAGCAACAGATGTCACAAAAAATGTCACTAATTATCAGTTTTAGAAACAGTTTTAAAAAAATTGTCACAAAAAGTCACTAATTTTTAACTTTCAACAACAAATTGAAAAATGCGTCACAAAAAAAAGTCATTAATTGTAAGATTTAAAGACAATTTATAAAAATCGTAACAAAAAAAAGTCACTAATTGTCAATTTTTAGTGACATATGCAAAAAATCGTAACAAAAAATTATTTTTTGCGACGATTTTATAAAGACTTATGTTCAATAGGACTTGATGAGAATTAAGACCTCTTTTGGGATGTTAATTAAAAGCCAGCTTCTAGCTTTTAACCCATTTTAAGTCACATCACCTCTCACATAGCTTACCTACAAAAAGACAAAGTAGACTAAAAAAAGTCAAAAAGTCAACTTTTAACCAACTTCCCAAAACACCCTTAATTGAAAATATTTTTCAAAATAATCCAACCTCCATAAATGAAGTTCATTATGGAGAATCTTCAAGAAATACTCATAGGACTGCTCCATCAAGACATTTTTATCCTCGTAGCACTCCTATGGATATTCTCTATGAAGAAGATTTCTTACAAACACAAAAATCATACCATGGAAAAACTATTTATGAATGGAACATAGATGGTCTTTCAGAATATCAGATATTTGAGTTATTACAACAAATGATCATGTATTCAACAATTTGTAAACAGAATGAGAATGACGATCATGAGATTGCTCGATTCTTAGTTAATGGTTTTACCAGCATTCTTAAAGGATGGTGGGATAACATCATTACAGACATCCAACAAATAGAAATTCTTACAGACTTTAAAAGAATTACAGATCCTCTAACCGGCACTGTTCAATCTGAACAAGACGCTGTATATACTCTTATCAATACAATTCTACACCATTTTGTATGAGCCTCTCTTGATGGTTTAGAAGATAGGAGTAGAGAACTTTTACAGAAATTAAGATGTCCATCTTTATCTCATCTTAGATGGTATAAAGATGTGTTCATGATGAGAGTAGTAAGAAGATCTGATGCCAACAGTGAACATTGGAAAGCCAAGTTCATTGATGGTCTTCCTACCCTCTTTGCTGAGAGAATCAGAAAAAAGCCTGAGGGATATGCATAGGAAAATGTCTATTCCTTATTCAGAATACACTTATGGCCAACTCATAAGAATTGTCACAGAAGAAGGTCTTGCTCTTTGCAATGATCTCAAATTACAAAACCAAATGGAAAAACAAAGTCATAATGAATTAGGTGAATTTTGTGAACAATTTGCCTATGATACTAAAATCCAGTATCCATCCAAACAAAAGCATAAAAAACATAAATATGGAAAATCTTTAGAAGATTATTCCAAAAAATATAGAATTTCCAGGTTTATATGCCTCTTCCAGCAAAAAAGGGGAATCTAGCCAAACGGCTAAAGATGTCCTTCTTGCTCTTCCAGTACCATATGTCCAGAATTTCATCACTGAGGAAACTGTAGCACTTGTGCCTTTTAAAGATTTTCGTGAATGTATTTGGACCCTTCATTCTATTTTGGGAACTTTTGGTGTGTTTGTTGGAAGTCCCACCTCGGTTACAAGATACATTTTAAGATGGACAAACTTCTATATAAGTGCAAGTGCATAGGGTTAGCTTATCAACTTATATGGTTCTTTCTTGGTTTAATGAGCCATTACGAACCGCGCTTGAGTTATAAATTTTAGTTGTGCCGAGCTAGATTTTGGCCATAGTTCCATTGGGATTTTGGCCATAGTTCCTTCGCCAAAGTTGTGTTATTTCTCGAGGGCTTTGTGGTGTGTGGTGGAGATCGAGTTTCAACTCTTTTCATCTTCTCCATTTGAGCTTCGAATTTGAGGTAGGGATAACCTACTCCTCTTTATGAGCTTTGTCTTTAAATTTTAGCATTTTGATATGATGGGGGTTGTTGGGTAATTTTGAGAAAGTTTGGGGCTTTTGTGCAATTTTACAAAAGTTGGGGTTTTATTTATAATAAACCTATATGCATGTTTAGCATAGAGAAATGTAATTAATGTTGCAACATTGATGAAAATAGGAACCAAAAGGGTTGTAATGTTAATTATGGAGAATGCCCTAATTACATTGGTTAATTAATTGGTATAATTAATTGTTAGAAATGAGGAATTGAATTGGGAATGTTAAGATTGGGAATGTATGGGATTAAAGGGTGTAGTTGAATTATTTATCGCTCACCTAATTGAAATGTTGATATATTATCCATTTTGTGCATTTATTTTCTATTTAGAAATAACTGCCTTGGGCTATCGGTGGAGGATAGTCTTGATTGTTGTAGACAATGCATGATGATTAGGCAAACTAAAACTAATCACTAGAATGTATCATTGAGTATGACGATTGAAAGAATACATTATCTTTATGTATTGATTGATGATGTGTATAATAATTGTTTATATGCATTATGTTGTGTTGGAGCAGATAGGGGATGTACTCCACGGTTTAGGGGAAGATAGGGAATGGACCTCTAAACCGGGTGTTGTGTGGGAGGAGATAGGGGATGGACTCCGTAGATACAGCTCATATGCTTGTCTATTGATGTGATGATACAACTCATATGCTTATCTTTGGAAGAGTGATATAGTTCTTGTGTGGGAGGAGATAAGGGATGGACTCCGTAGATACAGCTCATATGCTTGTCTGTTGATGTGTTGATATAGCTAGTATGCTTATCTATTGTGAAATGAGGAAATGTTTAATATGAGTTAATGTCTCATATCGGTTATTTGGTCAGGTTCTGAACCATGGTTATAAATTGAGAATTGAAAAGGAATGGAAAATGAAACTGTAATGTGTTATGAAAGAATGTAAAAGTGTTGACTATCTATCAACTGTTAATCTTTTAGTCATTGTTCATAGCTGGTTTAGTGTATTTCTACCGGGCTGTTAGCTCACCCTATACGGGAATATCATTTTCAGGTACAGGTAGCTTGCCACCTCCAAGGATATAGCTTGGGAGGCTAGAGGCGAATGGACTTTTTGATGTTTTGTTTCCCTTTTGATGTGTTACATGTGGTTTCAAGCCAAGGGATTTATGTGTATTTGAGTTAGTACTCTACTCTGTGTAACCAAGTGTTGACTTGGAAAGCTGTAAGCCCGTAGGGCATTTCCTTTTGTTGTTAACATGTAACACTGTTGTAAGAACTACTCTGATGAATAGAAATGGTTGGTTTATTTTATATCAATGCATGTCTAAAGTGATGGGTTTTATGTATTATTTTGAGGGCGTTACAACTTGGTATCAAAGCGTACCGGGTTCGAATACTTTGGGTACGTGGGAAGTGATTAGGATCACAATGGGCTTGTCTCGCTTGATAGAGACTTCTGTGTAGTGTCATATGCTATGTGTCTAATTGATAACATGCTTATGTGATTATGTGGGTATGGGATTTAATTTCTAGGATGTTGATTGGATCCTTGGGTTTCTGTGAGTCTTGTTAGAAAAGCACTTGATCAATGTTGTTTCTAACGGGAACTCTAGTAATGCCTCGGGACTATCATTATTCGGAAAGGAAATTCATAAGTGCTTGTGTGTTTATATGCTTACATGGAGTGAATTAAAGTTGTCCATGCATTAGGACGTGAGTGTTTAGTTTCGACACGTTTATGAATATGCTAATGTTCTTCGTTTCCTTTATTAGGATGTCAGGATGGGGACGAGGACGTGGTAGGCGTGGTAGGCCTGGGAGGCAGGAGGTGCCTATACCGGATGAGATTCCGGCAGTACAGGAGGGAGTTGGCCAGGCCAATGTGGCCGAGCTAGCGGGTCAGCAGGCTATGGGCGCTTTAGCCCGAGAGATAGCAGGGGCATTCAGGCAGTCAGTAGGCATTCTCAGAGCTGAGAATCAGG
This sequence comes from Camellia granthamiana, assembly GCA_036172215.1. Classification (NCBI taxonomy): domain Eukaryota; kingdom Viridiplantae; phylum Streptophyta; class Magnoliopsida; order Ericales; family Theaceae; genus Camellia; species Camellia granthamiana. The sequence continues at coordinate 635,256 of CM069907.1, forward strand.
CCCAGGTTCATGTTGCAGATACAGGTTCTTCTTTTCTGAAGAGGGAGTTCTTCCGGTCTAACCTGGACGAATTTTTGGGTGATCCTAAAGAGCCACTTAAGGCAGATGAATGGCTCGAACAGACAACAAAGACGTTTGAGATGCTAGGCATCGAAGACGGGGCACTGAAGGTGACCTTAGCATCTTTCCAGCTGAAGGGGGATGCAGGTCAGTGGTGGAAGTTCACGAAGAACCGTATAGAAGGGACTTGGGAGGCTTTTGTCAACGCTTTCCAGGAGAAGTTCCTGTCTTCAACTGCTAAGGAAAGGTTGAGAGATCAGTTCTGTCGACTTAAGCAGAACAGTTCTTCAGTGGCCGAGTTTGAGGCCGCATTTTCTAGCTTGTCCAGGTTTGCACCTGAGTTGGTGGCATCTGAAGAACGCCGTTGTATAGATGTAGTGACCCTCACCTTACTCTTGTCATACTTGCATACATTCATATGTGATCTTGACTTGTTGTGTTGCATTAGCAAATTTAGTCTTGTCTTATTTTGGATGTTGCTTGCATGCTTTGTCATTTCCTGGTGTGTACTGCCGAGATCACCCAAAGCCTAGTCATCTTTGAACCCTTCCACACTTAGAACTATTTTGGAACCACACTGTTGACCTTCATTTTCACCCTGGCATATTGGCCGAGATGTCATCATCTAGGCCGAGGTTTAATCACCAGGGCTGAGGTGTGTATTATCTAGGCTAAGATGTCTTATCCTTGCACCCAGAGACCTTGTCCTCGGAATGGTACGATCTAGGCCGAGGTGTGGCACATCTAGCCCGAGGTGTGGCACAGCTTAGTCAAGTGTTGTCCTTCCACGCCGAGGTCCTTGTCATCCTACTTGCCGAGGTCTTGTTATTAGCCAATGTCATTGCTCGCCGGAGTTCCCTTGCCGTGTAGCTTGTTGAACACACCTTGTCAGAGTCTTGTCCTTTCAACCAGTCACCTTTTCAAGCAGAACCAACCAACCGTCGCCACGTGTCCGGGCTGAGTGTTAAGTCAGCCGACAGCTTTGAAATATATCATTTTGTCTCAATCCTTGTTTCTTTTAGAGAGAGAAGCTCTGGAAGGAGAAGGAGGAGTTTTAGAGTGAGAAGGTGGATAGCAAGCTCGATCCTTAGAGTTCAAACCGTTAGATTCGGGTCTTGAGGTTAGAATCTTAATCTACTCTTGCTATTCTTATTGGTCATCTAGCTGCATTGCATGATCGAATCTGTCTTGCATGTCATGCATTGATTTAAAGTAGGTTTTAGAAAGAGAAAGTTGGTATTCTTGTGTTCTTGAGGAAAAGCCTTGTTTGATCCGAAAGTTTGCAACAAGTTACATGTTTTTGTGTTTGTTTTCGTAAGATCCTCAAGTATGGATACCCAAGCCCATGTTTTCAAACTCATAGCATGAAAACTCAGATTTTACAATAATAAGTTATGATCTTTGCATTCATCTTCTTCATGTTCTTGAGCAAGAGGGAAACCCAGATTTTTCCCGACTTCATTTTCTTGGATGTGGCCTTCGGGACCTCACCTCGGCGAGGAGGTGTGGAACCTCGGCCTAGACCTGGTTGGTGCCCAGCACGTTTTCCCGAAACGGTGTTTCATTTTGATTTGACTTAGTTTTTGAAGAGTGCCGAGATCATTTGCATGCATGTGAAGCTTGTTTAAAAGTGCATTCAATAGACTTGCCATGTGTTTGTAGGACTTGGACTCGACCTGACCCCGACGTTCGAAGAGCTATGTGAGTGGTATTTTTAATAAAGCTATGTTAAACTGTTTTGATAAATCTTGTTTTGCTTTGTTTTGATGAAAGTATTTGTTAAGCATGAATGAATATTCCTACTTGTGTAACAAACCTTATATCCTGATTTGATGACATTCTCGGAAGTCCGTATGTGCTAGGGGACTATAAGCATTCGTAGCACAAAGTTTGGAAGTCCGTATGTGCTAGGGGACTATAAGCATTCGTAGCACAAAGTTTGGAAGTCCGTATGTGCTAGGGGACTATAAGCATTCGTAGCACAAGTCCTTAGTGTCCGGGGACTATAATGCAACGACACCCTTGTTTAGAGATCTCTCTTGCCTTGTCTTGTCTTGCCTTGCCACTGACGATTTTACCGCGTGGGTGTTTGTCCGGAATGTCATCTCTTGTATTATATTGATGTTAGTAAGCATCTCTTGAAGCTTGAAAGACTTGATAAATGAACTTGATTTATTCCACGTGTTGTTTGGTTAAAAGATCTCGGATATCATTCATGTAAACCCCTTTATTCTTTATACCATTCACTGAGTATCCAAGCTCACCCTCTCTATATATATGTAGGTGATGAGCTGGACGGCGGTGACGCCTAGTTGTGTTTAGCCGACGTGTTTTGCCGATGTCTTTGCCGATATCTTTTGGATCCATGTTTTTGTGCCATCTTGAAGATCATGCTTCTTAGTTATTTCATTGTATTTTGCATTCGATGGCTGAGAAGCCTTTTGGTCAAGATGTATTTTTGTACTTCATTTTGTTGTATTTAAGTTATGTAATGAGGTATGACATTTCATTCAACTTATGCACTGCTCTTATGGACTACTCAGCTTTTGGTTTATTTGCTTCCGCATTTGTAAGCCCCATATGTTATACTATGTCTGTGTGTGATCCTTGTAAGTTGGCCTTCGGTAAATCCCGGATTACTGGCCATCACGGCACTATTCTACTAGGGGCGGTTTGGGGTCGTGACAGATTGGTATCAGACCACGAGTTCCTCACAGCATGTTATTCACACACCTTGAGTCCTAAAGAGCATAGGATTTCCCTTAGAAAGATGTTAGGATTGCATTATGTTGCTTGCTACTTGACAATATGTGCGTCATCTCGGCATGACTACTTGTTGCTTGCATACATACTTTATTGCGCATTTTGTTTTAAAGTCACATTTTGCATACTCATAGCACTATGAGGAGAGGAAGACCACCAGTTGGCCGAGATCAATCAGAAGATAGATTGGACCGACTGGAAAGACTAGTTGAAGGGTTAACTCGGGAGTTGAGACAAGTGAGACAACAGAATGCTAGTGCTACATCTACCCAGGCCGAACAGACTAATGGCCGACATGCAGTTCCGCCTCCACCCCCTCCAGTACCCCAAGTGCCCCTACAGCCAGCCTTGTATAGAGAGGGAACCCTGACTTTGATTAAGGAGTTCAAGAAGATGAACCCGCCGAGATTCCAAGGGGGCATAGAGCCGATGAAGGCCGAAGCATGGGTTCTAGGAATGGAGAAGCTATTTGAGATCTTTCCCAGCACAGATGTGCAGAAGGTGGCATTGGCTGCATTCACGTTAGACGACGACGCTCGAAGGTGGTGGATGCTGACCCGAGAAGAAAATCCCGACTTAACTTGGTCCAAATTTTTGGAGCTATTTTACAACAAGCATTTTCCTATCAGTGTTCGAGATCGCAAGACCACGGAATTTCAGACTCTAGCACAAGGGAACATGACAGTGGCAGAGTACGACCGTACTTTCACCGAATTAGCGAGGTACGCACCTCACATGGTCAGTGATGAATACAGGAAAGCCAGGAAGTTTGAAAGCGGACTGCGTGGACCGATACAGGATAGGGTCAACATGCTCAACATGCCGACTTATGCCAGAGTTTTGGACAAGGCTATTCTTGCAGAAGCTAATCTGAACCGATATCAGAATGCAGGGGAGAATCAGAGAAAGAGACAGAATTATGATAATCGCCGAGTTCCATTTAACGCCAAGAAGAAAGCGAATGTGGGTAGCTCGAGCAACTCGAACCAGGAAGGTAATACCAGGCCGATGTGTGCCAGTTGTGGGAAGCCGCATTCCGGGGTTTGCCGTTGGGCGTCGGGCGCCTGTTTTGAATGTGGGGAAATGGGTCATCGTGTGAGAGACTGTCCGAAGTCAAGGATTGATGATAGTAAGAAAAATGGAGGCACCTCGGGCTCTGCACAGGGAAGCAACGTCGGAAGGACATAGATGAGGCAAGGCAGAGTTTTCGCGCTAGTGCCAGGAGACACCCAGAATGCCGAGACAGTTGTATCAGGTATACTCCCAATTTGCTCTCAAGATGCATATATATTGATTGATTCGGGTTCTACGCATTCATTCGTATCTGTTAAGTTTGCCGAGAAGCTGAATAGAGAACAAGAACCCCTTGATTATGTGTTATATGTATCTGCTCCATCTGGGAGAACTATGATTGTTGCATCTATCTATAGGGCGTGTGTTATTGTGATTGAAGGTGTAGAATTATTAGTTGATTTGATGTCGTTAAACATGACCCACTTCGACGTCATATTAGGAATGGACTGGTTAGTAACGAATCATGCATCTATTAATTGTGTTTCGAAGAATGTCATATTGAGACCCCCAAACCAAGCCGAGGTCATTTTCCAGGGTAAAGGAGTAGTGCCCCCACCTTACTTGATTTCGTCCATTAAGGCCTATAAGCTAATTCAGAAAGGGTGCCACGGCTACTTGTGTAGTATACTGAGTGATCAGGATGGAAATGTTAATTTAGCCGATATCCCAGTTGTTAGTGAATTTCCCGATGTCTTTCCAAATGAATTGCCTGGCCACTTAGTTAATAGAGAAATAGAGTTTACTGTGGACATCGTGTCGGGAAAACAGCCGATTTCCAAAACACCCTATAGAATGGCCCCAGCTGAACTTAAGGAATTGAAAGTGCAACTACAAGAATTATTGGATAAGGGTTTTGTTAGGCCGAGCACGTCACCGTGGGGAGCACCAGTCTTATTTGTTAAGAAAAAGGATGGCACACTCCGTCTTTGCATTGACTACAGAGAACTTAACAAGGTAACCATTAAGAACAAGTACCCGTTGCCTAGGATTGATGATTTGCTAGATCAAGTACAAGGAGCACGAGTCTTTTCAAAGATTGATCTTAGGTCGGGCTACCACCAACTCAAGGTTAAAGCGGAGGATGTTGAGAAGACTGCTTTTCAGACGAGGTATGGTCACTACGAATTTCTAGGAATGCCTTTTGGGGTGACTAATGCGCCAGCAGCATTCGTGGACTTAATGAACAGAGTCTTCAAGCCGTACCTAGATGAATTTGTGGTTGTTTTTATTGACGACATATTGATCTACTCCAAGAGTGCAACCGAGCATGAGAGTCATTTGAGACTTGCCCTACAGACCTTGAGGGACAGGAAGTTGTATGCTAAGTTGAGTAAGTGTGAGTTTTGGCTCTCCAGTATTTCATTTTTGGGGCATGTGATTAATGAAGAGGGTATCTCCGTTGATTCCAGTAAGATTGAAGCCGTTGTAAATTGGCCGACGCCGACCAATGTGTCTGAGGTTCGTAGTTTTCTGGGTTTGGCAGGTTATTACAGAAAGTTTGTAAAGGACTTCTCAAGGATTGCAGTACCGTTGACACAGTTAACTCAGAAGGGAGCGACATATGAATGGACCGAAGATAGAGAGTCAGCCTTCCAGGAGTTGAAGACGAGGTTGGTTACGGCACCAGTTCTTGTACTCCCATCAGGTAATGAGGAATTTCAGATTTATAGCGATGCTTTACATAAGGGTTTGGGCTGTGTACTAATGCAAGGGGGTAAGGTCATAGCATATGCATCTCGTCAGTTAAAACCTCATGAGAAGAATTATCCTACCCATGATTTAGAGCTAGCAGCCGTGGTGTTCGCTTTGAAGATTTGGCGTCATTACTTGTATGGAGCTTCTTGCCAAGTTTTCACGGATCACAAGAGTTTGAAATACTTATTTACTCAGAAGGAACTAAATTTGAGGCAGAGAAGATGGCTGGAATTATTGAAGGACTACGACATGCAGATTCAGTACCACCCAGGCAAAGCCAACTCAGTAGCCGATGCATTGAGCAGGAAGTCGATGGAAAGTTTGGCGTGTTTAGCCATGATCTCAGCGAAGCCGATCATCATTGAAGAAGTAAAAGCAAGGCAAATGGAGGATGAGTTCCTGAAGAAGGTAGCCGACGAGATTAACACCAGGCCGAGGTCAGGTTACACCTTTGAGAACGAAGTGCTTAAGTTCGAAGGAAGACTGTGCGTGGCAGACGTTCCAGAATTGAAAAAGAAGATTTTGCAAGGAGCCCACAACTCCAAATTTGCCGTTCATCCAGGAAGCACCAAGATGTATCAAGATGTGAAGCGAACTTTCTGGTGGCCAAATATGAAAAGAGAAATAGCCGAGTTCGTATTCCAGTGTTTGTGTTGTCAACAAGTGAAAGCGGAACACCAGAGACCAGCAGGACTTCTTCAACCTTTGCCAATTCCTGAATGGGAATGGGAGCACATCTCCATGGATTTTGTGGTGGGTTTGCCGAGGACACAAAAAGGAATGGATTCAATCTGGGTTATAGTTGACAGATTTACTAAGTCAGCACACTTCTTGCCTGTGAAGACTACATTCAATGCCGACCGACTTGCCGAACTGTACATGAATGAGATCATCAGACTTCACGGTGTGCCGATGTCCATTGTATCAGACCGAGATTCGAAGTTCGTTTCTAGATTTTGGCAGAGCCTGCAGAGAGCCTTGGGAACTGAGTTGAAGTTTAGCACAGCTTTTCACCCCCAGACCGATGGACAAACGGAAAGAATTATTCAGAAACTTGAGGATATGCTCAGATTGTGCGTATTAGATTTCAAGGGAAGTTGGGAACGACATTTGCCATTAGTAGAATTTGCGTAGAACAACAGTTATCAAGCCAGCATTGGCATGGCACCATATGAAGCTTTGTATGGAAGGGAGTGCAAGTCGCCGATATGTTGGACCGAGGTGGGAGATATAGCTTTGATTGGCGTCGAGCTAGTGCAAGAAACGACCGAAAAGATTAAGCTCATTCAGCAGAGGATCAAAACCGCCCAGAGCCGACAGAAGAGTTATGCCGATCAGAGGAGAAGGGAGCTAGAATTTGAAGTTGGGGATCATGTATTTTTGAAGATCTCGCCGACAACCGGAGTTTCAAGATTTGGGAAGAAAGGTAAACTAACACCTCGATATACAGGGCCGTTCGAAATTCTTGAAAGGATTAACCCCGTTGCCTACAGACTTGCTCTGCCGCCAGATTTAAGCCAAGTCCACAATGTGTTCCATGTTTCGATGTTGAGGAAGTACATCCGAGATCCACTGCATATAATTGACCATTCGGGAATCGCGGTTAATGAGGACTTAGGCTACGAGGAGAAACCAATGAGGATTATTGATAGACAAGTGAGGCAGTTGAGAAGCAAGTCGATACCAATGGTAAAGGTTGAATGGAAGGAGCACTATGGTACGGAAGCCACATGGGAAAAGGAAGAGGACGTGAGAATCCGTTACCCAGAGTTATTTGTGGAGCAAGGTAACTTAAGTTTGGGGACCAAACTTCTTTAAGGGGGGTAGACTGTAGTGACCCTCACCTTACTCTTGTCATACTTGCATACATTCATATGTGATCTTGACTTGTTGTATTGCATTAGCAAATTTAGTCTTGTCTTATTTTGGATGTTGCTTGCATGCTTTGTCATTTCCTGGTGTGTACTGCCGAGTTCACCCAAAGCCTAGTCATCTTTGAACCCTTCCACACTTTAGAACTATTTTGGAACCACACTGTTGACCTTCATTTTCACCCTGGCATATTGGCCGAGATGTCATCATCTAGGCCGAGGTTTAATCACCAGGGCCGAGGTGTGTATTATCTAGGCTAAGATGTCTTATCCTTGCACCCAGAGACCTTGTCCTCGGAATGGTACGACCTAGGCCGAGGTGTGGCACATCTAGGCCGAGGTGTGGCACAGCTTAGTCAAGTGTTGTCCTTCTACGCCGAGGTCCTTGTCATCCTACTTGCCGAGGTCTTGTTATTAGCCGATGTCATTGCTCGCCGGAGTTCCCTTGCCGTGTAGCTTGTTGAACACACCTTGTCAGAGTCTTGTCCTTTCAACCAGTCACCTTTTCAAGCAGAACCAACCAACCGTCGCCACGTGTCCGGGCTGAGTGTTAAGTCAGCCGACAGCTTTGAAATATATCATTTTGTCTCAATCCTTGTTTCTTTTAGAGAGAGAAGCTCTGGAAGGAGAAGGAGGAGTTTTAGAGTGAGAAGGTGGATAGCAAGCTCGATCCTTAGAGTTCAAACCGTTAGATTCGGGTCTTGAGGTTAGAATCTTAATCTACTCTTGCTATTCTTATTGGTCATCTAGCTGCATTGCATGATCGAATCTGTCTTGCATGTCATGCATTGATTTAAAGTAGGTTTTAGAAAGAGAAAGTTGGTATTCTTGTGTTCTTGAGGAAAAGCCTTGTTTGATCCGAAAGTTTGCAACAAGTTACATGTTTTTGTGTTTGTTTTCGTAAGATCCTCAAGTATGGATACCCAAGCCCATGTTTTCAAACTCATAGCATGAAAACTCAGATTTTACAATAATAAGTTATGATCTTTGCATTCATCTTCTTCATGTTCTTGAGCAAGAGGGAAACCCAGATTTTTCCCGACTTCATTTTCTTGGATGTGGCCTTCGGGACCTCACCTCGGCGAGGAGGTGTGGAACCTCGGCCTAGACCTGGTTGGTGCCCAGCACGTTTTCCCGAAACGGTGTTTCATTTTGATTTGACTTAGTTTTTGAAGAGTGCCGAGATCATTTGCATGCATGTGAAGCTTGTTTAAAAGTGCATTCAATAGACTTGCCATGTGTTTGTAGGACTTGGACTCGACCTGACCCCGACGTTCGAAGAGCTATGTGAGTGGTATTTTTAATAAAGCTATGTTAAACTGTTTTGATAAATCTTGTTTTGCTTTGTTTTGATGAAAGTATTTGTTAAGCATGAATGAATATTCCTACTTGTGTAACAAACCTTATATCCTGATTTGATGACATTCTCGGAAGTCCGTATGTGCTAGGGGACTATAAGCATTCGTAGCACAAAGTTTGGAAGTCCGTATGTGCTAGGGGACTATAAGCATTCGTAGCACAAGTCCTTAGTGTCCGGGGACTATAATGCAACGACACCCTTGTTTAGAGATCTCTCTTGCCTTGTCTTGTCTTGCCTTGCCACTGACGGTTTTACCGCGTGGGTGTTTGTCTAGAATGTCATCTCTTGTATTATATTGATGTTAGTAAGCATCTCTTGAAGCTTGAAAGACTTGATAAATGAACTTGATTTATTCCACGTGTTGTTTGGTTAAAAGATCTCGGATATCATTCATGTAAACCCCTTTATTCTTTATACCATTCACTGAGTATCCAAGCTCACCCTCTCTATATATATGTAGGTGATGAGCTGGACGGCGGTGACGCCTAGTTGTGTTTAGCCGACGTGTTTTGCCGATGTCTTTGCCGATATCTTTTGGATCCGTGTTTTTGTGCCATCTTGAAGATCATGCTTCTTAGTTATTTCATTGTATTTTGCATTCGATGGCTGAGAAGCCTTTTGGTCAAGATGTATTTTTGTACTTCATTTTGTTGTATTTAAGTTATGTAATGAGGTATGACATTTCATTCAACTTATGCACTGCTCTTATGGACTACTCAGCTTTTGGTTTATTTGCTTCCGCATTTGTAAGCCCCATATGTTATACTCTGTCTATGTGTGATCCTTGTCAGTTGGCCTTCGGTAAATCCCGGATTACTGGCCATCACGGCACCATTCTACTAGGGGCGGTTTGGGGTCGTGACAATAGAGTTCGAGAAGAAGTTGAGGCGCGGTCTCATGTTGAGAGTTTTAGGGACTATGATTCGAGATTATGGGCGTTTGGTTGATGCTGCAGCCCATACTGAGATCATGATGCAGGAGGAGGAGGAAGGGCAAAAAGGCTCCAAGAGGAGTCAAGATGGCCAGAGTGATGGCAGGAGATAGAGGGGTTATAACCCTCAGCAGTCTCAGGGCGGAGTTGTTAGATCGACCTTTCCAGTGCCGAGTACAGGCTCGGGGAGAGGCAATCAGGGAGAGTTCACCTGTTACAAATGTGGTCAGCAGGGCCACAAGGCTTCGATTTGCCCGCAGAAGGGAGGAGGACAGAGAGTAGCGTTATCTTCGGCTCGATCTTAGAGCCAGAGTCAGGGTAGAGACCAGCCGTTCTCGTGTTATCAGTGTGGTCAGGCAGGGCACGTGAAGAGGTTTTGCCCGCAGTTGAGTGGCACATCTGGTGCATCTGGTTTGAGGGAGACTCAGAGTCATCAGCCAGCTCAGCCAGTTCAGGCCTCGAGGGCCAATCAGAGGGCTTCATCGTCCCAGTCTGTGCAGCAGTCTTATGCTCCTAGAGGTGAGCAAGTGGATCAGGGGACTGCAGGGCGCGTGTATGCTGTTACCGCGCAGGATCTAGTACCGGCTCCGTCAGTTGTGAGAGGTACTTTTCTGTTTTACAATTCGGTTGCTAGTGTGTTGATTGATACGCGTGCATCTCATTCTTTTGTATCTGCTGCATTTGCATCTGTGTTGGAGTTGGAGTTAGCACTATTGGCATCTCCTATTTGTGTTGTGTCACCTATCGAGGGTGAGTTGATTTTGAAACACGGATGTAGAGGTTGTGATATAGAGGTCGCCGATCATAGACTTCCGTTTCCTTTCGTGGTTATGCCCATGAAGGGCTTTGATGTTATTTTAGGTATGGACTGGTTATCGTCATACCGGGCAGTTATTGATTGCTACCGCCAGAGGGTCACTTGTTGTACCGTGAGCGGGGAGTGTTTCCATTTCTTGGGGGACCGGGTTGGTAGTGTTTTGCCACCGGGGTATGATCCGCGAGGGCGGAGTGAGCTTAGTTGTCACGCCTCAAACTCGCCCCTAAAAGTTCGGGCATGACCCATACAGAAACGGACACTTAACCTGATATACATATCATATGGGGCCTGAACGGAAGCACTTAATATAATAAAATAACACAAAAAAGCATCCATTGAGCTAAACCTAACATGCCAGGATCACATTCGTGAGAGCCATTTATTTATTTTTTTTATACCCATACACATACATGATTGCATAATCGAACATTGGTATGAAAGGGAGCATATATATATAGAATTTAACCTTAGGTGAATAATTTAAGTGCAAATCAAAATCTTATCAGAACTTGACATAAATGCATAGACTTGGTCTGGGAGCCTGGACAAATTGAGGTTGACAACTGAAGGGTGAGCTTCAAGGGTTAAGACGGACTCCCAAAGTGATTACCTACAGAACAGACATAGCACAAAGTGAGCGAAGCTCAGTGAATAATAGTACATAAACAATTCAATGCTTAACTTGAATTAAAATACATATCAATACATACATAAATCATGAGGCATAAGGTTAATTGAATTTGTATTAATTCTCGAAACATAGTGACTTGAAACATAATATTTTGGAACCTAATGGTTTTAAACCCTTGAACAAAGTGGCGATAGCCCTTGAACATATTAGAATTAAACCTTTAAACATTGTGGCATAAAGCCCTTGACCATGTGGCACGAGGCCCTTGAAAAGTTGGCGTAAAGCCCTTGAACATGTGGCACGAGGCCCTTGAAACATATTGGCATTAAAGCCCTTGAAACATATTGGCATTTAAGCCCTTGAAACATATTGGCATTTAAGCCCTTGAAACATGCATATATGAACCCAAGAGGTGTCTTACACGGACTCTAGAGGTAACTCACAATGTAGCACTTAGTTCCGTGTAGCACTTTGTTTCATTTCATAACAACTTATACGGATGGCTATAAGCCTCATAACTTTCGTAGAATGGCTTTCAGCCTCATAACTTTCACATATGTATGGACTCAAGAGGTGTCTCACATGGACTCTAGCGGTGGCTCACAATGTAGCACTTAGTTCCAAGTAGCACTTTGTTCCATACCAATAATCATTAGGTCTTACAGACCAAACCATACATGTAATGTCATACCCCAGAAATAAATTCATACATATGCATTATGCTTGAATCATAAATAGAAATCAGAATTCATACTTGCTATATTTGCTTATACTTGGCACTGTAATAGTGCTAACAAATCAATAATAAGTATTTGTTTGTTCGTTCCATAAAAGGAATCCCCCAACATTGTGAACTTGTAGCATACTTGAACATGTACATACATAACTGGTAACATACGTAAACTTGTATCATACTTAATCTTATAACATACTTAAGCTTGTAACATACTTTAAACTGGTAACATACTTAAACTTGAACATACTTAACTTGTAACATATTTAAACTTGTAACTTAATTATTTGAACCACGGTATTATTACCCCCGGGTAAGGGCCGTGTGCTACGGATGTCATGAATACTTTACATTTATGGACAACTATTCATTAATTGAAAACGTAACATATCAGAACATAGAGCATTTCTTGTTATATCATGTCATCGTAATACACTTAGCAAAGATAGAACAGTTTACATTCTAACATGGGTTACATAATGATATTAAACCTTTGTTTTCATGACGTAGATTCTAACCGACCTCGGGTCCATACATAACACAACAAGATAATCTTGGAGTCATACCGATAACATTGTTCAAGAATGAACATAAGCTCCATTTATTCTTTAAGAAGAACGTAACATGCTGATAAATAACAGAGAGTTAACACTTGTTATTGATAGAACAAAAGGGTTCCAAAGTCATACCGACGTATGCAAATCATTCCATATTCATGGAAGTTCATATTGATTTTCACTTGTCATAAACATTGATAACACTTACAAAGAACAGAGTGTTAGTGACAATAATTATCAATGATAATAAGATGTATATTTCTGTACTACTACTCACAGTGCTACAACGGAGTGTTTGTCCCTCCTGAAGTGTGCCCTGTACACATATATAACTTGATCATTAGTTCTTTTTTTCTTTCCTTCATTATTCTTCACAAGCCCACCATCAAGCATCCATTTATACCACAATTTCCTATCTCCATAAAGAAACTTCATTAAATCATTCTCTTGATTTTAATAACTAAGCAAGCCCACAAGTATTTAGCAGAATAATTTGGAATTAAACCCATTTCAGAAAACTCCACATTTTAGGTTACAAAATTTAAACTCAACATAATCTCCACAATTCAACATAAACAACATGCTTTAACTAAACATCATTAAATATAATTCAACATAATTCAAGAGGAATTCTTAAATCTCATTTCCACATTCCACAACCGAGTTCATGTCATCCATATCCTTAATAAATTATTTCCCTAATTTTTCCTTTACATTATAGCATGAATTCCAACATTTATAGCAAAGTTCATTCGCAAATTTTAAACATAATTTCCAAACATTTCCAAATTCCAATTAAACTTGTACATCTACAATTCAATATCTCAATTTCATTATTCTACCTTCAATTTGGGCCAATTCATTAGTTATCATCATTAATCAACCTAGGGTTTCAAGAAAAACCTAGAAATTTCAAGAAAAATCCAAATTTCTTAATCCATATATTTTTTGTTCCAATTTCCTCATTGATTACAAGGCTAAAGTTCATAATCCATCACCTTAACCCAGCAATTACATCTCCAACATTATAAACCCGAAATGCCCCAATCTCAAGTTGGACATAATATGTTCAAACTATAGATTTTGTATTTATATACCCAAAATACCATAAATCTATCCATGAATACAAATATTGAAAGGGAATAAGGTCTCCTACCTCAAGATTCAAGCAAGAAAAGCAAACTTTGAGAAGAATCCTCCACAAATTCGAATACCAATCGGTTGAAAATGTTGACCCTTTCTTGTTCTCTATCCTTGATGCAAGATCCATGGTGGATTTGTTGAGAAAAGTGGAGGAAATGAAGGTTTTGGGAGCTAGGGTTTCGGACATGGAAGAGGGGAGAAGAAGAGAGGAAAAGAAAATGCAAGAAATGAGCTCAAAATCACGTTTTTGAGCTGCTGCCCCGCACATCGCCGCACGTGCGCCACATTTCCCGCACGTGCAGTCCTACTTCCAGCACAGATATGAAAACTTTAAATATGCGTAACTCTCTCATCTGGACTCCGTTTTAGGTCATTCTTGTGTCCAAATTGAAGCCCCGAAAATAATATTTCCAATGGTTCTAACCTCACATCCAAATTCAAAGTGTGGAAAAAGAAAAGGGCAAAAGAGTGACGGCTGATCGTAGGCGAATTATTCAAATTAACGTTTTTGGTCCAATCTTACTTTACCATCACACCACTACCTCAATTAATACCCCAAAATAGATAAAAACATTCTCAATTCCAATGGATATGGTTGAATTAAAACACATTAACCCCTAATTAAATAAGGATGACTTTTGGGGTCATTACATTAGTGGTCTACTTGCTAGCTTTGAGAGTGGCGAGTGTGATGAGACCCATATTGTATTGCCGAGGGTAGTTTGTGAGTACTCGGACGTCTTTCCTGAGGATCTTGTTAGTTTGCCACCTCATCGAGAGATTGAGTTCTCTATTGATCTAGTGCCCGGCACGGTGCCGATTTCTATGGCACCTTACCGTTTTGCCCCAGCAGAGTTGATTGAGTTGAAAGTTCAGCTCTAGGAAATGTTAGATAAGGGCTTCATTCGCCCTAGTGTTTCGCCATGGGGAGCACCGGCCCTCTTTGCTAAAAAGAAAGATGGTGCCTTGAGATTGTGTATGACTACCAGAAGTTGAATCGGGCTACGGTTAAGAATAAGTATCCTATGCCCCGTATAGATGATTTGTTTGATCAGTTGAAGGGTTCCCGTTGTTTCTCTAAGATAGACTTGAGATCGGGTTACCACCAGTTGAGGGTCAGGGAAGAGGATATTCCGAAGACGGCATTCCATACACGGTATGGCCATGATGAGTTTCTGGTGATGCCATTTGGACTTACCAATGCATCGGCAGTCTTTATGGACTTGATGAACCGGATCTTCCGGGAATTCTTAGACCATTTTGTGGTCGTTTTCGTGGACGGCATTCTGATCTATTCACCTTCAGAGGAGGAGCACGAGGAACACTTGAGAGTGGTGCTTAAGTTACTGAGAGCCCATAGGCTGTATGCCAAGTTTGGAAAGTGTGAGTTCTGGCTTGGGGAAGTCAAGTTCTTAGGCCATGTGGTATCCGGGAAAGGGTTGTCTGTTGGTACATCCAAGACTAAGGCAGTGCAGGATTGGACACAGCCTAAGAGTGTGTTTGAGATCCGCAGTTTTCTGGGATTAGCTGGGTATTACCGCCGGTTTGTGAGGGATTTCTCCAGATTAGCTTCACCGTTGACTAGACTGACTCAGAAGGGAGTCCAATTTGTATGGAGTGAGACTTGTGAAAAGTCGTTCCAAGAGTTGAAGGTTAGATTGACCACCACTCCGATTTTGATTATTCCGGAGAGAGGGTTGAGTTATGCAGTTTATTATGATGCCTCACGAGAGGGTTTGGGTTGTGTGTTGATGCAGGAAGAGAAAGTGGTAGCTTATGGCTCACGTCAGTTGAAAATACACGAGAAGAATTACCCTACACATGACCTAGAGTTAGCAGCTGTGATCTTTGCCTTGAAAATCTGGAGCACTACCTTTATGGTGCGAGATTTGAGGTGTTCTCGGATCATAAGAGTCTGAAATATCTGTTTACACAGAAGGACTTGAACTTGAGACAGAGGAGGTGGATGGAGTTTATTGAGGACTACGACTTCGAGTTGCTTTATCATCCGGGAAAGGCCAATGTTGTGGGTGATGCCCTTAGCAAAAAATCCATTAGTGATGTAGCTTGTGTAGCCATCCAGGAGTGGGAGATGTTGGGGGCACTTGGTGAGTTTGATTTGCATCTGGGCGAATCTGTTGAGGCTGCGGCCTTGTTTTCTGTTGTTGCGCAGCCTACACTCATGACTCGAGTGTTAGAGGCACAGAGAGGTGACCTTGAGGTAGAATCCCTCCGAGAGAAGATCTCCAGTGGGAAAGCTGAGAAGGGTTTGACGGTGTATCCCGACCTGAGTGTGAGATACCGAGACCGTCTGTTTGTGCCGGAGTCTTGCCGAGAGGAGGTACTCTGAGAGTTTCACCATTCACGCCTTGCGGTGTATCCGGGAGGCACCAAGATGTATCGGGATTTGGGTCGCCAGTTCTGGTGGCGGGGTATGAAGAGAGATGTGGCAGTTTTCGTGTCTAAGTGTCTCACTTGTCAGCAAGTGAAGGCTGAGCATCAGAGGCCAGCGGGTTTGTTGCAACCCTTGCCTATTGCCGAGTGGAAGTGGGAGCATGTCACTATGGACTTCGTTGTACGTCTTCCGAGGACTCAGCGGGATAGTGATGCTATTTGGGTGGTTGTAGACCGGTTGACTAAGTCGGCGCACTTCATTCCTATGCGCGTGAGAGATTCGGTAGATCATCTTGCCGACTTGTATATTCGGGACATAGTGAGGTTGCACGAAGACCCAGTGACGATCGTCTCAGATAGAGATTCCCGTTTTACTGCTAGGTTGTGGCAGAGTTTGCAGAGTGCTTTGGGCACTAAGTTGACCTTTAGTACAACTTACCATCCTCAGACTAATGGGCAGTCCGAGCGTACTATTCAGATCCTTGAGGATATGCTTCGGGGTTATGTCCTTGACTTTAGTGGGACGTGGGAGAGGCACTTACCATTGGTAGAGTTTGCCGACAACAATAGCTTTCAGTCTAGTATCGGTATGGCACCGTTTGAGGCCTTGTATGGCTGACCTTGTAGGTCTCCGGTTTGTTGGGCCGAGGTGGGTGATGCACCTTTGTTGGGTCCGGAGTTGGTTAGGGAGACGACGGAGAAAGTTGAGCTTATCCGTAGGAGGCTTGTTACAGCCCAGAGTTGTCAGAATCTTATGCTGACCATAGGAGGAGACCGTTGGTGTTTGAGATGGGTGATCATGTCTTTCTGAAGATATCACCTAGGCGGGGATTGATGAGGTTTGGGAAGAGTGGGAAGTTGTCCTCTCGGTTTATTGGTCCTTTTGAGATCCTTGAGAGGATTGGCGAGGTCGCTTATCGTTTAGCTTTGCCACCACAGTTGTTCGGAATTCATGACATGTTTCATGTGAGTATGCTTCAGAAGTATGAGCCGGATCCGTCACATGTATTGGATTGGACCGACTTAGAGGTAGATGAGGATGCCTCGTATGAGGAGAGACCGGTTCGGGTCTTGGATAGGCGGGATCAAGTCTTGCATGGCAAGACCATTCCTTTGGTAAAGGTTTTGTGGAAACATCACGGAGTGGAGGAGGCCATTTGGGAACGTGAGTTGGAGGTCCGAGAGAAATATCCGAATCTGTTTGTGGATGTTTGAACATATGTTATATATGTATTGTTGTATTGTTGAACTTAAGATCATTAAATATGTCTTAAGTTGTAAAACATTGTAAATGTTTTGGTTTATGGAAATATTGTAGAACTGCCTTGATATGGGAGTTGATTGTAATATTGCATATGTTGGCCATATTATAGAACTGGAGATGTATCATGAAAATTGTTTATGATATGAAATTGTGAACCATGTATGTTGAAAATGGTTGAAAAGGAAAGGAAATGCATGATGAAATGTATTTGTTATGCCTCTTGACAAGAGATGGAATGACCGGTAATGGGTCGAGTTATTAAATGTTGAAATTTAACATTGTTTAAAAACGGAGAAAAACTTGTTTTTCAAAAAAACCTGTACTTAATTTCGGGGACGAAATTTCCTAAGGTGGGGAGGTTGTAGCACTTGTGCCTTTTAAAGCTTTTGGTGAATGTATTTGGACCCTTCATTGGGAACTTTTGGTATGTTTGTTGGAAGTCCCACATCGGTTACAAGATACATTTTAAGGTGGACAAACTTCTATATAAGTGCAAGTGCATAGGGTTAGCTTATCAACTTCTATGGTTCTTTCTTGGTTTAATGAGCCATTACGAACCGAGCTTGAGTTATAAATTTTAGTTGTGCCGAGCTGGATTTTGGCCATAGTTCCATTGGGATTTTGGCCATAGTTCCTTCGCCAAAGTTGTGTTATTTTTCGAGGGCTTTGTGGTGTGTGGTGGAGATCGAGTTTCAACTCTTTTCATCTTCTCCATTTGAGCTTCGAATTTGAGGTAGGGATAACCTACTCCTCTTTATGAGCTTCGTCTTTAAATTTTAGCATTTTGATATGATGGGGGTTGTTGGGTAATTTTGAGAAAGTTTGGGGCTTTTGTGCAATTTTACAAAAGTTGGGTTTTATTTACAATAAACCTATATGCATGTCTAGCATAGAGAAATATCATTAATGTTGCAACATTGATGAAAATAGGAACCAAAAGGGTTGTAATGTTAATTATGGAGAATGCCCTAATTACATTGGTTAATTAATTGGTATAATTAATTGTTAGAAATGAGGAATTGAATTGGGAATGTTGAGATTGGGAATGTATGGGATTAAAGGGTGTAGTTGAATTATTTATCGCTCACCTAATTGAAATGTTGATATATTATCCATTTTGTGCATTTATTTTCTATTTAGAAATAACTGCCTTGGGCTATCGGTGGAGGATAGTCTTGATTGTTGTAGACAATGCATGATGATTAGGCAAACTAAAACTAATCACTAAAATGTATCATTGAGTATGACGATTGAAAGAATACATTAACTTTATGTATTGATTAATGATGTGTATAATAATTGTTTATATGCATTGTGTTGTGTTGGAGGAGATAGGGGATGTACTCCACGGTTTGGGGGAAGATAGGGGATGGATCTCTAAACCGGGTGTTGTGTGGGAGGAGATAGGGGATGGACTCCGTAGATACAACTCATATGCTTGTCTATTAATGTGATGATACTGCTCATATGCTTATCTTTGGAAGTGTGTTATAGTTCTTGTGTGGGAGGAGATAGGGGATGGACTCCATAGATACAGCTCATATGCTTGTCTGTTGATGTGTTGATATAGCTAGTATGCTTATCTATTGTGAAATGAGGAAATGTTTAATATGAGTTAATGTCTCATATCGGTTATTTGGTCAGGTTCTGAACCATGGTTATAAATTGAGAATTGAAAAGGAATGGAAAATGAAACTGTAATGTGTTATGAAAGAATGTAAAAGTGTTGACTATCTATCAACTGTTAATCTTTTAGTCATTGTTCATAGCTGGTTTAGTGTATTTCTACTGGGCTGTTAGCTCACCCTATACGGGAATATCATTTTCAGGTACAGGTAGCTTGCCACCTCCAAGGATATAGCTTGGGAGGCTAGAGGCGAATGGACCTTTTGATTTTTTGTTCCCCTTTTGATGTGTTACATGTGGTTTCAAGCCAAGGGCTTTATATGTATTTGAGTTAGTACTCTACTCTATGTAACCAAGTGTTGACTTGGAAAGCTGTAAGCCCGTAGGGCATTTCCTTTTGTTGTTAACATGTAACACTGTTGTAAGAACTACTCTGATGAATAGAAATGGCTGGTTTATTTTACTATCCAGCACATCATGCCTATGCCAGCTTGGGGTATGCATCCCCATGTTACCCGCACTCTTGAGATTCACTCTAAGGAATCTCGTTACAGCTACTGGGATTATATTGATGCCTTTTCTCAGGCATTCTTTTATATGAATCCCCCACGGAACCATTCTTTGTTCATCCGTGTCCTTCCAGAACTTTTACAAAACGATCTCCCAAAGTGGTTTCTCATTTGGTGGGATAAGTTCGGCATTCATATTGATGCTTTTCCCGAAGATGTTTGCAATGCATTTAAAGAATGGCAAATTGCATACAATCACCTTCCAGGATATAATGACATATCTATGTCCAAATCTACAGTTCATTTTTTAATCCGCTTTAGAATCCCTTGGATTTGGAAGTGGGATTTTCAATGTGATTTTCAGAATAAAATTCCCCGTTTAACAAGAGTTTTCTTTTATAAGTGGTGGAATAAGATGGATGATCCAAAACCCCATTAAGAATTACTCCAGAAAATTAAAGGTCATACTCAGGCATGCTGGGATCCTACTCTAAAATTAATCCCAGCCGCACCCGTCCAGAATCCTTTTGTCCAAATTCAAAATGAATTAAGGCAAAAATATCTAGCACTTTCAGAACAAGAATTAGTCATTAAAAGCATGGACTATATGAAGGAACAATTTCTCCAGTCATTTTCCAAAGATGATACCAGCATGAAGTCTGGTACCAGCCATGGCGATCTAGATGATGAAGCTCATACTGATCCATATGGGGACGAAAATGAATTCACTGTTTTAGCAAGAGAATCTAAAGATCCAGCCGAAGCCGAAGCCGATCCTAATTTTGGTGATTTCTGGGACTCTCTCACAAGCATGATTGCCGACAAGATGAGTCAAGAAAAAGACAAGAAAGGAAAAGGAAAAGAGGAATAATTTGCCTCTTTGTCCCCCCATTTATCCAGCACCACTTTACAGCACTACGCTATGACAAAATAACTTTCGGTAGCAACTTTACAGCTCCACAATGTGCTAAACTTTCGGCCAAAAGTAGATTCCTTCATCTGCTTTATCCTCCAGTTGTCCATCTACTGACACTATTCTAGATAAGGGAATCCAAGGAGATAAGATGCTCGACTCCATCACCATTTAGGACAATCCACTTGTCTCGCTTATCCTTATCTTTCACTTTTATTTTTCTATTTAAGGGAGGCCACACCCTTGTTGTAGGCACAAATCAAAATTTTAGTTTTTAAGTTTCATATTCTGTACTCTTTCCCTTTCTCTCTTACAGTGTGTAATCTCCCTCTACCTTGTGAAATGTAATAAAAGTGCGCCGTATTGAAAGTAAGTATTATTTGTAAGTATCTCTTCCTTCTCATTCATGCATGTCTGTATACTCTCTTTCTATATTAAATGAATTGTTAGATTTTTATTTTGTAGGAAAAAATAATATTGAATATTATCTATCTATTTGGCCTAATGATTCTTGGGGTCTCCAAGAACTAGAAAATTGTAATAAAAAAATTATCCAAGTCCAGACTCAATTGCAAGAGCAGATTTGCCTTTTGGCTACAGCCATTCGGCCTCCCCCTCCAGCACAGTAGATCATGAGACCATATATGGCATAATTAAGATACAATAAAATAAAACTATAATAAATGTTATTCTTGGGTTAGTGCTTAATGATAGGTAGAACAGTGTTAGGGTTAGTGGGACGTCACCCAAGTCGCGTAGTGTCAGACCATTAGCAGTAATTGCGGTTTGGCCATTTGATCACGTAAGTCGTTGACAAATGTGCTAGCCTTTCCCTGTGTCAAGCACCATTATTGGTATCAGAGCCAAGTTTAATGTTCATTATAGTTAGTTTTATTTAATTTTAACTATACATATATGGTCACATATATCATACATGAGTACTGAACCTACAGACGAAGTAGCCTCAGTGGCAAATACAGTATCCAATACAGTAGCCTCTACATCAGAGGCTAGAGAACTCGTAGCTTACCAGGATGTTAAGGAAGCACTTGATAAGTGGACTATCCCTAAGGTCAAACCAGATACTATCTATAAGATGGGAACTTTTGATTTTTCCAGTAAGAAAATAATCAAAACATTTGAGCATGCTATGCCTGTCCAGAGTAATGATGAGATAATATATCTCCTTCATTTCCAGGATCTATATCCTTTTATCCAGAAATACAAGTATGCCCATATAGGACTTGTTCAGATAGCTTTTAAGCCCTTGACACTATTAGGTCAAAATACCAGTCTCCAGTGTACACTCAGAGATGGAAGGTATACAGATTGAAGAGCATCATTGATGGGAGCTATAGAAACCAGTCTCTCACATGGTCCAGTATATTTTGATATCTATCCAAATTTAAGTATAGCACTCTCTGATGCAAACTTATCGAAAGTTTTAGAACTCAGAGTGTTGTCTAATGGTTATGAATATCTTCCAAGATCCCCACCTTATGCGGTAATTTCCAGAATTTACCTTAAAGTTTTAACAACTTTAAATCCTTACATTAGGAAACAAAGTCCAGCAGGACACACAGTCCTCATAGACACAAATCTTTACAGTAGTCAAGTAGCCATACCCAAAATGATCCCTTGGGAAGAAATCAAGTTTCCAGAAAGATGGCAAATAAACCAAGCTGTTCCAGCTAGGCCACTTATTCAGCAAACCTTAGATGAGGTTATTCAAACCCAAGGAGGGAATGTATTCCTCACCTTTAAGAGACCACCTAGATCTCTTTCCAGAAGTATGTCTAGTACCAATTATAGAACTGCTCCATCACATAGAGCAGATCTGCCAGAATCATCTAGACAGTCTTACTCTGAACCTGCTGAGTCTATAAGACCACAATCCAGACCTCCTAGTGATACCCAAAATGAAACAGATCTTATAGTTCAGGGGGTACAATTTCCAGAAAACCAAATACCACATGGTATTTATGGATCCAGAAGACAAGAAAGACCTTACTGCCCTAAAAAATTCATTACAGAAAAATGATACTAATTGTAAATTTTAGTGACAATTTATAAAAATCATGACCAAAAAAGTCACTAATTGCTAATTTTTAGCGACATATGTAAAAAATCGTCAAACAAAATTATTTTGGCGATAATTTTACTAGAACTTATTTTAATAGGCCTTGATGAAAATTAAGTCCAACTATTAAGATCTATTCGTTATTTATTTATTTATTTATTTATTTATTTTTGTGTTATGTATGAATTATTGAAGTGAGGAGTGCTTTGACTTCTTTCTATCAATATAACAATTCTTGGTGCATTTGTGTTAGGGGCATTAATTTGATAGTAATGTAAACAAACAAAAAAATAAATAAATAAATTGCTTGGAGAAGGGGAAGATAATGAGTTTGACAGGCTTGTCGTGGGGTGGAAGTGTCTTGGTGAGCAAGTAGTCAACATCGTTTTTATTATTATGTTATATGGTTCAGAATTTTTATAAATGATAGGTTTTTTCATCTCTTGGTCTCTTATCTTGCACAGCCAAGACGACCCTTTTTTCTTTCTTCTTCCAATTCTCAGTAAGTAACCGTTGATTCATTCATTCTCTCTCTATATTAGTGGGATCATAAATTTTCTATTTTTGGGTTTATTATTAGATGAGATATGGTAATGAGATATAAAATTTAATGTGTGTTTCAGAATTATTTAAGACGCTTTTAAAAACAAAAATTATAAATTTTCGCTCTAATTGCGTTATTTATTTTCGAGTTATGTTAGGAATCTCAAATAATCTACTGAATTGTCTACCAAATCTGGATGTGGGACCTACACACATGTGAGTTTGTATGGGTCCCAGACCTTGAAAGGTTTGATAAACAATTTGATAAATTATTTAGGATTTATAGCATTTTCCTTTATTTTCTCATTATGGACTATTTATTATTGTAAGACTTGAGTTTTTTCTTTCTGCTTATTATTATTAGTTATTTCTTGTGTTAGTAGTTAGATTATTAGACTATAGTTATTCAGTTAGATATAATTCTTATTTTGCGTGGTTATCACTACACTTAAAATAATTTAGATCACACATTAATTTTTACACGTATATATTTGTAATTTTTGTGCATGTAGCTCATTAATGTTTATTGTATAATATTTTTCAATTTCATTGACCAATCTCAATAATAAATATTGATTGAATATTTACAGTCAATACCCAAGTATTGAACAACAGATCCTCTTAACACTTTTTTTTAGCATTGGATGCAGATGAATATGGAGGTGTTGGAAGCTGATTTCTTGCAAATGGAATTGAACGAAGAAATTGAATCCCAGAACAATTGTTTGGATGATGAGAAAGAATTTGGGCCTATATCAAGTTTAAGAGATGATCATCATTCGATACAAGTAAACTTCACAAAGGATATTCATGATACTGAGAAGTTAATGCAAAAGAAAAATGAAGCTTATTCTCAAATTGCTAAAAAGTTACTAAAATGGACGGAATGCTAACCCTGCATAGCTTTTACGATTTTTACTTTTATTTATAAGTTTAGAGAGATTTGGTCTATTGGATGAGTTGCATTCTTATTGAGCAACTAGTACGATGTCTGGTTTGAATCTTATCATTGTGCCATACAGTTTCTCTTTATCTTTTTTTTCTCCTATTGATCATATAATTTCTCATTTCATACTAGTCCATATATGATGAAATTATGTAGTTATGATTATAGAATCAATATGTTGTGGGATAATATGAATTTGATCATCCTAAGTGGACAACCACTTTTAAAAACTCATTATAGGCTTTACAAAATAATCATATCATTATCTTTTGAGAATAAGATTTTCCAAGCTATATGTAGCTGTCATGGACGTAAGGCTCTTGCCTTAGATGGTTTTAACTTCAACTTTATTAACCAAAAAAAAAAAACAAAATGGAATTTGATTAAGTATGATGACATAAAACATAATTAATTAGTTGTCAAAATGGTTTCTAACCTTTTATCTTTTTGGAATTACCAAACGGGCGGATTGGAACCTTATAATTTTAGAATTACGACATCTATATAGGAACTCTTTCAAATATCCTATATCATGGAGGAGGAATGAAATGGAGACTTTGCAGCAATGTTTGAAGGAATTTCGGCCTTCAAAGAACCCTAACCCTAGCCGAGGGAGAGACTCTCATAGAGTTATAATTGGTAAAAACTCACCACCTGGATACCATGTTATTTCAAAGTTCGAGCACCTACCACTACATTATTCAAATAGTTTTTGGGCATGGAAGAACCAAGTCAAGAATTTGCAAATTGTCTCTCGGAGCTTCATCATTCGAAGAACCCCATCCGAGTAAGGAGAGCTATTGGAACATACTCTCAAGAGGAACAACTCAATTTCTTTGTAAGTTATTTAAGGTCAAGTATTCCATTATTTTAAAAATGAAACTTATGTGTAAGTCTTAAAAGGTGGATTTATTGTCTAATAGTTCTTATGATAGTTAATGCCATTTTTCATTAAATACTATTAAAAAAAACGTCACAAATTGTTAATTTTCAGCAACAGATGTCACAAAAAATGTCACTAATTATCAGTTTTAGAGACAGTTTTAAAAAAATTGTCACAAAAAGTCACTAATTTTTAACTTTGAACAACAAATTGAAAAATTTGTCACAAAAAAGTCATTAACTGTAAGTTTTAAAGACAATTTATAAAAATCATAACAAAAAAAGTCACTAATTGTCAATTTTTAGCAGCATATGCAAAAAATCGTAACAAAAAATTATTTTTTGCGACGATTTTATAAAGACTTATGTTCAATAGGACTTGATGGGAATTAAGACCTCTTTTGGGATGCTAATTAAAAGCCAGCTTCTAGCTTTTAACCCATTTTAAGTCACATCACCTCTCACATAGCTTACCTACAAAAAGACAAAGTAGACTAAAAAAAGTCAAAAAGTCAACTTTTAACCAACTTCCCAAAACACCCTTAATTGAAAATGTTTTTCAAAATAATCCAACCTCCATAAATAAAGTTCATTATGGAGAATCTTCAAGAAATACTCATAGGACTGCTCCAACAAGACATTTTTATCCTCGCAGCACTCCTATGGATATTCTCTATGAAGAAGATTTCTTACAGACACAAAAATCATACCATGGAAAAACTATTTATGAATGGAACATAGATGGTCTTTCAGAATATCAGATATTTGAGTTATTACATCAAATGATCATGTATTCAACAATTTGTAAACAGAATGAGAATGACGATCATGAGATTGCTCGATTCTTAGTTAATGGTTTTACCAGCATTCTTGAAGGATGGTGGGATAACATCATTACAGACATCCTACAAATAGAAATTCTTACAGCCTTTAAAAGAATTACAGATCCTCTAACCGGTACTGTTCAATCTGAACAAGACGCTGTATATACTCTTATCAATACAATTCTACACCATTTTGTAGGAGCCTCTCCTGATGGTTTAGAAGATAGGTATAGAGAACTTTTACAGAATTTAAGATGTCCATCTTTATCTCATTTTAGATGGTATAAAGATGTGTTCATGATGAGAGTAGTAAGAAGATCTGATGCCAACAGTGAACATTGGAAAGCCAAGTTCATTGATGGTCTTCCTACCCTCTTTGCTGAGAGAATCAGAAAAAAAAAAAAAACTGAGGGGTAAGTATAGTAAAATGTCTATTCCTTATTCAGAATACACTTATGGCCAACTCATAAGAATTGTCACAAAAGAAGGTCTTGCTCTTTGCAATGATCTCAAATTACAGAACCAAATGAAAGTCATAATGAATTAGGTGAATTTTGTGAACAATTTGCCTATGATACTAAAATCCAGTATCCATCCAAAAAAAAAAAAAAAAGCATAAAAAACATAAATATGGAAAATCTTTAAACTATTATTCCAAAAAATACAGAATTTCCAGGTTTATATGCCTCTTCCAGTAAAAAACGGGAATCTAGCCAAACGGCTAAAGATATCCTTCTTGCTCCTCCAGTACCATATGTCCAGAATTTCATCACTGAGGAAACAATCCTCTATATTGAAAATACAGATATCCAATGGATGAAAGATCCATGGGAAATTAAAAGGAGGTATTTGACAACTCAACATTCTTTACCTCACTTTGACCAGTACAGATACATATATGAGTAGATCTTAGTTGACACTGCCTCTGTGGATTTCAAGCATACTCTTACTGAGCCAAATCACACAACTAGCCCTGTTAATTACAGCAAGGCTACTATCCAGCACATCATGCATATGCCAGCTTGGGGTATGCATCCCCATGTTACCCGCACTCTTGAGATTCGCTCTAAGGAATCTCGTTACAGCTACTGGGATTATATTGATGCCTTTTCTCAGGCATTCTGTTATATGAATCCCCCACGGAACCATTCTTGGTTCATCCGTGTCCTTCCAGAACTTTTACAAAACGATCTCCTAAACTGGTTTCTCGTTTGGTGGGATAAGTTTGGCATTCATATTGACGCTTTTCCCGAAGATGTTCGCAATGCATTTAAAGAATGGCAAATTGCATACAATCACCTTCCAGGATATAAGGACATATCTATGTCCAAATCTACAGTTCATTTTGTAATCCGCTTTGGAATCCCTTGGATTTGGAAGTGGGATTTTCAATGTGATTTTCAGAATAAAATTCCCCGTTTAACAAGAGTTTTCTTTTATAAGTGGTGGAATAAGATGGATGATCCAAAACCCCATCAAGAATTACTCCAAAAAATTAAAGGTCATACTCAGGCCTGCTGGGATGCTACTCCGAAATTAATCCCAGCCGCACCATCCAGAATCCTTTTGTCCAAACTCAAAATGAATTAAGGCAAAAATATCCAGCACTTTTAGAATAAGAATTAGTCATTAAAAGCATGGCCTATATGAAGGAACAATTTTTCCAGTCATTTTCCAAAGATGTATAATATGTCACTAGTCAAATATATAATATGTCACTAGTCATTTATGGCGAGTGTTTTGTTTTAATAAGTTGATTGTAGCTGTGGTATGGTTGTTTCAGGTTCTATATTATTTATTACATATAAAATAATTTCTCTATTTTGATGTTCTTAAATTGTTTGTCTGTGGATATTGATAAGCATAAAAGTGATACTTCTCACAATTCAGTAATTGAGCTTCCATGTCAATTTGTTTTTTGCGGCCCTAGTCTAAGTCTGATTATGGCTCCCACATGATTTTTGGAGAGTTACCTGAGTTTCTCCAAGCCGTATCACGACTTGCACACACACACACCACCAGATAATGAGAAGAGAGAAAAATTGAAAAACAAAGGGTGAGTGACTGCAAGCTGGTGAGATTTCTATATCCAGGGTTGAGTGACTGTATGCTACCCAAAAAATAAATAAATAAATAAATAAATAAACAAACAAGTTTTTCCTTAACTGTTTGTTTGCAGGTTGTCAAGCTGGCCTAATCTTACGGAAAGTGGGTTGAGTGTTTGTGAGATCTAAATTAGGGTATGGAGGATTTGTGAGCTTGAGGGTTGAGTGATGTGAGTACTAGTTATAATCTGTTTCTAACTGTTGTGTCTACAGGTGACTAAGCTGGTACTTTTTGTGAGGGAGTTTTTTGTTGGGGGTTGAGTGAAGAGATATCTGTTGGAGAAAAATGGTTGAATGAGAAATTGCCTCATAAATGTGTATATAACTCACACATTTAAGGCTCATCAGTTTTACAAAATTGATTGGGCAGTTTTGCTAGCATTAGTTAGCATTAGTTGCCAGCCTTGATGGCTAGAGGCTCCTCCCCTCTCCCCCATGGTGTATAAAAGGAGGCCCTATTCCTTGAAAAGAGATATAGAATTTTTTCTTGGCCTCCATACACTGTCAGTCTACTTTTCCTATAGTTTTCTTCCTGAGAGAGAGTGCTGTCTTTGTCCGTTCGCTAAGCTAATCAGAAGGTGCTTCTGTTGTAGCTAGTAAAAACCGTCGTATCCTGGGAAGTAGACGTCGGCGTACCTCCAGCACCCAACGGTGAGGCGGCGAATCTATTTTAAGGAGACTGTGGTATCACACAGGTTTCGGTTTGCTTCCTTTGACCATTTTATATTGTATCTGTATTTTATTCAGCATGTTATATTTTCTGGAATAGAAGGTTTGTTTTGTCCATCTCCTAATTTTGCGATATGCAATGTGAAATTATGTAATGTGAGTAGTTTTTCCCAACAAGCTTAAAATAGATTCGACGTTTGTCATAGAATTAGATTAATAGATTCATCGGTGTGTGTAATAATTTTGCATGTAATTGGCCACTGTTAGTGCTAGCGAGTTAATTGGTTTATTAGATGCATGTACACAGGGTTAAGCTTTTGATTTTGCCATTTTGTGTATGCTACTGTTTGGTCTTCCCATAACATGGAATAGGCTACTGTTATCAATAGGGAAGAAGAGTTCCATTGGTGCAACGTTAATTCATTGTATTTTCTAGTTAATTTATGCTGTACCGGTTCATGCCTTGTATTTCTAGATTTACATGCTTCTAGTTTACAATATAAATTACATGTTCATTCGGTTTTAATTTTTAGTGTAATTTACATTTCTAGCATGTTTATTAGGTAGTAAA
The DNA here is from genome assembly GCA_036172215.1 of Camellia granthamiana. Classification (NCBI taxonomy): domain Eukaryota; kingdom Viridiplantae; phylum Streptophyta; class Magnoliopsida; order Ericales; family Theaceae; genus Camellia; species Camellia granthamiana. The sequence goes on from CM069907.1 coordinate 664,217, forward strand.
TTTACATGTAACTTGTTCCTATTAATTTTTAATTTAGGTGTGGAGTTGTAAAGTTTATAACTTGCCTATATTTAAATTCATGTTAATTTCTCTAGAATTATTTGCATGTTAATCATGTCATTTGCAATTCTTGCCTAGTGATGTGATTTAAGTGTTTAGGAGTTATAAAATGTTTGTAACTTGTCTCAATTAATTACATGTTTAGTGTACCATAAATTCATATGTAACCTTTACCAATTTAAAATATGGTTTAATTATATTTAATTTTGGGTTTGTAACTTGTGTAGTTAATTACATGTTTATTATGTAATTAATTTTTTACAGTTTTTTTTGTCTAGATTCTAGATGTGTAACTTAAGGGTTGGTTTTAATCTTTACTTACAGTTATTTATTATTTTGTTTGCTAGTACCCTCCCCTTCAATCACTACTTTGCCAAAAACAAAGAAAAGCTGAGGGAGGTTTTGTTGTATTTTGCTGCTAACTGTTTATTGCAGGAATACCTATGGGAATGGGAAAAAGGATTAATTTGGACTAAATATGTAGAGCAAGTTTTATTTGCTTGTAATTATTGTAGCAATTTTGTTGTAATTGCTTATAATGTGATGCAATTGTAATTGCTTGTACAGTTTGGAACTTGGTGTGTTTAACCTAGTTCATCCCTTGGAAAATTTAATTCTTAAAGTTGTTTCCCATGGACTAAGAGTCAACATGCTCTTGAAAGTTTTGTCTAAGGTTGACTGGGTTTTAAGTGAGACCGATGTGACCCCTCCAGTCTTCCTGGAAACTTTCCTGACCATGTTCGATTCTAGGTTGCGTGGTGAGACTAGTTTTGAATTAAATTTCCAATTGTGGGATTTTCTAGTGTTAAGTTTGATTTCTGGAAATACAAAATAGTGAAAATTCTGCTGTAATTTTTCAGAAATGGCAACTGTCTCTGATGCTGCTGTTGCTGCTGCTAATGTTGGTGGAGATCCGAACCCCGGGGCGACTGGCTTGCCAACCCCTGCTATGACCTCTATGGTCAATCCTCCGTTGTTACTCCGGCTGTTCTGGGAGAACCGCTCAATCATCACGAGCGCCCGGAGAAGTTCACGGGAGTGAATTTCAAGAGATGGCAGCAGAAGATGCTGTTTTATTTGACTACTCTAAGCCTTGTGAGGTTTCTGAGTGAAGATGTACCAGCCGTAGAGGAGAATGAGCAAGATAAACAAAAGCTCATGGCTCTGGACACTAGGAAACAAGCAGACTTCTTATGCCGGAATTACATTCTGAACGGCTTGGCGGACCCGCTTTTCAACGTGTTCTATGCCAAGAAATCGGCTAAGGAGTTATGGGATGCCTTGGACAAGAAGTACAAGACCGAGGATGCTAGGGTAAAGAAATTTATCGTCGGCCGGTTCCTGGACTTCAAGATGGTGGACTCCAAAACTGTTATGAGTCAAGTCCAAGAGTTCCAAGTGATTCTGCGTGAGATACATGCAGAAGGGATAGTCCTAAGTGAGTCATTCCAGGCAGCTGCTTTGATTGAGAAGCTGTCTAACGGCTGGAAAGACTTCAAGAACTACTTGAAGCACAAACGAAAGGAGATGACAGTCGAAGAGCTCGTTGTCAGGCTCTGGATTGAAGAGGACAACAGAAAGAAAGGAGGGAGTACCTCCATTGTCAAAGCCAACATGGTTGAGCATGGCGAGTCCTCGGGGGCGAGGAAAAAACCACCGACAGACAAGGTCCCCCGAGTCGAGCCAATATTACTTAAAAGAACCCGATTTTAACAACTTTGCTCTCAATTATTTTTCAAAAATCTATTACCCACTTTCTCTGTCATTTGTCTTAATCGGCAGAAAATGGATCACCAAGTTTGTTCCTAAATGAAATTACTGATATTAATGGTTATTTATTACTGTGAATGAATACCCATTTTGTAAATGTGTTATGGCATCCAAAGAACGTCCCAAGTCATGGGCGGCAGCTTAGTGCAGGTCCATGACATATTGTCCCAAGTCATGGGGGGCAGCACCTTAGTACGGGTCCATGACATACGTCCAACATGGGCGTATAAAATGCGCACGAGATCTCGTTTAGTCTTGTGAATGTTATGAAATGTTTCTTTGGATGATCAATTATTATACTTGATATACGATGGATATGATTATTATAAATGATATGAATGATATGACTTTCTGTATATGATATGGATTAGTATTCTTTCTCTAACCTCTTTACTTAAATGTTATTCACTGAGCTTTAGCTCACCATTTATTTCTATATATGTATAGGTGAGCGACAAAAGGACCAAGCCTAGCAAGAACCCTCGAGTCGAGCCACCGTCTAATGTTTGTGGAGCTCAGTTTTGGTGCCTCAAAGTTGAGGCTAGGCCGGAAGGCCAATGTCAGGTTTTGTTGAACAATACGTTATTTTGTTACATGCAACTATGTGTAAAAAGATGTTTTGTATTGGATTATATGTTATTATGTTGTAAGTGGGGAATTAATGTTTTAATACATGTGTTATTTCATATAGATGCACAGCTCATTGGACTCTAGGTTATTTTATTTGTATATAGCTTCCGCTAGCTCTGGTTATTTTGATTTGTATAGGATGGCCAACTGGTTACATTACCGACCTTTACGGGGCAGGGTTCGGGGCGTGACAACTGGAATGCCTTTTCCGCCTAAAAACAAAGGACATATACTGACTTGTATAAGTCCTAAATGACTATAGTTATATTTTTTCTTGTGCTATTGTCTGATTTTATTAATATCTATAGCGACCCCGGTCTTTTCCTTTAGATTGTTGTATCCGGACTTAGGTTCCGTGGATCCTGGCAATGTGTATTGTTGTTGTTGTTCTTTAATTCTTTATTTTTGAGTTATAGGATATCTTTGGGCAGGCTTGTTTCAGGTTGGTTGGGTTTAGAAACCAAGTGTTACTGTCCAGTTTTTGAGTTGGTCGCTCGAGCGAGGGTTTGGTCGCTCGAGCGAGGGTTGCTTTTGTATCGAGTGGCTCGAGCCAGGGATTCTTCGCTCAAGCAAGTGATTGCGTCTAGTAGAGACCTGTGAGCAGTGTTTCTTCGCTTGAGCGAGCGAGGTGTATGTTTTCGAGTTCGTCGCTCGAGCGAGCATTCCGTCGCTCGAGCGAGCTTCTGTGTTGGTTGCAGATCTGAGGCATCGAGTTTTTGGCTCGAGCGAGTTTTTCTTCGCTCGAGCGAGGCGTTTTTGTGTCTTTCTTGTGTCTGGTCGCTCGAGCGACCAAGTCTTTGCTCGAGCGAGCCTGTCCAGTTTAAATAGGCAGCAGCGGGATTTGATCAGTTTTTCTTATCTTCTTTTTGTTCTAAACCCTAAGGTTCGACTTCTCTCTCTCTCTATTCACCTTTTCTCTTAGATTTGATCTATTTAGGGTGGGTTTCTACCTTAGATCCTTTGTTAAAAAGATAGTGTGAGTCGAGGGCTTCAGTTTAATCTGAGCAATCTTTGATTTGGAGCACTTTGGAGTTTGGATCGTCATCTTCGTCTTCTCTTTTTGGACTATTTCTTCGAGGTAGGGATTTCCTACTCCAATGTATATGTTTTGTTCTAAGTTCTGGCATTTAAATATGTTGGCGGGTATTTTGGTAATTTTGGGAAAACCCTAGTCATTTCAATACATTGATTTGTATAATTAAATTGAGGAAATTGGAAATATTAGTTGAATTCATGAGGAATTATTAAGTAACTGGGGTACTTGGTTAATTTAAATCATATGCCTATTGAATTGTTGATTTAGTTATTTTCTGTTTAGAGATAACTGTTTTGGGCTATCGGTGGAGGATAGTCATGATTGTTGTAGACATTGCATGTGGATTAGGGATAACTAGAACTAATCGCATTGGCTAAGTCATTAATTTTGACTGTTGAATTAATACAGATATTACGTGTATTGATCGTATGTTGTATATGTTATGTGTTTACATACATTGCATTTTGTGTGGGAGGAGATAGGGGATGTACTCCACGGTTTAGGGGAAGACAGGGGATGGACCTCTAAACCGGATTTTGTTTGGGAGGAGATAGGGGATGGACTCCATTAGCATCACTTTTATGTGTGCTTATTTATATTGAAGTGTTTTATTGATACAGCACTAAAATGTGTATCAAACTGGAAGTATGAAGTGTTTTGATATGAGCCTGAGTCTCATTTGTTTTATGAAAATGGAAAAGAATGTGAATATAATATATAGTTCACTGTTGTAAGATTGGCCAGGTTCTGAGCCATATTGATAAAAATGGAAAGTGAAACGTGTCATTGACATTAGTGTCAAACTGTATAAAGATATAATTGATTATTCGGTTAACCAACTATTGGATGCTATTGCTTTATTCAATGCTTATATTTGGTTTAGTATTTTTCTATTGGGTTGTGGCTCATCCTATATGGGAACATCATTTTTAGGTTCCGGTGATAAGCAACCTCCAAGGACTTAGCTTGGATGGAATCTGACTTTGAAGCCTTGTTTTTGTTATTTGTTTTTATTTGAATTATATGTAAACATTCAAGCCTAGGGCTTTATTTGTATTTGAGTTAGAACTCATAGTATTGTGTCCAAGTGTTGGCTTGGCAAGATGTAAGCCCGTAGGGCATTTATTATGATGTTTTTATTTCGTAATACTCTGATGTTTGAGATAATGCAATGTTTTCTTTTAATAATGCAAGTCAATGTTATATATATGATGGGTTTAATTTTGAGGGCGTTACAATATCAAACAATAGTATATGCATAGATGTTTCTATTGTATTTCCTACATAAGTTCTTCCTTCAAAAATTTCTACATTCATTTCACTTTTAAGTTTGGAGATTTTATTATTATTATTATTATTACATTATTATTATTATTATTATTATTATTATTATTATATAAATAGATTTCATTAATCTGTATCTTAGGCATTTTCCAATCATTTAAGGAAATTATTGGTCTTCAATTTCAAATGATTCACTTTCTCTTGTATTCGAAAAAGGTATCATTTCATTTTCATCATCTGAGTCTGTTCTCATCATGAATATATTTCCTATTAAAACTTCTTCTAAACCTTGTTTGTAATCTTCATCAGAACCATATTCATATTCTGATAGAAATTCTATATTATCGTCTTATTCTAATTCATATCCCTATACTGGTTTGTATTTTTCTTTAAAAAATAATAGTTGTTTGACATGTTTTCTTTGTTTGTTAGGGCATTTATTAGCAAAATATTCTTTTTCTCCACAAAGTCAACAATTAATTACATTTTTCAAGAGATTTTCTTTTTGGACATGGTAGCTTTTTGTTTTTATAAAACTTATCCAAAGTTTTTGGTTTTTCTTTATATGGAGCCTTTCTTTTTTGACAATTTTTATTTTTATTTTTATTTATTTATTTATTTATTTATTTTTGCCAATGATCTATGTTTTTGTTGTTCATCACAAACATAGTTTCCTACTATACTGTTTGTTTTAGAACAACAACTATAATTCATATATGTTTTTTTTATATGTTTTATAGTTTGTCTTTCTGTACAGTATTTCTTTATGACTTCTCTTACTTTTGCTATTCTTCCTCTTAAAGAATCACAGATTTGATTATTTTCTAATAATCTATCAAACTCGTTTTGAAATAGTTTATCCCATGATTTGAGAAGTTTAGCTATGAATTATTTCTGCAATGAATTGTATCTTTTAAATCTAGTTTATAGAACCATTTTTATACTCACAAGCATAATTTTCAAAATAACACATATCACATATTTTTATCTTAGTTAGATTTATGAATGCTATTTTGTCTTGAATTCCCAATTTGGCTAAGGGCTGTTCCACAAAATTCTTTCTTAAGACTATCTACCATAAACATTATACTTTATTCTGTACTGGTTAGGATTAACCATTGATTTCTAATATTATCATTATCTGATAGAGTATTCTAGAATTTTGCAATTTGACCTCTTAAGGTAGCTTTGACATACACATTTAGACCTGATGAGTGTATGGTTTGTCCTGCAATAACAATTCTAAATGTTTGAGCCTAGTTGTTTATAACCTCTTCTATGTTAGTTACACAGTCTAGGTCTAGAGATATTCCATATTTACTAATGGGTTCATTTTTTGTAATTTTTGGAATAAAGTCATAATTAAAATGAGTTTTTATTGGTGCTTTTCTTCCAATTTTTTCCGTATATTTTAGGTCTTTCTCCTTGATCTTCAAAAACATTTATAAAATCTAGATTTTCCCAAAAACATAAATTACCAAATGCTTTATTTATCTCGGATATCTCTACTTTTCTTTCCATTTGATAGCATTGTTCTTTTAACACTGTTGGATCAATTGAGTCGCCCATTGCTTTTTTAATTACTTTTTCTCTTTCATAATTATCCGTATATTGATTTAAGTATTTGTGGACATTTTCAGGTGTTAGTCCTTCTAAAGGATTATTTGGTGTAGAATTACTACCACCAAATTATCTTCTTCTTTTAAGGTCTTAGTATTTTCTCCGATGACCATAAAAGAAGTTTCTAATTTTTTATTAAAACTTTTAGAAGTACTTAGATTTTTTTATAAAACTTTCTTTTTTAAGAGAATTTTTTTTTTTAAATTTCTCTTAGTTCTTTAGATATCTCAGTAATCATGATATTATGATTTCTACAAATATTTAAAGTTTTAGTACTTACATCCATACTATTTAATAGTCATATGGTTGCAGTTCTATTGTTCCCATAATCAACATGTAAAAATTCTTTTGCATCTTTAATATCATATGTTAAACATGAAATTTTCATGTTTGTGATGTTCCTAGATTTGAATTCTAGGCTTTGATACCAAGATTGAAGGTCCCACAAGGTCTCACAAGAGAAGCACACAAATAAAATGTAAAAATGAAGGGCCAAATTTTTTTTTTTTATGAGTTGTTTTTATAAATTATAAAAACTTAAAGGACTATTTTACTATTACTAGAATGGTTCCTACCACACTGAATCATTTCTAAAATCTTTACTGATGATTTTTTAGAAGACCATTCATGATGCGTAGTATTTTTGTTTGAAAATTCTACACATTATCATATGATTCAACCATAATACAAGTGGAATTTGTCTTATTCGGCACAAAAAAACTATGGTTGTGTTTGGTATGCAATTCTAAATATGATTTTACACCCACTTTTGAGTTTAGTGTTTGGTTACAGCTTTTTAAAATTAATTCTACACCTTATTTTGTAAATTGGAAATCAGGCGGGATAATTTTTCCTACCCGATCGTCCCTCCGAACGTTTGGCCGGAACAGTAAATTATTATTATTATTATTTTTTTTTTGCAATTGGCACTTATTATTTTTTTTATATTTCAAATAAAAATATTTGCAAAATTTTTTAAATTTTTTATGAGCTTTTAATAGAATTTTTAGTTGTGTGTTTGGTTATGAGTTGTAAGTTTTTGTATCAAATATCATATGTCACATTAAATGTTATAAATTCAATTCAAAACTCGTAACCAAACAAATTTGTCGCACTCAAATCATAATTTCACAACTCACAAACTCAAAATAAAATTTTATTTTCAAATCATATTTAGAATAACGCTACCCATGATTTGATAGAGAGCCTTTAGGGGTTGAAGATAAGGGCGAACTACAATAATACCAAGTACTCCGATAAAATATTCAAAAAAATACCCAAAAATATAATGTGTGAATCACAATCATTTTAAGGTAATTCACAAAACAAGAAGTTTAAATCTACACCACTCATTTTAACTTTTGAGATAAATTTCACAGTACATTTTTATTGTACCTATCTTTTTTGGATCCACTATGATGTTAATCTTAGCCTCCACCAACCATTCATTTCTTTGAAGATGAAAACAAAAAGGAGGTAAACATGAAGGCTGAGAAATCTCGAGACTGAGAAAAGAATACAAGAAGACATCCCATAGGGAAACATTCATCAAAATTAGAGAAAATTGGATTTCAACAAGAAAAACTTAAAAAAAAAAAAACTGCTGAAGTCATTGCTTAGTCTAATCGGATTTCAATAAGAAAATTAGAGAAAATTGGATTTCAATATAAGAAGACATCCCATAGTGGAATTTTTTGAATTTTTTTTTTTTTTTTTTTTGATTTGTTTAGTCTAATAGGATTTAAAAGTCAAAACTTTTTAATTTTTTTAAAAAAAAAGTTAATTAAAGATGAAAAAAAGTCAATTTGTTTGGTTTAGTGTTGGAAAATAGTTTTTCAAAATCATTGTTTTTCATATTTTTTGTTTTTAGTGATTTTTTTTATTTTTTTATATTTTAGTTAAATATTTTTACATTTTAGATACATTTAGATTAGGTGCATTTAAAAAGTAAAAAAAATTGACCTAAACGTGAAAAATTCACTAAAAGACGAAAGAAAATTGCAAAAAAAGAAAATATATTTGTGATTTTCTTCCATCCTTCAGTGAATTTTTTCATAAGTCAATTTTTTATTTTTTTTTTAGTACTTCTTTTTATTTGTGTCAAATTTTTTTTTTTACTTTTCAGGTTTGTCTAGTCTAGAAGAATCTAAAAAGTAAAATAAAATAAAATAAAATAAAAGTTCACTAAAGACGAAAATAAGTCAACAAAATAGCCTAAAAAAAACTTATTTCATCTTTTATAACAGCATGTAAAATATAATTATTTATTATTTTTTTAGGGAGATTTAAGCCCACTACGATTGGAAGAATCTACAGACTGATGTAGCTGTTACCAATATCTAACTTGTCCCATTCAAGATACAACAACTGATTATCAAATGGTTCAGGGCAACTCTGTAAAAGGTGATGAATCCACAGCTCCACCAAAATGAACACTCCTTTAGCTTGTAATCTCTTTCTTATATAGACTGGCATGTATGGCAATGCAATAGATTGAAGTGGAATGGGTCTATTTTATAGGCTACTTGGGCCTCTATGAATTAACGCAAATATAATGGTTCATAACAAGGCTGAGCAAGGAATCCATATAATCCGTAATTCGATCTGGTCCAGTCCAATCCGGAATGATTGGATTGATTTTTTAAATTCATGGTTTGGTTCCAGATTAAAAATTTAAAAATCCGTAGGCCACGGATCGGTTCCGGATTGGAACCGATCAGGACCGTATACATTTAGTCTATATTTATACCATATACCCTCCCACATAATATCAATTCTTGTTTCATATAAAAGCTAAATATTAACCCTAATTCACTTCACACCCCGCTCTCACTCACTAAATGTTGCCTCTCACACTCTCATCTCTCTCTCTTTCTCTCTCTCTCTCTCTCTCGTGATACTCTCTCTCTTTCTTCTCTTTCTTAGATACTCTCAGATCCTCCATCTCCGATTATCATCTATCTTAGATCGGTAGCTGTAGCTCTCTCTCTCTATATATATATACGTATATATTATATTTTATTTTTGTGAGAATCATGTTCTGTTTGTTGGAAAAATATTTTGTTTTTGTGGGAATCATGTTCTGCTTAAGGGAAAGGGAATCATATTTGATCAAAAATGTTTTTCTATTCAAATTTCTTTATACATTTTTGTTTTTGTGGGAATCGTATTTTGTTTTTTGGGTTTCTTATGTATATGAGCATGTTCTGCTTCTTATGTATGTTTTGTTTGATTGCCCCAGATTTGTTTTTGTGGGAATCATGTTCTGTTTCTTATGAGCATGTATGTCCAGTCCCAGATTTGTTTGATTTCATATATGATGTGTTTCATTCATCTCAGATCATGCATCTTGTTGATCAAAAATGTTATTCTATTCAAATTTTTTTATACATTTTTGTTTTTGAGGGAATCATATTTTCTTTTTGTGGGTTTCTTGTGTATATGAGCATGTTTTATTTGATTGCCCTAGATTTGTTTTTGTGACAACCCTGACCTCCAAACTAGTACATTATATAATTTTAAAGAGTTTAATTGCATGATTATGTGCTTAATTGTGTGTTTAGTTATGTGATTACATGCTTAATTTTGTGACTATCTGTTGTTGCATGAAATATCTGTTCAAATTAACAACTTAGATGCATAAATTGAGAGCTTAGATGACTTCAGAAACTGAAATTGACTAGCCCAATAGGCTAGTTAGTATATTTAAAATTTTATGACAACTTTAATTAAAATTTAATTTTGATCAAAATAATTAGAATAAACCGATTGAATTAGTTAGAATTAAATCTAATTAATTAATCATAACCACATTTGATTAGGCTAACTTTTAATCACACACTATACACTACCATAAAATTAGCTTTTTGCGTCTATTGTTTTTGCGACTGTCTAGTAATAAGTGGTGGTAAAAGGTCCAACTTATCAGTGCGCTTTATGTTGCGCCCCCCCTCGGGCAAAAATTTATTCCTCTTATTTTCTTCAAACTCTCGACATCACTCTCTTCCTCTGGCTCACCCATCGTGGTCTGAAGAACACCGGTACGAATCTCTTCTCTCTCTCTCTCTCTCTCTTAATCTCAACCCTGGTCTTTCGTTCCAAGGGTTCCAATCAACAGATTCAAAACAGAGGCCTCAGATTCAACACAAGGTTCCGATTTCAGATAATTATGTTGTATATCTCTCTAGCTTCGCTATTCTTGTTCGAAGCTTGAATCTCTATCTCATTGCTTAAACATGCTCGATTCTTCGTCTTTGCGTTTGAATTAACTATCTGATGATTCAGAGACCTAATTCATTTCTGGTAAAGATTCTAATCTTCTCTCTCTGGCTTTGTTGTGCTTGTTCGAAGCTTGAATCTCTCTTTCATTGCTTAAACATGTTCGATTTCTCTTCATTTTTGCGTTTGAATTCAAGTATTTGATGATTCGAAGCCCTAATTCATTTCGTAATGACTCGAGACAAGGAGTTTTCCATGGCTACACAATAGGCATTTTGATTTGCATTCGATCTCAATTGTTTTTATTCATTTTTGATTTTGAAATTGCTTGGATCCGTATTCAATTAGTTTGTATTTGGTTAGTTTGTTCGATTGACTAGCACTTATGCTTACGGTTTCGATTTTGGGGTTTTGAAACATTTGTGTTATGGATGCTTTGGTAGTGTAGAGATTTTTAGGTTTTTCTTTTTAAACATTTGTGCCGATGACGAACAACTCTAATTCTCCCCCAATCTATCCTTGGTAAAGGTTTTGACTTCATCTTTCTTCACATCTTAAGTTAACTTCTTCGTCTCTGTTATATATATATGTGTGTGTGTGTGTGTGTGTCTACAGACTAGTTTATATGTGTTTATATATGTGTATCTACAGACTAGTATATATGTGTTTATATATATATATGTCTGTGTGTTTATGTGTGTGTATTATGCAAACGATTGAATTCATGTCATTTTTTCCAATTAAATTAAATTGTTTTATTTCGGTGGACTTTATGTGGTTCAGTTAATGATGATTGAGATTCAATTTGGCTATAGATTTTATGGATTTGGTGTTTCATTTTTTTCCTAACCTAGAGTCCAGACCCAAATTGCCCAACTCAAGTTTTTATTCCAATAGCACTTGTTGATTGGTGAGACTTGAAAGGAAGGTATGAAAACTTTGTCTTGCTTACCAATCGAGCTATTGTTTGTTATTGTTTTATAGGTTTTTAAATTTAAATTAGAATGTGAGTTTCTGTTTTTTATGAAGACTTGATCTTTCATTGCTGATATGAATATTGTTTCTGTTTTTTTGGTTCATTTTGCCACTATTGGTTTTGTTTGCCGCCTTAGGATTTTATGCTTGTTATTAATTTTTTCAGTGAGATCAATTGACTAATTTTTTTCACCTTACATTTGATTTATATTGAAAGCCATTGTGCATTGTTTGGCTGCATTTTTTACTTTGATTTAAGATATCGTGCTAAGTTTTACTTCTTACTAACTACTTACTAACTGATGGGTTTTGAATCTTATTTTCTAGCCCCTTATTACTGTTATACCCGACATGGATTTTTGAATCTTTCTTTTTGGGTAATGGATTTTTCTTTTTGAATCTTATTTTCTAGCCCCTTCTTTTTTATGTTTTCTCTTTGAATCTTATTTTCGAACTTTACTCTCTCTCTCTCTCTCTCTCTCTCTATAGGTATTCGTTCTCTTTGTTTTGGCAAATCCTCTGATCACTGGTCAAAGCTCTCTAGATCACAAGCTTCGAAGTTTGCAAAAATGTGAGGGATTCACAGCTTCAGGTGCGTTTCTTTCATTCTTTTTCTTTACATTATTTAGCTTTCTTGTGATATTATAGTGTTTGGTTGCCGAGAAAATGTTGGAAAACGATCTCTTCTTCACATCCACTGAACTGAGCTTGAAGCCAAGTATTTTTTGTGAGGTTCAGATATTAATTTTCTCGCATTTTATAAAACACAGGACAGCTAGTAGGTAATAATAATGTGAGAAGGTTTAGAATATATTGGCGTTCTGCGTCTAATTGTTAAAGTCAGTGTTTTGGAAGAGTTTTAGATGATGTGGTTTGCTGAACTGAGGTTTGCAAATGTGAATTTGACCAAGTTGGTTAACAGATTTTGACAAATGGCTGCTAATAAATGAAATATTGCATAGTGTAGGTGAAATTTCATGGTTATTTTCACTTTCCATGATTCACTAGTTTGATAGAGCTCATATCCAGTGTTTTAAAAGTCTGTAGGCGCACCGAGGCGATACGGTCTCCTATAGCCTAAGCGCGAGGCGCGAGGCGCGAGGCGAAGCACACGGCTCACCAAAGCGAAGCTCAAGTAGTAGAAGAAAAGTAAAATTATAAAATAGGCAAAATTTTCAACATACCAAATATATATACTCCCTCCGTCCCATAATATTAGTCCCTTATTCCATTTTTCATTGTCCCAAAATATTAGTCCCTCTTCAAAAATCAAGTACAAAAACAATATGAATTTCCTATTTTACCCTTGTTTTAAATTCATAAATAATATAAAAAGTACAATTATGACATTGATATTCCCAAAAAAATGTACTATCAAAGGGTAATTTTGAAAAATCAATTTTTTTAAAGTACAATAATTGTACTACTAAAAAAAGTTAGATTCCCCAAAAGGGACCATTATTTTGGGACGGAGGGAGTATAATTTAAAAAATCATAACTAATTTCGATAATCTCTAAACATAACATTCAATCCTCTAAAAATTAGAAATATATTAATATCTAACAAAAGATATAAAGCATAATATTCAATCTTTTATCACTTTTTGCTCTCTTTTGACCACATTTGGTCATTTTATATTGAAGAATTTTGAATCCCTGTGGGTATGCCCACAAAAAAAGCACTTAATCAACAATTGGAGTAGAAAAATAGAAAAAGCCCATGAAGCCCACACCTTACGCCTCGAAAAAAGCCCTCGCCTCAGCACCTAAGCTGTGCCTTGCGTATTGTGCCTCGCCTTGACCTGTTTGAAATGCAAGGCTGCGCCTCGCGCTTAGGCGTGCGCCTAAGCGCGCCTTTTAAAACACTGCTCATATCAATGAGATGTCTGCTTAATTAAATTCAATTTAGCGAACAAAAAGGAGTAAAATCATATCCAAAAAGGAGCACAATTAAAATACATTCTTCACGTACGACCGAATCTTTCACAGACCCTGCATGTTATTTAGATAATAATTATTATCAGTTGCATAAAGAAGCAATAGATCATATAGACAAATATAACTAAAGTTCCAGATGCTAAAATTGATCACAATATATCTTGATGTTGCATCGCCTTCACGAGGATTTATTCAAACATGTGGTAGGCAAATATAGCATGCTAATTTTGGCCTTAGCACAATGGTAAGGCTGTTCCGTTGTGACCTGGGTGTCCTAGGTTCAAAACACGGAAATTACCTATCCATACATGGTGGTAAAGCTGGGTACATCTGACCCTTTCCAGGCCCTGCTATAGTAGGAGTGAATGCATTGGGTTGATCATTTTTGTAGTGGTATCACATTAATGCTCATCGTTTTCTTTTTCTTTTTTAATAATCTTTATGATGCTACTGGATGTTACTATATTAATTTTTCAAATTCTCTTGGAAGTAGTTTCATGTAAACAATAACATCGATATTCTTATTTTAATTGTCAGAAATTAGAATTCTCTTACTCTGAAAAAGAGAGGTAATTGCTTATAACCAGCTTTTGCCTTGCAGTCCCTGGATGTTTCATATGGTATTCAGAATTTGTAATTAATATGGTAACATCCAATAGCATCATAGTGATAACAGAGTCACTTTATATAGTGATAAAAATGCTACCATATTGTTAACATGGTGAATTAAAAATGCTCTCCTGTTATCACTGGATCAATTTGTTTTTTTCCCATCCCTTTCCCCTTTTCCTATAGAAATTCGCTAGATAAATTTTCTATTAAGTTTTTAACGGTGTTTGCTGTCACTTCATCTACAGGGATGTTTTAGAGCTGAAGGAGACTGTTAAAATTAAAGATGGTGAATCAGAGGCTTATATTTCTGAAATTGAGGTCTGATGATTATGTTTAAATCCTCAGATAACCATGTAATTTTTCTTGTTCACTGTGGTGATGTTTTTTGTGCCTTGATCCTGCCTTTCTTTCTTCTCACCATTCTGTTTTTCTTTCTTACACGCATTTACTTTATTTGCAGACTATTGGTCAAGCATATGAAGATATTCAGACACAGAACTAACATTTGTTGCAGCAGGTGGCTGAAACGGATGATTATAATATCAAGGTCTGTATTGTAGTTACTTGCTTCTCCGTTCTTGTTTACCATCTTATTGTTTGTTGTTATGTTATGTAATATTTTAGTATCGTACGCTTCATTATACGTATGTAATGATTCAATATGTTTAAATGCAAATCAATAAGTTTAGCCAATATGCATTTTATGTTAAAGGGGGGTGGCCTTGGAGTATGGTGGGTGTGGCGAATGGGGAGTGGTGGTGATGGGTGGCTGATTTTGGGATGGTAGGGGAGATGTGTTAGGTTGCACATCGGAAAAATTATGTAACGCCCTCAGAATTTAACCCATTAAATATAAAACATTGACATGCATTACTAAAAGAAAACAATACATCGTCTCATTCATCAGAGTATTATTAAAAGACATTACATGTAACATCAATATATAAATGCCCTACGGGCTTACATCTTGCCAAGCCAACACTTGGACACAAAAAATAAAGCTTCAAATAAAAACAAAATGATGAGTTCTAACTCAATTACAAATAAAGCCCTAGGCTTGAATGTTTACATGTAATTCAAATAAAAACAAATAACTAAAGATAAAGCTTCAAAGTCTGCTCCCTTCCAAGCTAAGTCCTTGGAGGTAGCTTATCACCTGAACCTGAAAATGATATTCCCATATAGGGTGAGCCACAGCCCAGTAGAAAAATACTAAACCACATATAAGAATTAACTAAAGCAGTAGCAATCGATAGATGGTTAATACAAGATGGTCAATTACATCATTATACAATTTCATGACATTAAAGTCAATGATACGTTTCACTTTCCATGTAAACAAATATGGCTCAGAACCTGGCCAAATAACTCAACATAGGTTTCATCGCTTATTATCAATATTTCCAATTCAACAGGAATAACAAATCAAGTTAAACCTTTCTTACATCATAACAGATACACATGTTGGTGTTGTATCAATCTCAATCAAAATTCACTTCCATACTTCCCAATTGATACACATTTTAGTGATATATCAAATCAAACAACAAATAATCCAGTAGATAAGCATAAGAGCTGTATCATAACTGTAATGGGTGAGCATATGAGCTGCGACCCTGGGTTCATCCCCTATCTTCCCTTAAACATTAACCGGTTTAGAGGTACATCCCCTATCTTCCTCTAAACCGTGGAGTACATCCCCTATCTCCTCCCATACACAAGTAATGCATATAAACACAGAGTCATATACACAATCAATCAATACATAAATTTAATGTATTATTCCGACCTTTATACTCAACAACCTAATCAATTGATTAGTTTTAGTTTTCCCTAATCCACATGCATTGACTACAACAATCATGACTATCCTCCACCGATAGCCCACAACAGTTATTTCTAAACAGGAAATAAATGTATTAACACATATATAATCCCAATTTCAAAGATGAGTGGTTAAATTACCTGTAGACACCCCATTTTTGACCGTCCTCAAGACTTGGACGTCACCGCTTGAACACTCGGTGATTATCCATGTTTGTGTTTGTTTGGAGTTCCCGGAGTTCTCGGCTACGCGCCCTGCCTCAGGACCTCCGAACTTGACCGTTTTGTGTCTGGTTTTGCACCAAACACTTGTGTTTTGCCTTTGAGGGGCAGGGAATGCCTTCTGAGGTATCCCCACATACCACCGGCTGTGGCTAGAGGCCACCGGCTGGCTGTAGTTGCCACCGGCACTATATTGTGCCGGTCGGCACTCTTTTGTGCCGGTCGGCACTCTTTTTGGCAAAATGACCATTTTGCCCAGCCGACCACTTTACAGCTGCTTTCTGAGATATTTTTAGACAGCTGTTTAGCTCTTGTTTCCCCTCCATACACGTGTATGGAGGGATGAACCCTTGAATGACTTAGTTTGTAAGTCTTTGTTGCCTATAAAGAGAAGGCTCATCTCTTGGCTCAAGGGTTAGCAAAAATCAGAGAGTTAGACATTTTAGGAGAGGGTTGAGCTTTGGTTTTAGGTTAGAAATTCTATATCTATCCTATCTCTCTCTTTCTCTCTTATTTTGTACACTAGGTGTTTGTGACTTACTATTGCTCACCAACACCTAGTGTTTCACCTTCCTCTTGGAACTGAGGTGCTAAGGGCTTGTTCTTGGTGTTCTTGGCTGGTTTGAAGCTTAAGGAGGCATCAAGGTCACCATTGTTGAAGAGGTCTTCAAAGGTAACAAAACTAGCTCTTTTTACCCCATTCTTGCACCTTGTTTTTACCTATCTTTAAACAGTTTTTGTGCTTAGTCTATAACACATAAAAGTTCTTTTTTTAGGCCCTCTTTATTGTTCATTAAGAGTGTTTTGTGGTTTGAGCAAGTTTGAACACTCTTAGACCTTGAAAGGGCACTTTTTGTGCTATTTTGTGAGAGATCCGAGATTTTGGTGATAGGATCTCTTCACCACTGAAATCTTGAGGGATTTCAGTGGTGAAGAGCATGCCTTGAAGTCTCAAAAAGGGGAGGGCCACCCCCTCTCCTTGATGTCCTTGAAAAGGGCATGTTTTGGTCTCTTAAGTGAGTCTATGCTTGAGTGTGTGTTGAGCATGTTTGGCTTGTTTTCCATGCTTATATTACCATGATATAACATGTTTTCAAGTTGGTTTTGGTCTCCTATGCATGCTTAGTATAGTTGCCTTGTAATGCCTCTTATTGCCTTAACATGTCTAGGAAGTGTGCCTCTATTTCTAGCATGTTTTAGACTTGTGTTTGTGAAGCTTGTATGCTTATTTTGCCATGGTTTAGCTCTGTCCATGGTCGTTTGAGTCAATCTTGACATGCTTTGTATAGCCCCTTTGTATTGTAGCTTGTATGCTTCAAGTAGGTGCATGTGTAGGATGCATTGCCTCCATGTCTTCAAGGGTTTGGAACCCTCTTACATGCTGTTTCAGACCTTATAATGTGCTTACATCCTTGCCTTAGTGGCCTTGTTAATGCTTTAGGAGCATGTGTTGTATGCCCCTTGTTTTGACTTCAATGCATGCCTTTGATTTAATGACTCTTAGATGCCATCTAAGTAGCCATTTGGCTTTGTTTTGACATGCTAGAAACCTGTTTTAGGTTGATTAGTGCATGCCATGTATGTGTGTGCAAAGTGTGGTTTAATGCCCTATTAGCTTGCCTTAAGCCTAGGCTATTCGCATGCTTTGTTTGATTTGATTTGTTGCAATGATTTGGCATCATGTGTGAAATGATTTGAGAGCCTAAGTTGCATGCTAATAGTCCATGTTTGAGTCATCTCAAGTGTGCTTGAACGTAGCTTGTTTATGTCTTGGGTTTGGTACCTTAAAATGTGCATGTGTGTGTGTGTGTTTAGTCCCCAATTGTAGGCATTTTTGGTTACTGATTTTAGGCCTTTTTGAGTTGCCTAATTCATGTCCAAGTCTATCATCTCATTGGTTTTCATGCTTGCCTCTTATACTTGTTTGTATGCTTGCATAAACACATGGCATTGTACATCTTGCATCCTAGATGACATGCTTAGGTTTGCACCACATTGACATGCATGCCAAGCCTCTTGAAGTGAGTTTGATAGAGGTTTGGCACCCTTTTATGACTATGTGTTTTGCATGCATTCGAAAGTGAAGTTGCGTTTTCCACACCTTTTCCAAAATTAATTATACGAATTAATTTTATTACAACAATTAGGGCTCTTTAAATTATAAAACAAACCCTACCTTTTCTCAATCTTACCAAACAACCCCCACATATCAGAAATACCAAAACTTAGGATTAAAACCTATAAGATGGAGTAGGAAATCCCTACCTCGAAGAAATTAACCCGAATGAAGAAGACGGAGATGAAGATCCAAAATCGAAAGTGCTCCAAACCACCAAAAGTTCAGATTAAAACGAAGCCCTCGACTCACACACTCTTTTTAATAAAGGCTCTAGGGTAAAAAACACCCTAACTAGATCAAACTTAAGAAAAATGTTGAACAGGGAGAGAGAGAAGTCGGACCTTAGGGTTTAGAACAAAAAGAAGACAAGAAAAACTAATCAAATCCCGTTGCTGCCTATATAAACTGAACAGGCTCGCTCGAGCGAAGACTTGGTCGCTCGAGCGACCCGACACAAGAAAGATACAAAAACGCCTCGCTCAAGCGAAGAAAAGCTCGCTCGAGCCAAAAACTCGATGCCTCAGATTTGCAACCAACCCAGAAGCTCGCTCGAGCGACGGAATGCTCGCTCGAGCGAAGAACTCGAAAACATACACCTCGCTCGCTCGAGCGAAGAAAGCTCGCTCGAGCCAAGAAACACAACCCTCAGGTCCTAAGCTCAGACGTAGACTCTCGCTCGAGCGACCAAAACCTGGCTCGAGCGAAGGACAAAACAACTGCTCGCTCGAGCGAAGGTCCAAAATTCTGGACCGCAACACTTGGTTTCTAAACCCAACCAACCTGAAACAAACCTGCCCAAAGATATCCTATAACTCAAAAAATAAAGGATTAAAGGACTATAACAACAATTTCTCAATGCCAGAATCCACGGAACATAAGTCCGGATACAACAATCTAAAGGAAAAGACCGGAGTCGCTATAAATTATCGGTTTCCTTATTCTTCATTACTCGTGAGTTGTTATTGTTGAATTTATCACTCCTCTCATAAATTCACATTATGTCTATTTTCATGCTCACTTTTATTCCTTATGTGAATTTCAACCTTTTTTAAAGGCCAAGCAATTCAGCAGGAGGCTAATTTGTTCAGTTGCAGCAGTACACTTACCAAAGCAAGTTGAAGAATCCAAAATGGACATGCCCAAAGAAATTTTTCTGAAAGATTTCAAGGTGCCTGATTACTACTTTTGTATGGAATTATTATTTTAGATTGCAATATGCTTAGTTTGTATGGAATTTGACATTAAAAATTATTCCTTTTTGGATGGTTAGAACTGAAATGGAAGCAAATTGCGAAATGATTGATAATATTTTGAGATAGCTTTCTTCTATTTTGAGATAGCTTTGTTGAGAACGAAATGTGTGTTGTAGATTGTTAGAGACTTTCCCTTATTTCACTCCTATAGGACACGCTTGTGCATAATTGGATCTAAACTGTATGTAAGTGATAATAGGATTGAATATTGCTTAACTTGGAGTCGAGTCTGATCTTGCCTTATTCAAGTTCTTGATTATTGGAAGTGTTCATTTACAAAGATTATCCAGCTTTTATTAGCTCATGAATGCCATTTTTAAATCAATCAGTTAGAAAGAAAAGAATTTTTGTCCTTTATGTTGTTTGTCCTGCTGTGCAACTGTCACATATGAATATCTCTTTGGAATACTTCTCTTTTCCCTTATATTTCTGCATGTATTTATGATATTTGTTTTATATGAAGTTCTTGAAGGATATCACTATCCAAAACATCAATATCAAAATGTTCTTAGGAAACTGCTATCCAGTTCATCTATTTTAGTTCACATACAAAGCAGATAGTCAATGAAAGCATTAGGAATCCTTTTTTGCATTGTCAACATAGCAATCCATGATTTGGTTGATGCGTTGCTAATGTGAGCTTATGATTGTTTCTTTTGGTATTAGACATAAGCACTTGACTTCCTTACCCATGGCAATTTCACCCCATATATCTGATCAAAAATGTCTTACTAGTGAAATTGTAAAAAAAACTGAAATCAAAATGTGCACCAGTTAGTTTTCCTACTAGGCTTGTGGTTGAACTAATTTGGGTAGGATGCTGGACATAAAAACTTAAGTAGGTTTAATTGGAGACGCATATGTTAATTAAACAAAGCGTACTTATTTATATGTATATGTTGGGCAGATATCTCCAATTCAGAGTGGAAGAAGATGGGTCATGGGCGTTATATCTCAGGAGGATGGCCATTTCTACTTGCACTACTAGAAAATTGGGTTTTTGCGTCTATTTTTTTGCGATTGTCTATCTAACCGTGGAAAAAAATGTACAGCATTTCCCAAGGTTTTTATTTCCCCTATTTTCTTTTATTTATATTTGCCCTAGTCTGGCTCACTCAAACTCTTGACATTGCTCTCTTTCTTTCGCTCACCCATTGTCGTCTGAAGAACAACGGTATGAATCTCTCTCTTTCTTGATCTATCAATACCTCTTGATCTCTCTCGCCCTCTCTCTTGATCTCTCTCGCATACTCTCTACATATATATTTGCTAGGGTTTGTATCGATGCATTCATCTGCCCTTCACGATTTCTGTTCTTCAATTTATGTTCTTTGTGATTTCTTCTTATGATCGATGCCTTCAATATCATTTGGAATTCTGTTCTCTGCGATTTCTGTTTTTCATGATTTCGTTTCATTTAGTTTGAATTTCTAGCAGTGAATCGCTCTGTTCGCACTATCTTCTTCTTTTCGATCATTGTGTTTACTCTTTCTATCTACTACTTATATTTCAATTGTTGTTCATTGAGGCCATATTTATATTTCAATTCTTGACAATTTTTATCGTGATTTTTGAGCATCAATATGTTTTTCAACATATAAAAAAATTGCTACATATATAGGTTAATGGTGATATATATAGAATTGTGGACCTTTGATTAATTTCATTGATATACCTATAGTAGTTGCTGTGGATTGCAATTGAATTCCTTTGGATTGTGTTTAGATTTTGCAGTTGTTGTTAATTTTATTATTCACTTGAGTGTTTCTATTTGTTTTGATTATTGCCTTACATATAGTTCTGTCATAGTAATTATCTAGGTTTTGGAGTAGCCATCGGAAAGAAATTTCTACTTGTTAAGCTTGAGTTAGTTGTTTAGCTTAACATGTGCTGATACAGGACAAAAGTGGGAAAGCAAGCATTGATATAATCGATATTGTTTCCTTTCAGAAGTATTTTTGCTCTTTAGACTTTTCATTGCAACGTTTGCAATTATAATCAAGTATTTAATATTAGGAAAATAATTTGTTGTGGTGTAATTTCTCTAGTTTTAAATTTGACAAGGCACAAGGAAATGCATTTTTGTTCTCTTCTTAAATTCAAAACTAATTGCTACCCAGTTTAAACTAAGCCCTTGCTGTTTTTCTTAATTATGTAGGATTTTGTTGTAAAATATGAACTTAAACCAAAATTTGTTGATTGATTCACGACCTTTACTTAGTTTTGAGGTGTATTTGTTATTCTTATTTGAGCTAGAAGATGTAACAAATTGGAAAGACCAGATAAATTTATATGTTTAGAGATTAGTGTTGTATGATTCTACGACTTGATCCTACGATCCTAATGGTCATGATACGATCCTACCTCTGCTACGGTTTTTAATGCGATCCAGATCAATTTTTAATTTTTTGGATCGTGGGATCGTACTGTCCTTCAATGCAGATCACAATTTTAACAACTATGTTTGGGCTACATGAGATTTTTTTTGCTTGAAGCAAGGTGGTTGGAACTTCTTGGTGGTTGTTTGAAATCCCTTGATTCTTTTATGAGTGTTTGAGATTGAGAGTTAGAGTTGGTAGATATATTCATTGATTTTTTGTATAGCATTGCTTTGTTTTTTTTTTTTTAATTGTTGGTAGGGTAGAGAGGAGTTGTGTAATGAGAAATGTACCAATTATTTATACCCATCCATGTATGATGTACATACTTATTTGTGTTGACTATTTTCTATGTCTTTGCCTGGTTAAGAGTCTATCTTTTACATGATCCCACACTTTGGATTTCTCGCTAGATCAAACAATTGCTGGGGGACATGACATGATGATGGGGTTCGGTTCACTACTTCCGACAAAATCTAAAAGGTCTAATGGAGAGAGTTCAACAAGAACGCAAGATTGAGCTCAAGCATACCGAACTGTGAGTAACTAACACTTACCAATTTTCCCTGATATTGATGCAAATTATTGCCATTGGAATATTTGGGCTGAGGAAATTTCCCCTAGCATCCAACTTTTGTGTTTCTCTTATAGTTCTCACTCTTATATTCAAAGACATTTTGTATATATTACTTACATCTAGGAACAATGAATGAATTCGTTAATTGATATGCATACCGCTGCAGAAACTCTACTCTAATACAGAGCTCAAAACAATTAGCACAAAATATGCATTGAAAATGGCAACTATTCCTGATTTAAATATGGACTGTGAAGCCATCATGGACAAGTAAGAAAAAACTGATAACCTAGAAAAGGATAATAAAATTGATCCATTTAATAAATTTCTAGTAGTAAGGCCATCTACTCCGGTGAGTTTTGGGAGCCTGAAATTTGGTCCATTAGGTAAGATTTATCTGACAATTCACGACAACCTGTTCCCCCCCCCGGTTCTTAATCTTATTTTATTTGTTGCTTTCTTTCTTTCAGTTTGAATAGTTTTGAATTTGGTTGTTGTTGAGGGATGATTTGCAAATCCCTTCTTCGCCATACTTCCCAGCCTATGACTATGCCCATGCTCAAGGACATGGACAAGGATCGCCTCCAATGGTGCAAGTGCGTTTTCAGAGTGTTATCAGTCAGCTTTTTCAGCATGTAAGGGACTATTTTCTTGGTTTTCTTTTCGACTCTATTATTGGTTTGTTTGTTTTCTCTTCTAGTATTTAACACTGCCTTGCCTTGGTGTTTTAATTGGACTCCCAAGAGGATGATACGTTGTGGTGGAGCTGTGGATGATGATATGGCAAACATTATAGTTGCTCAGCTTCTCTATCTTGAAACAAGGTCTCTTCTAATGATAGTAGCCATTGGAACTATAACTTATTATGCAAATAGTTTTTCAAATTCTTCACCATTTAGATTACTTGCTTTGTCTATAACACTACTAGAAATATGACTTTTTGCGTCTAATTTTTTACGACCGATTGTATTTCTCCTAGTTGGCTGGTGGGACAGCATTACAACAACATCAGTCTCATAGATTGCTATTATAAGTTTCATAGCAAACAACATGAGCAGTTCATATTTCTCCTAATTGGATGGGAATCTAGTATTTGTGATATCTTGTGAAATTATAAGTCTCATAGATTGCCCATTGCTTAGATTGAAATATATTCATTTTGTCCTTATTTTTGGTTTAAGAAAGATTTTAACCCTTAATGGGCCTTAACTGTTGTTTTGAGAAACTTCTTGTTTTATGTATTTAACTGTTCCCGTTTTAGGTTTCTAGTGTTTGAAGACATAGAAAATGGAACCCTGAAGGTGCATCTGAATGGTAACTTTTGGAACGCAAAATTTACAAGTTTGCCTAATTTGATTCTGTTATCAAAGTTTGGCTCTTGGTAGATCGTCTTCAGACTCCCTTGAATTGGAGAACAAGGCTACAAATAGTCATTCGTGTGGCAGTTGCACTAGTAAGTTGTAAAGCTGCATGTTGTCGTACTCATATACAAATAAAAAAACGTCAAATCTTTTTTCTTTTTTTTTTTGTTGCAATGATAAATTCTATCAGAGGATAACATGTGGTTACATAAATACCATAGCCAAGAAGCGAAGTCACTATAACATCTACTCATAAGGGAAAGTCTGCTTACATGGTCCAACATTTGACATAGGAATTCTAACACATTCCTTGGTTTGATAAATCTGAAAGACTATTTGGAGTACTTTGGGAGCTTCAAATGCTCAATGCACTTATATTGTTGGGCAAATTATGCCCGCGGTCTCTATATTTTGTTTTAATAATTTTTTTTTAAGGTGAATAAGACATTAAAGCCTTTAATAATTGAAAGTTAAGAAACTTGACTTAATGGCATGATCCCACTTGAAAACTTTTCTAGTCCAATAAATTCAATCTTAAATGTGGTCATACTTTTTCTTTATTTACATGTTAGTTGGAGTTACCTGGAACATTATTTACTTTTCTGAATCAAATAATGTGGTAATTATTTGCATCATGTTTCTTGGTCCTTTTGTATGTTATTGAATTGCCCCGCTCTCTAATTTTTCTCTACAAATCTTTAATATGGATCCTGACGACCTTATGGTGACTGATTTTAACTAGATAGAAATTCTCAGCAATTCACCAATATGTTTGCATTGAATATTTATTGTTTAGCACCTGAGCTCTACATCTGAGGCATCTTGGATAATGAGCTATTCTATAGAAATTTTGATTTTGTCAGTGATGACTTGGTGATGGTGATTGCAGCTTCGCATGGCTTGAACTCATGAGTCACAGGAGTTTTATGCCTAAGTTGCTTATCGTCAACCCTCCAAAAGGCTGGCCTCATGTTCAATGTTTGCTAGTAGACCTGTTCAAATTCATGGCGCCATACCCGCGCAGTGCTAAACTGGGAGAAACAATTTACTTCTTCTCACTCTCTTCTTTGTTTTGTTTTGTTTTGTTTTGTTTTTTTTTTTTTTTTTTTTGGGGGGGGGGGGGGGGGGGGGAACAGTTTCTTGAGGAAAATTGTTACTTGCTAACCTCCTCTTTTTTTCTTTTTTTAAAATGCAGATTCATGTTCTATACAAAGGCACTTTAAGGGTGTTGCTTGTGCTGCTTCATGATTTTCCAGAATTCCTGTGTGATTATCATTTCAGCTTCTGTGATGTGATCCCTTCCAGCTGCATTCAAATGCGAAATGTCATCCTTAGTGCATTCTATCTGGATTGTTTTTTTTGCATAAAAGAATTTTTCCCAAGTTTTTAGTTGTAATAACTCACATATGGCTCCAATTTTGAGACTTAAATGGAATGCCTGAATAAATTACAATGCTATACTGTCTGAATTATTGTCATTGCTATTCTTAGAGTGCTTAACGTTACCCTTTTATGTTTCTTATTTTTTTGTTTTTTTTTTTTTTGTTTTGTTTTTTTGCGACGGTAACAAGATGGTTGTCAAAAATATGTTAGTGTTTTTCTTTGTTTTTTTGCGATGGCAAAATAGTGGTTGCCATAAGTAGTTCTGGCGGTCGCGAATAATTTGCAACCGTTGCTTTGCCGTCGCAAAAAGTATTTGCCACCCCCACATTCGCAATCTCCATTTGTCGTCGCATGAGTCGTCGCAAAAGGTCTTTTGCAACTGTTTTTTATTATTATTTGCAACGGTTTATAGCGGTTGCAAAAAGTATTTTTTTTAGTAGTGTATATAAGGTCCTAATTAAGCTTATAGGCTCATTTTTATGACTCTTCTCTGAGAATTGAGAGAGGAGAGGAGAGCTCAACATATTTAGAGAGAAAACAAAGAGCTTGTAGAGAATTGTGGAAGATTCAAGGGTTAGAGCTATAATACACTTGAATTTACACATTAGGTACGAGATTCATCCTAAATTCTTAAAATTGAATCACGTAGAAACTAAGTTCATGGAGTTATAGGATCATTTGGTTGAATTTGAATAGGTTGAGCATGAGTTGTTATGAATATGATGAGTTGGAGTTGAATTATGTACATGCATGCATAATTTGAGTTAGAATTCATGAAATTCCTACATGCATGGCACATTTACACCTTAATTTGGAGAATCCTTCATGTTTTCATGCTTTCATGCTTCTCATGTCACTTGATTATATTTGGAACATGTTTTGAAGAAATGTACGCTCAAATTGAGTTAAACTTATTTTATAATTTGAGGTTGAAGTCTTTGGTTGGGAAATTACCATGGTTTTGAATAAATAGGTTCAAATTGGAAGTGTTTTCATGTTATATAATGATTCTCTATGTTTTTGTACCAAAAATCCAAGATTTGAGGCTTTGAATACCATGTTTGAACTTCAAACACAGTTCTGCAAATTCCATAATTCGTGTTTTACGCTCGAGCGTGAAAATCGGAGCTCATAGAAGTTTTGCAAAATTTTATCGTCCGCTCGAGCGACTGAAGTCACGCTCGAGCAATGACCCTTTTTCCTCAGCCTTCCGCTTGAGCGACTGTCGAGCGGGAATTTCATGTAACCAATACTTTTGTAGACCGCTCGAGCGATGAAAGTTACACTCAAGCGACCACCCTTGTTTTTGAACCTCCGCTCGGGCGAAGGAAGTCACGTTTGAGTAGAGACTCTGTTTTCAGCAATTTTTGACCAACTCTTTTAAGTGCATTTTTGTGTCCTCATGCCACTCTGTGTATTCTTAGGCACCATTTGGACTCATGTAATCATAGAATGAGATAGAAACACATGAGTAGAATTAAAGTAAAATGAATTGGTGCTTCAACTCTGCTTCTGTTATGTGTCTTGTTTAGGTGGACGACCAAGGCTTAGTGAGAACTCAAACCACTGTGAGTAGTAACTTTATAAAGATATGTTCAAATTTTTTTTAGTTTCGAAAATGTTATTGCTATCAAAATGGACATGTGATTGATTGAATGAATTATTAAAATAATTTGATAATTGATAGCATGGCTTATTGAAACGTTATTTCCTTTTAATGAATGAAGTTCTGTTTTGAAATGGTTTTATGACATCCATCGAATGTAGGCCCTTGCCTGGGGTAACAATACCAAGGGTATAGACCCTTGCCTGGAGGAGATTAATACCAAGGCTATAGACCCTTGCCTGGGAGAGATTAATACAAGGCCATTGACCCTTGCCCTGGGGAGATTAATACTAAGGCCATTGACCCTTGTAATGATAACGAACTTCATTCATATAACCTCTTTATTTTGTTATTACTCATTGAGCTCTAGCTCACTATTTATTTATATATATATGCAGGTGGGCAAGCCGAACCACAGAGTTAGGAAAGCCTCGAGTTTACCTAGGTCAGCCTTTTTTGGACCTTCCAAGTGAAGTAATCAGGCTCAGGTGGAGCCATGCTTGTCGAACCCCTTTTTGTGTGTTTTAATGGTCTTGTATTTGTATGTAGTTGGGGTTGTATTTTGTAAGACATGGCTTTGTAGTTATGATAAATATACTTTTGGAACAAAACTTTACTCATTATACTAGTTCTCTACATATACGCACAACTTGATGGATAATTTTTATGTTATTTTAAACTTTCGCTAAGCCCCGTACCTTATATTAAGTGATTGTTTCATATAGAGGCCGTACTAATCGATGATTCTTGGCCGGTCATGATGCTAAACCTATAGAGGCTGGTTTGGGTCCTGACAGTTTTTGTGGGAATCATGTTCTGTTTATTACGAGCATTTATGTCCAGCCCCAGATTTGTTTGATTTCTATATGATCTATTTGATTCATCTCAGATCATCCATCTTGTTGATCAAAAATGTTATTCTATTCAAATTTCTTTATACATTTTTGTTTTTGTGGGAATCATATTTTATTTTTGTGGGTTTTTTGTGTATATGAGCATGTTTTGCTTCTTATGTATGTTCTGTTTGATTGCCCCAGATTTGTTTTTGTGGGAATCATGTCCTGTTTCCTATACGCATGTATGTCCAGCCCCAGATTTGTTTGATTCATCTAAGCCCCATATGTTTTTTTAGAAATTAAAATGTTTTATATTTTTTTGTTATTTAAATATGTGAATCTGTGGTTCTAAACCGATCCAATCCGTGTTTAAACGAATTGGTTCCATGATTTAAATGGATTGGATTGGTTTCAATTTTTCAGGAACCGTAGATAATTGATTGGTCCTGATTTTACCCCAATCCGGACCATGCTCACCCCTAGTCCATAATGCCTGAATTAGTGAGGAGTTATGGGTCACATAAGTAGTCCAATAATGACATATAAATAATATATCAAAACAATACATAACGGGCTCCTAATGGACTAATAGATACCTGAGTCATGTATGCAATCTCCACTTGCTCCTTTCTTGCACCCGTGGATTGGATCTATTCCTGCAAGTTATAGCCAAATTCAATAACATACTTGCTTCAAAACTTTTCCATCTTCTCTCCTCTAGTCAATGTGAAACTCTCCATATTCTCATATGATAACTTCTCATTAAACCCTAATTAATTACACAAATATATATTAAACTAGACTAACAAATTTTTTATATGAATAGAATTTTATTTTCTTAATAATGAAGTTCTTACCATGGTTTTAAAAATCGGACCGGACCGGCCAGTTGAACCGGGCTAGGAAGCACGGATACTCTTTTTTGCTAGGAAGCACGGATCTCTTCAAGGGTCTCTTTCTTGCTAGGAAGCACGGATACTCTGAAACGGCCTCTGTACGCGTATCGAATATGTATCTGTAACGCCCTCAAAATAACCCAGAATATATAACATTAACATGCATTAATAAAACAAAACAAATCATTAAATTATCCATCAGAGTACTTTTATTGAAAGACATCACATGTAACATCAAAAGTAAATGCCCTAAAGGCTTACTTCTTTCCAAGCCAACACTTGGACACAAAAGATTGAGTACTAACTCAATTACAACTTAAGCCCTTGGCTTGAATGTTTACATGAAATCTCAAGTAAAAACAAATAAACTAAAGACAAGTCTTCGAGTCCAAATCCTCTTAAGCTAAGTCCTTGGAGGTAGTGAATCACCTGGACCTGAAAATGATGTTCCCGTATAGGGTGAGCCACAGCCCAGTACAAATATACTAAACCACATATAAGAATTAACTAAAGCAGTAGCATTCGATAGATGGTTAACACAAGATAGTCGATTACATCATTATACAATTTCATGACACTAATGTCTAGGACACGTTTCACTTTCCATTTATACACATATGGCTCAGAACCTGGCCAAATAACTCAACAGAGGTTTCATCGCTTATTAACAATATTTCCAATTCAACAGGGATAACAAATCAAGTTAAACCTTTCTAACATCATAACGGATACACATGTTGGTGTTGTATCAACCTCAATCAAAATTCACTTCCAAACTTCCCAATTGATACAAATTTTAGTGATGTATCAAATCAAACAACAAATACTCCAGTAGATAAGCATAAGAGCTATATCATAACTGTAATGGGCGAGCATATGAGCTGCGACCCTGGGTTCATCCCCTATCTTCCCTTAAACATTAACCGGTTTAGAGGTACATCCCCTATCTTCCCCTAAACCGTGGAGTACATCCCTTATCTCCTTCCATACACAAGTGATACATAAAACAAAACACAGAGTCTTATACACAATCAATAAATACATAAAGTTAATGTGTTATTCCAACCTTTATACTCAACAACCTAATCCATTGATTAGTTTCAGTTTTCCCTAATCCACATGCAATGTCTACAACAATCATGACTATCCTCCACCGATAGCCCAAAACAGTTATTTCTAAACAGGAAATAAATGTATCAACACATATATAATCTCAATTTCAAAGATGAGTGGTTAAATTATCCAACTACATCATTTAATCTCATAACTTCCCAATATTATGAATTAAATCAATTTCCACACCTTTCCCAAAATTAATTAAACGAATTAATTTTATTACAACAATTAGGGCTTTTTAAATTATAAAACAAACCCTAGCTTTTCTCAATATTACCAAATAACCTAACATATCAGAAATACCAAAACTTAGGATTAAAACCTATAAGATGGAGTAGGAAATCCCTACCTCGAAGAATTAACCCGAATGGAGAAGATGGAGATGATGACCCAAAATCCAGAGTGCTCCAAACCGCTAAAAGTTCATATTAAAATGTAGCCCTCGACCCACTCTATCTTTTTAACAAAGGATCTAGGGTAGAAACACACCCTAAGTAGATCAAACCTAAGAGAGAAGAGAGAGAGAAGTCGGACCTAGGGTTTGGAATAAAAAAGAAGATGAAAAACTGATAAAAAACCCGCTGCTGCCTATTTAAACTGGACAGGCTCGCTCGAGCGAAGACTTGGTCGCTCGAGCGACCAGACACAGAAAAACTCGCTCGAGTGAAGAAATGCTCGCTCGAGCTAAGAAATCGAAAACATACACCTCGCTCGCTCGAGCCAAGAAACACAACTCTCAGGTCCTAAGCCCAGACGCAGACTCTCGCTCGAGCGACCAAATCCTGGCTCGAGCGAAGGACAAGAACAACAGCTCGCTCGAGCGACCAATTCCTCGCTCGAGCGAAGGTCCCAAAATCTGGACAGTAACACTTGGTTTCTAACCCAACCAACCTGTAACGAACCTACCCAACACATCCCATAACTCAAAATAAGAAATTAAAGGATGATAGTAATAATTTGATAATAATGGAATCTACGGAACATAAGAACGAATACCATAATCACAAGGAAAAGACCGGGGTCGCTATAGTATCGGATACGGATACGCATCCGATACGGCTGGATACATATTAGATATGGCAAAGAAGTATCCCATTTTTTTTAAAATTTTTTTGAATTTCGGATATGTTTGGGATACGCGAGGATACTTCAAGGATACTCTTGGGACACTTTCGGGCTACGACGGGGTGAAAAAATAATTTTGAAACGTATAATTGGGGTCAAAGTGTAAAATAACAAAACTATGTCTAAAATAAAACAAAAAAATCAAACAGACCCTACCTAGAGGACTCAACGAACAGCAGCAAGAGAGTCATCGAACAACAGCAAGAGAGTCGCCGTCCTCGTCCTTGTCCTCGTCATCGATCAAGGTTTGTCACTCTCACTCTCATTCTCTCTTGTTCTCGCTGTGTCGCTCGATCTCACTCTCTCTCTCTCTCTCTCTCTCTCTCTCTCTCTCTCGATCTCACTCTCCGTCTCGTTCAATCTCACTCGTTCTCTTACTCTCTCTCTCTCTCTCTCGCTCAATCTCACTCTCTATCCCTCTCACTATAGTAATACTAACACCTTTGATTTTTTTTTTTTTTTTTTTTTTTGCAGCTTGGCTAAGCTACTGTGAGGTATTTTTTTGTCCCTTAATTTGAATTGCATTATGGTTGTTATGGGTGATGATGCTATATTGTTGGAATTGCTGAAATATAATTGAATTGGTGAATTTTTTTTTTTTTGGATGTTCATGCCAAAAGATAACTACATTAATGTTTTGTTTTATTTCTTACCAAATTTATAAATTCTAGGAAATGAGTTTGAGTACGGGAAACAAATTGAAGCTATTGACCTTGAAGACTCTTAGTTTTATAGGAATCTTTCTTTTTTATCAAGTTGTCTTTTGCTTTAGGTTTTATTTGTATACAGACTACATTATTAAAAATTAGAAAAATAATATTTTTTACGAACGTATTTCCGCCGTACCCATATCCTAGTTTTTCAACTTTTTCCGTATCACCGTATCTGTATCCGTATTGTATCGTCTCGTATCGTACCCGTATCTCGTATCTATATCTATGCTTCCTAGCTTTCTTGTGAAGAATCCCATTGAAAGCTTGAAAATATTGTGAAAGTCTCACCCTATTTATATAAAAAAAAATGTCTTCAAAAAGAACTTAAGAAACCCACATGAGATTCAATTATAATATTTGAATTAAATTTATTGGAGAGAGAGTTGAAATTTTAATATCCTTCCAAAATTAATCATATTCTTTCAATCAAATTATTTTAATCAAAATAGTTTGGAGGAAATATTGAACATTTGGTTTCCCTCCAAAATTACAACCAGTAAACTATTTAAATGTTTATGATGTTTTTATTTTAAAACTAAAAGAAAAAATTAGAATAAATATTTATACACAATTTTAGGGAAATTATAAACACGCCCTTGAGGTTTGACTAAAATACGAATTCTCTCTTGAGGTTTGAGAAATTACATCCTATCTCCTAAGGCATATATTTGCCCAACAAATTGCCCATTGAGGTTTACATTTGCATAACAAATTGCCTCATCATTTGTCATGTAAATATAAACCTCATGGGGCAATTTGTAACTTTTCAAACCTCAGGGGAGAATTCATATTTTAGTCAAACCTCGAGGGGGTGTCAGTAATTTACCCATAATTTTAATACATATTTTTTATTTATATATAATTTTTTTTGATAAATTATATATATATATTTGAAAAAATTAGAATAAATATTTAAAAGAAATATTTGTATACAATAGAAATATTTATATATAATTTTAATAAATTTATAACATAATTATGACATTACGGTTCGATTCTGGTTCAACCAAAGTTGAATTGGTGATCCATCCGTCCAATTTCATTTTCGGTTTGCTTACCGATCCGGATTTTATAACATTAGTTCTTACCTTCCTCCAAGAAAGGAATGCACACGAATTGTGTGGAAACAAATGATGTTGACTCATGTTTTTTTAGAAGTACGGAGAAACTAGTTTTAGTTGGCATCTCCGTCAAAAGATGAATTCATATTTCAAAACAATTAAGTGATGTAAAAAAATTCTCAGGAAAGTTTGAACCTTTTTTATTTGCAATGTGTTGGAAGGAAAGTAGTATAAGGGGGAGGCTATGAAGCACGATTACTTCAAAAATGTTACCGTACAAGTATCGGGTACTTACTGAGTGCGAGTACGCGTACCGCTATAACTGCACACAGTATCGGTTACGCCAAAAATGCATTGGGAATGTTCTATACGATCAATATAATGATGGGTACGTAATGGGTACGACATGGTTTACGTTTTTGGATACTTTGGGGGTAAGCAATGAGATTTTTTTACAAATTAAAGGTACCGGAGCAATTTTGTTGGTCTATTTTAAAGAATTATATAAATTTGGGGTACTTTTGTAATAAACAAAACTTGAAACAAATTAAATTAGGGTTCTACTCTATTCCATTCGATTGTCTTGAAACAGAGAGAGAGACTCCCAAGAGCTGAAGAACTCCTTCCTGCGAAGCTATTGAAGAGAATCGAAGAACTTGCAAGAGAATCGAAGGTGCAGATCGATTCTATTCTTCAAAGATGACATTCCGGTAAGTTCATCTTCGATTCTTCATCGTCTACTTCTTCGATTCATCTTCCTCTTCTTCTTTGTTCTGTCTAGAGCCAGATTTTCCCCGTTCAAAATTTCAGTTACTATAATCATTAATTTTGTATTAATTCCATTAATTTTTATAACTGTTGGAAAAAATGGTTTTTTGGTGACTTTAATTATATATTAAAGTGGGTCCCAACCATCTATTGTGTTGGGTCCAAGTGGGTCTAGATACTTTGCATTGAGATCTTTACACCACAGATAGAATGGCCAAAAACCATTGAGATTTGAATGAGAAATTGCCTCATGAAGTTAGCTTCATGGAAAAAAGGTAATGAGGTTTGTAACTCCTGCCTTTATTACAGAGTTTAATAGAGCATTAATGGGGTTTGTAACTCCTGCATTAATGGGGTTTGTAACTCCTGTATTAATGGGGTTTGTAACTCCTGCCTTTATTGCAGAGGTTAATGGTGCATTATGACCAGCCATAAAGGCTGGAGGCTCTTCCTCACTCCCCTATACATGTATAAATTGAGACCCTCCTGTCAAGTCTCAAATACAGAAATTTTTACTTCCATTTCACAAGTCAGTTTGCCTGAAAGTTCCTACAGTGAGAGAGTGCTGCCACTGTTTTGTTCGCTAAGCTAGACAGAGAGTGCTTCTGGCGTAGCTGGTTTTGACCATCGTATCCTGGAAGATAGACGCCGGGATTCCTCAAGCACTCGACCCGTGAGACGGCGAAATCTATTTTAAGGAAACTGCTTCCGTGCAGGCTTCGGTTTCGTCTCTTTACCCTTTTATTATTTTGTGTATTTCTGTTGAAATTTAGTTGTAATTATCAGCATGTGTTCTTAGTATATATATAATTTGATTTCTTCATAAATCTATTTATTTAATTTCACAATATGAACAACAATAACGTCATATTAAAGTCTCATTGATATTGTGGAGATACCATAACATTTAGACTCTTTATTTATTGTAGGGTTGTTGTTGTTCCAAAGTATTCATTCTTATCAAAGACATGGGACACATTGGACGACGGATGGTGGAGGTGTTCTCGGTGCGCATCAACCACATCGACGGAGTGAAGCTCTACGGCACAATCACAGTCACCGACGGACTGAGTACTCAATCCATCTTCAACCGATCAAGAGATCATTACGAATCCATCAACCCGGGCCGCTTTGCTGACTGGTCCAGCTCGAGCCATCTCAGCCGCCGACAGCTTCACCATCGACATGGCTCTCAAGGATAAGGACAAATTGTCTCCAGACGATGATGTCAGCAGCGAGCAGATACCGTGAAACGTTTACGACACCAATAAGTATAATGAGCCCTTACACGACGACGTTCTTGGCAAGAATGGTTCAGTGACGGTCAACTACGTAGTGTTGAGGAAAGCGCTGGAGGCTACTGTGGAAGTTACGCTCGTAAACTAAGGTGGGGAAAACTCGCTTCCTGTTTACGGACTGCTTACTGCTGGCAATGGAAATTTCATGAATGAAAGCGTGCTCTTCCGGAAGAAATCAGATGAGCACGTAGATGTAAGGCCTGGGCAGCCCATCCCGTTGTCGAGATCTGTGGTGGCCGTGCCATCTAACTCCTCCCTCATAGTTTGGGCAGTTCTGATGGATCACAATGGTGAGATTGCCAAGGGCACTGCAGAGTTTCCTGCTCAACTCTCCGGCACAGCTCAGAAGAATATTTTCGAACAGCATGGTGAGATCCGAGTTAAGGTCACTTGGTCATTATGGTGAGATCCGAGTTAAGGTCACTTGGACTTGAGACCGACGGATATATATATAATATGTCACTAGTCAAATATATAATATGTCACTAGTCATTTATGGCGAGTGCTTTGTTTTAATAAGTTGATTGTAGCTGTGGTATGGTTGTTTCAGGTTCTATATTATTTATTACATATAAAATAATTTCTCTGTTTTGATGTTGTTAAATTGTTTGTCTGTGGATATTGATAAGCATAAAAGTGATACTTGTCACAATTCAGTAATTGAGCTTCCATGTCAATTTGTTTTTTGCGGCCCTAGTCTAAGTCCGATTATCGCTCCCACGTGATTTTTGGAGAGTTACCTGAGTTTCTCCAAGCTGTATCACGACTTGCATACACACACCACCAGATAATGAGGAGAGAGAAAAATTGAAAAACAAAGGGTGAGTGACTGCAAGCTGGTGAGATTTCTATATCCAGGGTTGAGTGACTGTATGCTACCCAAAAAATAAATAAATAAATAAACAAACAAGTTTTTCCTTAACTGTTTGTTTGCAGGTTGTCAAGCTGGCCTAATCTTAAAGAAAGTGGGTTGAGTGTTTGTGAGATCTAAATTAGGGTGTGGAGGATTTGTGAGCTTGAGGGTTGAGTGATGTGAGTACTAGTTATAATATGTTTCTAACTGTTGTGTCTACAGGTGACTAAGCTGGTACTTTTTGTGAGGGAGTTTTTTGTTGGGGGTTGAGTGAAGAGATATCTGTTGGAGAAAAATGGTTGAATGAGAAATTGCCTCATAAATGTGTATATAACTCACACATTTAAGGCTCATCAGTTTTACAAAATTGATTGGGCAGTTTTGCTAGCATTGGTTAGCATTAGTTGCCAGCCTTGATGGCTAGAGGCTCCTCCCCTCTCCCCCATGGTGTATAAAAGGAGGCCCTATTCCTTGAAAAGAGATATAGAATTTTTTCTTGGCCTCCATACACTGTCAGTCTACTTCTCCTATAATTTTCTTCCTGAGAGAGAGTGCTGTCGTTGTCCGTTCGCTAAGCTAATCAGAAGGTGCTTCTGTTGTAGCTGGTAAAAACCGTCGTATCCTGGGAAGTAGACGCCGGCGTACCTTCAGCACCCAACGGTGAGGCGGCGAATCTATTTTAAGGAGACTGTGCTATCACACAGGCTTCGGTTTGCTTCCTTTGACCATTTTATATTGTATCTGTATTTTATTCAGCATGTTATATTTTCTGGAATAGAAGGTTTGTTTTGTTCATCTCCTAATTTTGCGATATGCAATGTGAAATTATGTAATGTGAGTAGTTTTTCCCAACAAGCTTAAAATAGATTCGACGTTTATCATAGAATTAGATTAATAGGTTCATCGGTGTGTGTAACAATTTTGCATGTAATTGGCCACTGTTGGTGCTAGCGAGTTAATTGGTTTATTAGATGCATGTACACAGGGTTAAGCTTTTGATTTTGCCATTTTGTGTATGCTACTGTTTGGTCTTCCCATAACATGGAATAGGCCACTGTTATCAATAGGGAAGAAGAGTTCCATTGGTGCAACGTTAATTCACTGTATTTTCTAGTTAATTTATGGTGTACCGGTTCATGCCTTGTATTTCTAGATTTACATGCTTCTAGTTTACAATATAAATTACATGTTCATTCGGTTTTAATTTTTAGTGTAATTTACATTTCTAGCATGTTTATTAGGTAGTAAATTTACATGTAACTTGTTCCTATTAATTTTTAATTTAGGTGTGGAGTTGTAAAGTTTATAACTTGCCTATATTTAAATTCATGTTAATTTCTCTAGAATTATTTGCATGTTATTCATGTCATTTGCAATTCTTGCCTAGTGATGTGATTTAAGTGTTTAGGAGTTATAAAATGTTTGTAACTTGCCTCAATTAATTACATATTTAGTGTACCATAAATTCATATGTAACCTTTACCAATTTAAAATATGGTTTAATTATATTTAATTTTGGGTTTGTAACTTGTATAGTTAATTACATGTTTATTATGTAATTAATTTTTTACAGTTTTTTTTGTCTAGATTCTAGATGTGTAACTTAAGGGTTGGTTTTAATCTTTACTTACAGTTATTTATTATTTTGTTTGCTAGTACCCTCCCCTTCAATCACTACTTTGCCAAAAACAAAGAAAAGCTGAGGGAGGTTTTGTTGTATTTTGCTGCTAACTGTTTATTGCAGGAATACCTATGGGAATGGGAAAAAGGATTAATTTGGACTAAATATGTAAAGCAAGTTTTATTTGCTTGTAATTATTGTAGCAATTTTGTTATAATTGCTTATAATGTGATGCAATTGTAATTGCTTGTACAGTTTGGAACTTGGTGTGTTTAACCTAGTTCATCCCTTGAAAAATTTAATTCTTAAAGTTGTTTCCCATGGACTAGGAGTCAACATGCTCTTGAAAGTTTTGTCTAAGGTTGACTGGGTTTTAAGTGGGACTGGTGTGACCCCTCCAGTCTTCCTGGAAACTTTCCTGACCATGTTCGATTCTAGGTTGCGTGGTGAGACTAGTTTTGAATTAAATTTCCAATTGTGGGATTTTCTAGTGTTAAGTTTGATTTCTGGAAATACAGAATAGTGAAAATTCTGCTGTAATTTTTCAGAAATGGCAACTGTCTCTGATGCTAATGTTGGTGGGGATCCGAACCCCGGGGCGACTGGCTTGCCAACCCCTGTTGTGACCTCTATGGTCAATCCTCCGTTGTTACTCCGGCTGTTCCGGGAGGACCGCTCAATCATCACGAGCGCCCGGAGAAGTTCACGGGAGTGAATTTCAAGAGATGGCAGCAGAAGATGCTGTTTTATTTGACTACTCTAAGCCTTGCGAGGTTTCTGAGTGAAGATGTACCAGCCGTAGAGGAGAATGAGCAAGATAAACAAAAGCTCATGGCTCTGGACGCTTGGAAACAAGCAGACTTCTTATGCCGGAATTACATTATGAACGGCTTGGCGGACCCGCTTTTCAACGTGTTCTATGCCAAGAAATCGGCTAAGGAGTTGTGGGATGCCTTGGACAAGAAGTACAAGACCGAGGATGCTGGGGTAAAGAAATTTATCGTCGGCCGGTTCCTGGACTTCAAGATGGTGGACTCCAAAACTGTCATGAGTCAAGTCCAAGAGTTCCAAGTGATTCTGCACGAGATACATGCAGAAGGGATAGTCCTAAGTGAGTCATTCCAGGCAGCTGCTTTGATTGAGAAGCTGTCTAACGGCTGGAAAGACTTCAAGAACTACTTGAAGCACAAACGAATGGAGATGACAATCAAAGAGCTCATTGTCAGGCTCTGGATTGAAGAGGACATCAGAAAGAAAGGAGGGAGTACCTCCACTGTCAAAGCCAACATGGTTGAGCATGGCGAGTCCTCGGGGGCGAGGAACAAACCACCGACAGACAAGGTCCCCCGAGTCGAGCCAATATTACTTAAAAGAACCCGATTTTAACAACTTTGCTCTCAATTATTTTTCAAAAATCTATTACCCACTTTCTCTGTCATTTGTCTCAATCGGCAGAAAATGGATCACCAAGTTTGTTCCTAAATGAAATTACTGATATTAATGGTTATTTATTACTGTGAACGAATACCCATTTTGTAAATGTGTTATGGCATCCAAAGAACGTCCCAAGTCATGGGCGGCAGCTTAGTGCAGGTCCATGACATATTGTCCCAAGTCATGGGGGGCAGCACCTTAGTGCGGGTCCATGACATATGTCCAATGTGGGCGTATAAAATGCGCACGAGATCTCGTTCAGTCATGTGAATGTTATGAAATGTTTCTTTGGATGATCAATTATTATACTTGATATACGATGGATATGATTATTATAAATGATATGAATGATATGACTTTCTGTATATGATATGGATTAGTATTCGTTCTCTAACCTCTTTACTTAAATGTTATTCACTGAGCTT
Organism: Camellia granthamiana; assembly: GCA_036172215.1. NCBI lineage: Eukaryota > Viridiplantae > Streptophyta > Magnoliopsida > Ericales > Theaceae > Camellia > Camellia granthamiana. Next base: position 703,229 of record CM069907.1, read on the forward strand.
TAGCTCACCATTTATTTCTATATATGTATAGGTGAGCGACAAAAGGACAAAGCCTAGCAAGAACCCCCGAGTCGAGCCACCGTCTAATGTTTGTGGAGCTCAATTTTGGTGCCTCAAAGTTGAGGCTAGGCCGGAAGGCCAATGTCAGGTTTTGTTGAACAATACGTTATTTTGTTACATGCAACTATGTGTAAAAAGATGTTTTGTATTGGATTATATGTTATTATGTTGTAAGTGGGGAACTAATGTTTTAATACATGTGTTATTTCATATAGATGCACAGCTCATTGGACTCTAGGTTATTTTATTTGTATATAGCTTCCGCTAGCTCCGGTTATTTTGATTTGTATAGGATGGCCAACTGGTTACATTACCGACCTTTACGGGGCAGGGTTCGAGGCGTGACAACTGGAATGCCTTTTCCGCCTAAAAACAAAGGACATATACTGACTTGTATAAGTCCTAAATGACTATAGTTATATTTTTTATTGTGATATTGTCTGATTTTATTAATATCAAACAATAGTATATGCATAGATGTTTCTATTGTATTTCCTACAGAAGTTCTTCCTTCAAAAATTTCTACATTCATTTTACTTTTAAGTTTGAAGATTTTATTATTATTATTATTATTATTATTATTATTATTATTATTATTATTATTTTATAAATAGATTTCATTAATCTGTATCTTAGGCATTTTCTAATCATTTAAGGAAATTATTGGTCTTCAATTTCAAATGATTCACTTTCTCTTGTATTCGGAAAAGGTATCATTTCATTTTCATCATCTGAGTCTGTTCTCATCATGAATATATTTCCTGTTAAAACTTCTTCTAAACCTTGTTTGTAATCTTCATCAGAACCGTATTCATATTCTGACAGAAATTCTATATTATCATCTTATTCTAATTCATATCCCTATACTGGTTTGTATTTTTCTTTAAAAAATAATAGTTGTTTGACATGTTTTCTTTGTTTGTTAGGGCATTTATTAGCAAAATGTTCTTTTTCTCCACAAAGTCAACAATTAATTACATTTTTCAAGAGATTTTCTTTTTGGACATGGTAGCTTTTTGTTTTTATAAAACTTATCCCAAGTTTTTGGTTTTTCTTTATAAGGAGCCTTTCTTTTTTGACAATTTTTATTTTTATTTTTATTTATTTATTTATCTATTTATTTATTTATCTATTTATTTATTTTTTGCCAATGATCTATGTTTTTGTTGTTCATCACAAACATAGTTTCCTACTATACTGTTTGTTTTAGAACAACAACTATAATTCATATATGTTTTTTTTTATATGTTTTATAGTTTGTCTTTCTGTACAGTATTTCTTTATGACTTCTCTTACTTTTGCTATTCTTCCTCTTAAAGAATCACAGATTTGATTCTTTTCTAATAATCTATCAAACTTGTTTTGAAATAGTTTATCCCATGATTTGAAAAGTTTAGCTATGAATTATTTCTGCTAATGAATTGTATCTTTTAAATCTAGTTTATAGAACCATTTTTATACTCACAAGCATAATTTTCAAAATAACACATATCACATATTTTTATCTTAGTTAGATTTATGAATGCTATTTTGTCTTGAATTCCCAATTTGGCTAAGGGCCGTTCCACAAAATTCTTTCTTAAGACTATCTACCATAAACATTATACTTTATTCTGTACTGGTTAGGATTAACCATTGATTTCTAATATTATCATTATCTGATAGAGTATTCTAGAATTTTGCAATTTGACCTCTTAAGGTAGCTTTGACATACACATTTAGACCTGATGAGTGTATGGTTTGTCCTGCTATAACAATTCTAAATGTTTGAGCCTAGTTGTTTATAACCTCTTCTATGTTAGTCACACAGTCTAGGTCTAGAGATATTCCATATTTACTAATGGGTTCATTTTTTGTAATTTTTGGAATGAAGTCATAATTTAAATGAGTTTTTATTGGTGCTTTTCTTCCAATTTTTTCCTTATATTTTACTCCTTGATCTTCAAAAACATTTATAAAATCTAGATTTTCCCAAAAACAGAAATTACCAAATGCTTTATTTATTTCGGATATCTCTACTTTTCTTTCCATTTGATAGCATTGTTCTTTTAACACTGTTGGATCAATTGAGTCGCCCATTGCTTTTTTAATTACTTTTTCTCTTTCATAATTATCCGTATATTGATTTAAGTATTTGTGGACATTTTCAGGTGTTAGTCCTTCTAAAGGATTATTTGGTGTAGAATTACTACCACCAAATTATCTTCTTCTTTTAAGGTCTTAGCATTTTCTCCGATGACCATAAAAGAAGTTTCTAATTTTTTATTAAAACTTTTAGAAGTACTTAGATTTTTTTATAAAACTTTCTTTTTTAAGAGAATTTTTTTTTAAAAATTTCTCTTAGTTCTTTAGATATCTCAGTAATCATGATATTATGATTTCTACAAATATTTAAAGTTTTAGTACTTACATCCATACTATTTAATAGTCATATGGTTACAGTTCTATTGTTCCCATAATCAACATGTAAAAATTCTTTTGCATCTTTAATATCATATGTTAAACATGAAATTTTCATGTTTGTGATGTTCCTAGATTTGAATTCTAGGCTTTGATACCAAGATTGAAGGTCCCACAAGGTCTCACAAGAGAAGCACACAAATAAAATGTAAAAATGAAGGGCCAAATTTTTTTTTTTTATGAGTTGTTTTTATAAATTATAAAAACTTAAAGGACTATTTTACTATTACTAGAATGGTTCCTACCACACTGAATCATTTCTAAAATCTTTACTGATGATTTTTGAGAAGACCATTCATGATGCGTAGTATTTTTGTTTGAAAATTCTACACATTATCATATGATTCAACCATAATACAAGTGGAATTTGTCTTATTCGGCACAAAAAAACTATGGCTGTGTTTGGTATGCAATTCTAAATATGATTCTACACCCACTTTTGAGTTTGGTGTTTGGTTACAGCTTTTTAAAATTAATTCTACACCTTATTTTGTAAATTGGAAATCAGGCGAGATAATTTTTCCTACCCGATCGTCCCTCTGAACGTTTGGCCGGAACAGTAAATTATTATTATTATTATTATTATTATTATTATTATTATTATTATTATTATTATTATGTTTTTTTTGCAATTGGCACTTATTATTTTTTTTTATTTCAAATAAAAATATTTGCAAAATTTTTTAAATTTTTTATGAGCTTTTAATAGAATTTTTAGTTGTGTGTTTGGTTATGAGTTGTAAGTTTTTGTATCAAATATCATATGTCACATTAAATGTTATAAATTCAATTCAAAACTCGTAACCAAACAAATTTGTCGCACTCAAATCATAATTTCACAACTCACAAACTCAAAATAAAATTTTATTTTCAAATCATATTTAGAAAAACGCTACCCATGGTTTGATAGAGAGCCCTTTAGGGGTTGAAGATAAGGGCGAACTACAATAATACCAAGCACTCTGTAACGCCCTCAAAATTTAAACCCATTAAATATAAAACAAATATGGCTCAGAACCTGGCCAAATAACTCAACATAGGTTTCATCACTTATTACCAATATTTCCAATTCAACAGGGATAACAAATCAAGTTAAACCTTTCTTACACTATAACAGATACACATGTTGGTGTTGTATCAATCTCAATCAAAATTCACTTCCATACTTCCCAGTTGATACACATTTTAGTGATGTATCAAATCAAACAACAAATAATCCAGTAGATAAGCATAAGAGTTGTATCATAACTGTAATGGGCGAGCATAATAGTTGCGACCCTGGGTTCATCCCCTATCTTCCCTTAAACATTAACCAGTTTAGAGGTACATCCCCTATCTTCCCCTAAACCGTGGAGTACATCCTCTATCTCCTCCCATACACAAGTAAGGCATATAAACACAGAGTCATATACACAATCAATCAATACATAAATTTAATGTATTATTCCAACACTTTACTCAACAACCTAATCAATTGATTAGTTTCAGTTTTCCCTAATCCACATGCATTGTCTACAACAATCATGACTATCCTCCACCGATAGCCCAAAACAGTTATTTCTAAACAGGAAATAAATGTATCAACACATATATAATCCCAATTCAAAGATGAGTGGTTAAATTACTCAACTACATCAGTTAATCTCATAACTTCACAATATTATGAAATTAATCACTTTCCACACCTTTTCCAAAATTAATTATACGAATTAATTTTATTACAACAATTAGGGCTTTTTAAATTATAAAACAAACCCTAGCTTTTCTCAATATTACCAAACAACCCCAACATATCAGAAATACCAAAACTTAGGATTAAAACCTATAAGATGGAGTAGGAAGTCCCTACCTCGAAGAAATTCACCCGAATGAAGAAGACGGAGATGAAGATTGAAATCCAAAGTGCTCCAAATCCACAAATACTCAGATTAAAACGAAGATCTTGACTCACTCTATCTTTTTAACAAAGGATCTAGGGTAAAAACACACCCTAAGTAGATCAAACCTAAGAGAGAAGGTGAGTAGGGAGAGAGAGAAGTCGGACCTTAGGGTTTAGAACAAAAAGAAGACAAGAAAAACTGATCAAATCCCGCTGCTGCCTGTATAAACTGAACAGGCTCGCTTGAGCGAAGACTTGGTTGCTCGAGCGACCCGACACAAGAAAGATACAAAAACGCCTCGCTCGAGCGAAGAAAAGCTCACTCGAGCCAAAAACTCGATGCCTCAGATATGCAACCAACCCAAAAGCTCGCTCGAGCGACGGAATGCTCGCTCGAGCGAAGAACTCGAAAACATACACCTCGCTAGCTCGAGCGAAGAAATCTCGCTCGTGCCAAGAAACACAACCCTCAGGTCCTAAGCTCAGACGCAGACTCTCGCTCGAGCAACCAAAACCTGGCTCGAGCGAAGGACAAAAACAACTATTCGCTCGAGCGACCAACTCCTCGCTCGAGCGAAGGTCCAAAATTCTGGACAGCAACACTTGGTTTCTAAAACCAACTAACCTAAAACAAACCTGCGCAAAGATATCCTATAACTCAAAAATAAAGAATTAAAGGACTATAACAACAATTATACAATGACAGGATCTATGGAACTTAAGTCCGGATACAATAATCAAATGGAAAAAGACCGGGGTCGCTATAACCTCCTCCCCTTAAAAGAATTTCGTCCCCGAAATTAAGCATAAGTTTTCGAATTAGGTTTTTCTCAAATTCCAACAATATAACATTACATTAATGAACAACTTGACCCAATACTGGTCATTTCATCTCTTATCAAGAGGCATCTCTAATTCATTTCAACCTGTATTATTATTATGCAATTTTCCTTCCAATTTTAACAATTTCAATATACATGATTCCCATTTCCATATCATATTCAATTCCATGATATATAAAACACATTCAATCTATAAATGTGACATTCCACTTCCAATATGAAGCAAGTTTCCAACAATTATCATTAAACCAAAACATTCTCAATGTTTTACAACTTAAGATATATATATATAAAATTCTTAAGTCCAACAACATTACAAAATATTACAAATCAATAAACATGTCCGGATATTTCTCACGGACCTCCAACTCACGTTCCCAAGTGGCTTCCTCCACTCCGTGATGTTTCCACAATACCTTAACCAAAGGGATGGTTTTGCCTCGCAAAACTTGATCCCGTCTATCCAAGACTCGAATCGGTCTCTCCTCATACGTAACATCCTCGTCAACCACTAAATCAGTCCAATCCAACATATGTGATGGATCCGGCTCATACTTCCAAAGCATACTCACATGAAACACGTCATGTACTCCGGACAACTGCGGTGGCAAAGCTAAACGATAAGCAGCCTCGCCAATCCTCTCAAGGATCTCAAAAGGACCAATGAACCGAGGGGACAACTTCCCGCTCTTCCCAAACCTCATCAATCCCCGTCTAGGTGATATCTTCAGAAAGACATGATCACCCACCTCAAACACCAAAGGTCTCCTCCTACGGTCGGCATAAGATTTCTGACGGCTCTGGGCTGTAACAAGCCTCTTACGGAGAAGCTCAACTTTCTCCGCCGTTTCCCTCACTAACTCTGGACCCAACAGTGGTGCATTACCCACCTCGGCCCAACAAATAGGAGATCTACACGGTCGGCTATACAAGGCCTCAAATGGTGCCATACCGATACTAGATTGAAAACTGATATTGTAGGCAAACTCCACTAATGGCAAGTGCCTCTCCCACGACCCACTAAAATCAAGAATACAACCCCGAAGCATATCCTCGAGGATCTGAATAGTACGCTCGGACTGCCCGTCAGTCTGAGGATGATAAGCCGTGCTAAAGGTCAACTTAGTGCCTAAAGCACTCTGCAAACTCTGCCACAACCTGGCAGTGAAAAGAGGATCTCTATCTGAGACGATCGTCACTGGGACCCTCACTATGTCCCGAATATATAAGTTGGCCAGATGATCTACTGAATCTCTAGCGCGCATAGGAATGAAGTGCGCCGACTTAGTCAACCGGTCTACAACCACCCAAATAGCATCACTACCCCGTTGAGTCCTCGGAAGACCTACAACGAAGTCCATAGTGACATGCTCCCACTTCCACTCGGCAATAGGCAAGGGTTGTAACAAACCCGCTGGCCTCTGATGCTCGGCCTTCACTTGCTGACAAGTAAGGCACTTAGATACGAAAGCTGCCACATCTCTCTCATACCCCGCCACCAAAACTGGCGACCCAAATCCCAATACATCTTAGTGCCTCCCGGATGCACCGCAAGGCGCGAATGATGAAACTCTCGGAGTACGTCCTCTCGGCAAGACTCTGGCACAAACAGACGGTCTCGATATCTTACACTAAAGTCAGGATACACCGTCAAACCCTTCTCAACCTTCCCACTGGAGATCTTCTCTCGGAGGGATTCAACCTCAAGGTCACCTCTCTGAGACTCTAACACTCGCGTCACAAGTGTAGGCTGTGCTATAACAGAAAACAAGACTGCAGCCTCAACGGATTCTCCCAGAAGCAAATCAAACTCTCCAAGTGCACCCAACATCTCCCACTCTCGGATGGCTATACTAGCTATGTCACCAGCAGATTTCCTGCTAAGGGCATCGGCCACCACATTGGCCTTCCCCGGATGATAATGCAACTCAAAGTCATAATCCTCAATGAACTCCATCCACCTCCTCTGCCTCAAATTCAAGTCTTTCTGTGTAAATAGATATTTCAGACTCTTATGATCCGAGAATACCTCGAACTTCTCACCATAAAGATAATGCCTCCAAATCTTCAAGGCAAAGATCACAGCTGCTAATTCTAAATCATGCGTAGGGTAATTCTTTTCATGAATTTTCAACTGACGTGAGCCATAGGCCACCACTTTCCCCTCTTGCATCAACACACAACCTAGACCCTCTCGTGAGGCGTCACAATAGACTGCATAACCCAACCCTCTCTCCGGAATAATCAATACTGGAGCGGTGGTCAGTCTAACTTTTAACTCCTGAAACGACTTTTCGCAAGTCTCACTCCATACAAATTTGACTCCCTTCCGAGTCAATCTAGTCAACGGTGAAGCTAACCTGGAGAAATCCTTCACAAACCGGCGATAATACCCAGCTAATCCCAGAAAACTATGGATCTCAAACACACTCTTAGGCTGTGCCCAATCTTGCACTGCCTCCGTCTTGGATGTATCAACCGACACCCCTTCCTCAGAAACTACATGACCTAAGAACTTCACCTTCTTTAGCCAAAACTCACACTTCCCAAACTTAGCATAAAGCTTATGGGCTCTAAGTAACTCAAGCACCACTCTCAAGTGTTCCTCGTGCTCCTCCTCTGAAGGTGAATAAATCAAAATGTCGTCCACAAAGACGACTACAAAACGATCTAAGAATTCCTGGAAGATCCGGTTCATCAAATCCATAAACACTGTCGGTGCATTGGTGAGCCCAAATGGCATCACCAGAAACTCATAGTGGCCCATACCGCGTACAGAATGCCGTCTTCGGAATATCCTCCTCCCTGACTCTCAACTGATGATAACCCGATCTGAAGTCTATCTTAGAGAAACAACGGGAACCCTTCAACTGGCCAAACATATCATCTATACGAGGCATAGGGTACTTATTCTTAACCGTAGCCCGATTCAATTGCCAGTAATCTATACAAAGTCTCAAAGCACCACCTTTCTTTTTAACAAAAAGGGCCGGTGCACCCCACGGCGAAACACTAGGACGGATATAGCCCTTATCTAGCAACTCCTGGAGTTGAATCTTCAACTCAACTAACTCGGCTGGGGCAAAACGATAAGGTGCCATAGAAATCGGCGCCGTGCCGGGCACTAGGTCAATAGAGAATTCAATCTCTCGATGCGGTGGCAAACCAACAAGATCCTCGGGAAAGACGTCCAAGTACTCACAAACCACCCTTGGCAACACAATCTGAGTCTCATCACTCTCACTAATCGAAAGGTTAGCAAGTAGACCACTAAGCTCACTCCGTCCTCGCGGAACATACCCCGATGGCAAAACACTACCAACCCGGTCCCCCAGAAAATGGAAACACTCTCCGCTAACGGTACAACAAGTGACCCTCTGGCGGTAGCAATCAATAACTGCCCGGCATGACGATAACCAGTCCATACCCAAAATAACATCGAAGCCCTTCATAGGCATAACCACAAAGGAAAATGGGATTCTATGATAATCAACCTCTATATCACAACCCCTAACACCTTGTTTCAAAATCAATTCACCCCCAAGAGGTGATACTACACAAATAGGAGACGCTAACTGTGCTAACTCCAACTCCAAAACAGATGCAAATGCAGCAGACACAAAGGAATGAGATGCACCTGTATCAATCAAAACATTAGCAACCGAGTTGCAAAACAAGAAGGTACCTCTCACAACCGATGGAGCCGGTACAAGATCCTACGCGGTAACAGTATATACGTGCCCAGACGACCTCTGTGCTCACCCCGAGGAGCAAAAGACTGTTGCACAGACTGGGATGATGAAGCCCCCTGATTGGCCCTCGAGGCCTGACCCGACTGAGCTGGCTGCTGACCCTGAGTCTGCCTCAAACCAAATGCACCAGATGTGCCACTCAACTGCGGGCAAAACCTCTTCATGTGCCCTGGCTGACCACACTGAAAATAAGTGAGCGGCTGGCCTCTACCCTAACTCTGGCTCTGAGATCGAGCCGAAGAAGATGCTGCTCTCTGCCCTCCTCCCCTCTGAGGACAAACTGGAGACTTGTGGCCCAGCTAGCCACACTTGAAACAAGTGATGTCTCCCTGACTGCCTTTCCCCGAACTAGCACTTGGCACAGGAAAAGTTGATCTAGAAAAACAACTCTGAGACTGCTGAGGGTTAAAACCCTTCTGCCTCTTACCATCACTCTGGCCATCCTGACTCCTCTTGGAGCCTTTCTGCCCTTCCTCCTCCTCCTGCATCATGATCTTAGTATGGGCTGTAGCATCAACCAGACGCCCATAATCCCGAATCAAAGACCTAACAACTCTCAACTTGAGGCCGCGCCTCAACTTCTTCTCGAACTCAATACAACGGCGTTCCTCAGACGCCACCAACTCAGGTGCAAACCTGGACAAGCTAGTAAATGCAGTCTCAAACTCGGCCACTGAAGAGCTCGACTGCTTAAGCTGACAGAACTGGTCTCTCAGCTTCTCCCTGACTACTGGAGATAAGAACCTCTCCTGGAAAGCATTCACAAAAGCCTCCCAAGTACCTCCGATACGACCCTTGGTGAATTTCCACCACTGACCCGCATCCCCCTTCAGCTGGAAAGATGCCAAGGTCACCTTCAAACCCTCATCTTTGATGCCAAGCATCTCAAATGTCTTCGTTATCTGTTCGAGCCATTCATCTACTTTAAGCGGCTCTTTAGGATCACCCAAAAACTCGTCTGGATTTGACCGGAAGAACTCCCTCTTCAGAAAAGAAGGTCCTGCATCTGCAGCAACAACCTGGGCTGGATTCACAGCCCTCAGAATGTCAACTGTCTCCCTAAATGCCCCTGCTATCTCTCGGGCGAAAGCACCCATAGCCTGCTGGACTACTGGCTCGGCCACATTGGCCTGGCCAACTCCCTCCTGCCCTGCCGGAATCTGCACTGCTGGCACCTCCTGTACTACTGGAACCTCCTGTACTACCGGAATCTCCTCTGGCACAGGCAATTCCTGCCTACCCGACCTACCACGCCTACCGCGTCCTCGTCCTCCTCCTCGTCCTGACATCCTATTAAAGGTAACAAAGACGTTAGCACATTAATAAATGTGCCGAAGCTAAACACTCACATCCTAATGCATTGGACAACAATAATTCATTCTACGTAAGCACACAATCACATAAGCACCTACGAATTTCATTCCCGGATAATGATAGTCCCAATGCGTTACTATAGTTCCGGTTGGAAGCAGCAGTGATCAAGTGCCTTTCCAACAAGACTACTAGAAACTCAATGTCCAATCAACATCCTAGAAACTACGTTTCATACCCACATAATCACATAAACATGTTATCAAATAAGCATGGAATATTACACTAAGTCTCTATCAAACGAGACGAACCCATTGTGATACCACTCACTTCCCACGTACCCAAAGTATTCAAACCTGGTACGCTCTGATACCAAGTTGTAACGCCCTCAAAATTTAAACCCATTAAATATAAAACAAATATGGCTCAGAACCTGGCCAAATAACTCAACATAGGTTTCATCACTTATTAACAATATTTCCAATTCAACAGGGATAACAAATCAAGTTAAACCTTTCTTACACTATAACAGATACACATGTTGGTGTTGTATCAATCTCAATCAAAATTCACTTCCATACTTCCCAGTTGATACACATTTTAGTGATGTATCAAATCAAACAACAAATAATCCAGTAGATAAGCATAAGAGCTGTATCATAACTGTAATGGGCGAGCATAATAGCTGCGACCCTGGGTTCATCCCCTATCTTCCCTTAAACATTAACCAGTTTAGAGGTACATCCCCTATCTTCCCCTAAACCGTGGAGTACATCCCCTATCTCCTCCCATACACAAGTAAGGCATATAAACACAGAGTCATATACACAATCAATCAATACATAAATTTAATGTATTATTCCAACACTTTACTCAACAACCTAATCAATTGATTAGTTTCAGTTTTCCCTAATCCACATGCATTGTCTACAACAATCATGACTATCCTCCACCGATAGCCCAAAACAGTTATTTCTAAACAGGAAATAAATGTATCAACACATATATAATCCCAATTCAAAGATGAGTGGTTAAATTACTCAACTACATCAATTAATCTCATAACTTCACAATATTATGAAATTAATCACTTTCCACACCTTTTCCAAAATTAATTATACGAATTAATTTTATTACAACAATTAGGGCTTTTTAAATTATAAAACAAACCCTAGCTTTTCTCAATATTACCAAACAACCCCAACATATCAGAAATACCAAAACTTAGGATTAAAACATATAAGACGGAGTAGGAAGTCCCTACCTCGAAGAAATTCACCCGAATGAAGAAGACGGAGATGAAGATTCAAATCCAAAGTGCTCCAAATCCACAAATACTCAGATTAAAACGAAGATCTTGACTCACTCTATCTTTTTAACAAAGGATCTAGGGTAAAAAGAGAATTAAAAACTGTGAGTAGGGAGAGAGAGAAGTCGGACCTTAGGGTTTGGAATAAAAAGAGAATGAAAAACTGTTCAAAATCCCGCTGCTGCCTATATAAACTGAACAGGCTCGCTCGAGCGAAGACTTGGTCGCTCGAGCGACCAGACACAAGAAAGGTCCAAAAACGCCTCGCTCGAGCGAAGAAAAACTCGCTCGAGCCAAAAACTCGATGCCTCAGATCTGCAACCAACCCAGAAGCTCGCTCGAGCGACGGAATGCTCGCTCGAGCGAAGAACTCGAAAACATACACCTCGCTCGCTCGAGCGAAGAAATCTCGCTCGAGCCAAGAAACACAACCCTCAGGTCCTAAGCTCAGACGCAGACTCTCGCTCGAGCGACCAAAACCTAGCTCGAGCGAAGGACAAAAACAACTGCTCACTCGAGCGACCAACTCCTCGCTCGAGCGAAGGTCCAAAATTCTGGACAACAACACTTGGTTTCTAAACCCAACCAACCTGAAACAAACCTGCCCAAAGATATCCTATAACTCAAAAATAAAGAATTAAAGGACTATAACAACAATTATACAATGACAGGATCTACGGAACTTAAGTCCGGATACAATAATCAAATGAAAAAAGACCGGGGTCACTATATACTCCGATAAAATATTTAAAAAAATACCCAAAAATATAATGTGTGAATCACAATCATTTTAAGGTAATTCACAAAACAAGAAGTTTAAATCTACACCACTCATTTTAACTTTTGAGATAAATTTCATAGTACATTTTTATTGTACCTATCTTTTTTGGATCCACTATGATGTTAATCTTAGCCTCCCACAACCATTCATTTCTTTGAAGATGAAAACAAAAAGGAGGTAAACATGAAGGTTGAGAAATCCCGAGACTGAGAAAAGAATACAAGAAGACATCCCATAGGGAAACATTCATCAAAATTAGAGAAAATTGGATTTCAATAAGAAAAACTTAAAAAAAAACTGCTGAAGTCATTGCTTAGTCTAATCGGATTTCAATAAGAAAATTAGAGAAAATTGGATTTCAATATAAGAAGACATCCCATAGTGGACTTTTTTGAAATTTTTTTTTTTTTTTTTTTTTTTTGATTTGTTTAGTCTAATAGGATTTAAAAGTCAAAACTTTTTAATTTTTTTTTTAAAAAAAAGTTAATTAAAGATGAAAAAAGTCAATTTGTTTGGTTTAGTGTTGGAAAACAGTTTTTCAAAATCATTGTTTTTCATATTTTTTGTTTTTAGTGATTTTTTTTATTTTTTTATATTTTAGTCAAATATTTTTACATTTTAGATACATTTAGACTAGGTGCATTTAAAAAGTAAAAAAATTTGACCTAAATGTGAAAAAATTCACTAAAAGACGGAAGAAAATTGCAAAAAAAGAAAATATATTTGTGATTTTCTTCCATCCTTCAGTGAATTTTTTCATAAGTCAATTTTTTATTTTTTTTTAGTACTTCTTTTTATTTGTGTCAAATTTTTTTATTTTACTTTTCAGGTTTGTCTAGTCTAGAAGAATCTAAAAAGTAAAAAAAATAAAAATAAAATAAAAGTTCACTAAAGACGAAAATAAGTCAACAAAATAGCCTAAAAAAAACTTATTTCATCTTTTATAACAGCATGTAAAATATAATTATTTATTATTTTTTTAGGGAGATTTAAGCCCACTACGATTGGAAGAATCTACAGACTGATGTAGCTGTTACCAATATCTAACTTGTCCCATTCAAGATACAACAACCCAACTGATTATCAAATGATTCAGGGCAACTCTGCAAAAGGTGATGAATCCACAGCTCCACCAAAATGAACACTCCTTTAGCTTGTAATCTCTCTCTTATATAGACTGGCCTGTATGGCAATGCAATAGATTGAAGTGGAATGGGTCTATTTTATAGGCTACTTGGGCCTCTATGAATTAACGCAAATATAATGGTTCATAACAAGGCTGAGCAAGGAATCCATATAATCCGTAATTCGATCTGGTCCAATCCAATCCGGAATGATTGGATTGATTTTTTAAATCTGTGGTTTGGTTCCAGATTAAAAATTTAAAAATCCGTAGGCCACGGATCGGTTCCGGATTGGAACCGATCAGGACCGTATACATTTAGTCTATATTTATACCATATACCCTCCCACATAATATCAATTCTTGTTTCATATAAAAGCTAAATATTAACCCTAATTCACTTCACACCCCGCTCTCACTCACTAAATGTTGCCTCTCACACTCTCATCTCTCTCTCTCTCTCTCTCTCTCTCTCGTGATACTCTCTCTCTTTCTTCTCTTTCTTAGACACTCTCAGATCCTCCATCTCTGATTATCATCTATCTCAGATCGATAGTTGTAGCTCTCTCTCTCTCTATATGTATACGTATATATTATATTTTATTTTTGTGAGAATCATGTTCTGTTTGTTGGAAAAATATTTTGTTTTTGTGGGAATCATGTTCTGCTTAAGGGAAAGGGAATCATATTTGATCAAAAATGTTTTTCTATTCAAATTTCTTTATACATTTTTGTTTTTGTGGGAATCGTATTTTGTTTTTTGGGTTTCTTATGTATATGAGCATGTTCTGCTTCTTATGTATGTTTTGTTTGATTGCCCCAGATTTGTTTTTGTGGGAATCATGTTCTATTTCTTATGAGCATGTATGTCCAGTCCCAGATTTGTTTGATTTCATATATGATGTGTTTGATTCATCTCAGATCATTCATCTTGTTGATCAAAAATGTTATTCTATTCAAATTTTTTTATACATTTTTGTTTTTGAGGGAATCATATTTTCTTTTTGTGGGTTTCTTGTGTATATGAGCATGTTTTATTTGATTGCCCTAGATTTGTTTTTGTGACAACCCTGACCTCCAAACTAGTACATTATATAATTTTAAAGAGTTTAATTGCATGATTATGTGCTTAATTGTGTGTTTAGTTATGTGATTACATGCTTAATTTTGTGACTATTTGTTGTGGCATGAAATATCTGTTCAAATTAACAACTTAGATGCATAAATTGAGAGCTTAGATGACTTCAAAAACTGAAATTGACTAGCCCAATAGGCTAATTAGTATATTTAAAATTTTATGACAACTTTAATTAAAATTTAATTTTGATCAAAATAATTAGAATAAACCGATTGAATTAGTTAGAATTAAATCTAATTAATTAATCATAACCACATTTGATTGGGCTAACTTTTAATCACACACTATACACTACCATAAAATTAGCTTTTTGCGTCTATTGTTTTTGCGACTGTCTAGTAATAAGTGGTGGTAAAAGGTCCAACTTATCAGTGCGCTTTATATTGCACCCCCTCCCCCAGAAAAATTTATTCCTCTTATTTTCTTCAAACTCTCGACATTGCTCTCTTCCTCTCGCTCACCCATCGTGGTCTGAAGAACACCGGTATGAATCTCTTCTCTCTCTCTCTCTCTCTCTCTCTCTCTCTCTCTCTCTTAATCTCAACCCTGGTCTTTCGTTCCAAGGGTTCCAATCAACAGATTCAAAACAGAGGCCTCAGATTCAACACAGGGTTCCGATTTCAGATAATTATGTTGTATATCTCTCTCTCGAGCTTCGCTATTCTTGTTCGAAGCTTGAATCTCTATCTCATTGCTTAAACATGCTCGATTCTTCGTCTTTGCGTTTGAATTAACTATCTGATGATTCAGAGACCTAATTCATTTCTGGTAAAGATTCTAATCTTCTCTCTCTGGCTTTGTTGTGCTTGTTCGAAGCTTGAATCTCTCTTTCATTGCTTAAACATGTTCGATTTCTCTTCATTTTTGCGTTTGAATTCAAATATTTGATGATTCGAAGCCCTAATTCATTTCGTAATGACTCGAGACAAGGAGTTTTCCATGGCTACACAATAGGCATTTTGATTTGCATTCGATCTCAATTGTTTTTATTCATTTTTGATTTTGAAATTGCTTGGATCTGTATTCAATTAGTTTGTATTTGGTTAGTTTGTTCGATTGACGGGCACTTATGCTTATGGTTTCGATTTTGGGGTTTTGAAACATTTGTGTTATGGATGCTTTGGTAGTGTAGAGATTTTTAGGTTTTTCTTTTTAAACATTTGTGCCGATGACGAACAACTCTAATTCTTCCCCAATCTATCCTTCGTAAAGGTTTTGACTTCATCTTTCTTCACATCTTAAGTTAACTTCTTCGTCTCTATTATATATATATATGTGTGTGTGTGTGTGTGTGTGTGTGTGTGTGTCTACAGACTAGTTTATATGTGTTTATATATGTGTATCTACAGACTAGTATATATGTGTTTATATATATATATGCCTGTGTGTTTATGTGTGTGTATTATGCAAACGATTGAATTCATGTCATTTTTTCCAATTAAATTAAATTGTTTTATTTCGGTGGACTTTATGTGGTTCAGTTAATGATGATTGAGATTCAATTTGGCTATAGATTTTATGGATTTTGTGTTTCATTTTTTTCCTAACCAGAAGTCCAAACCCAAATTGCCCAACTCAAGTTTTTATTCCAATAGCACTTGTTGATTGGTGAGACTTCAAAGAAAGGTATGACAACTTTGTCTTGCTTACCAATCGAGCTATTGTTTGTTATTGTTTTATAGGTTTTTAAATTTAAATTAGAATGTGAGTTTCTGTTTTTTGTGAAGACTTGATCTTTCATTGCTGATATGAATATTGTTTCTGTTTTTTTGGTTCATTTTGCCACTGTTGGTTTTGTTTGCTGCCTTAGGATTTTATGCTTGTTATTAATTTTTTCAGTGAGATCAATTGACTAATTTTTTTCACCTTACATTTGATTTATATTGAAAGCCATTGTGCATTGTTTGGATGCATTTTTTACTTTGATTTAAGATATCGTGCTAAGTTTTACTTCTTACTAACTACTTACTAACTGATGGGTTTTGAATCTTATTTTCTAGCCCCTTATTACTGTTATACCCGACATGGATTTTTGAATCTTTCTTTTTGGGTAACGGATTTTTCTTTTTGAATCTTATTTTCTAGCCCCTTCTTTTTGAATTTTTCTCTTTGAATCTTATTTTCGAACTTTACTCTTTCTGTCTCTCTCTCTATAGGTATTCGTTCTCTTTGTTTTGGCAAATCCTCTGATCACTGGTCAAAGCTCTCTGGATCACAAGCTTCGAAGTTTGCAAAAATGTGAGGGATTCACAGCTTCAGGTGCGTCTCTTTCGTTCTTTTTCTTTACATTATTTAGCTTTCTTGTGATATTATAGTGTTTGGTTGCCGAGAAAATGTTGGAAAACGATCTCTTCTTCACATCCATTGAACTGAGCTTGAAGCCAAGTATTTTTCCTGAGGTTCAGATATTAATTTTCTCACATTTTATAAAACACAGGACAGCTAGTAGGTGATAATAATGTGAGAAGGTTTAGAATATATTGGCGTTCTGCGTCTAATTGTTAAAGTCAGTGTTTTGGAAGAGTTTTAGATTGTGGTTTGCTGAACTGAGGTTTGCAAATGTGAATTTGACCAAGTTGGTTAACAGATTTTGACAAATGGCTGCTAATAAATGAAATATTGCATAGTGTAGGTGAAATTTCATGATTATTTTCACTTTCCATGATTCACTAGTTTGATAGAGCTCATATCCAGTGTTTTAAAAGTCTGTAGGCACACCGAGGCGATACGGTCTCCTATAGCCTAAGCGCGAGGCGCGAGGAGCGAGGCGAAGCACACGGCTCACCAAAGCGAAGCTCAAGTAGTAGAAGAAAAGTAAAATTATAAAATAGGCAAAATTTTCAACATACCAAATATATATACTCCCTCCGTCCCATAATATTAGTCCCTTATTCCATTTTTCATTGTCCCAAAATATTAGTTCCTCTTCAAAAATCAAGTACAAAAATAATATGAATTTCCTATTTTGCCCTTCTTTTAAATTCATAAATAATATAAAAAGTACAATTATGACATTGATATTCCCAAAAAAATGTACTATCAAAGGGTAATTTTGAAAAATCAATTTTTTTAAAGTACAATAATTGTACTACTAAAAAAAGTTAGATTCCCCAAAAGGGACCATTATTTTGGGACGGAGGGAGTATAATTTAAAAAATCATAACTAATTTCGATAATCTCTAAACATAACATTCAATCTTCTAAAAATTATAAATATATTAATATCTAACAAAAGATATAAAGCGTAATATTCAATCTTTTATCACTTTTTGCTCTCTTTTGACCACATTTGGTCATTTTATATTGAAGAATTTTGAATCCCTGTGGGTATGCCCACAAAAAAAGCACTTAATCAACAATTGGAGTAGGAAAATAGAAAAAGCCCATGAAGCCCACACCTTATGCCTCGAAAAAAGCCCTCGCCTCAGCGCCTAAGCTGCGCCTTGCGTATTGTGCCTCACCTTGACCTGTTCGAAGCGCAAGGCTGTGCCTCGCGCTTAGGCGTGCGCCTAAGCGCGCCTTTTAAAACACTGCTCATATCAATGAGATGTCTGCTTAATTAAATTCAATTTTTTTTTTTTGATAACGCAGGTATCCCCAACCCTCTGATTTTTCGGGAAGCCAGGACTAATCTTGCGGGGTAAGTAGCCTGGGGGAAGCCGTGTACCCCTTTCAAACTGCTGCGAGAAATGCACCCCGTAAGATTCGAACCTAAGACCTGAGACGTGTACCCCTTTAAATTCAATTTAGCGAACAAAAAAGGAGTAAAATCATATCCAAAAAGGAGCAAAATTAAAATACATTCTTCACCTACGACCGAATCTTTCACAGACCCTACATGTTATTTAGATAATAATTATTATCAGTTGCATAAAGAAGCAATAGATCATATAGACAAATATAACTAAAGTTCCAGATGCTAAAATTGATCACAAGATATCTTGATGTTGCATCGCCTTCACGAGGATTTATTCAAACATGTGGTAGGCAAATATAGCATGCTAATTTTGGCCTTAGCACAATGGTAAGGCTGTTCCGTTGTGACCTGGGTGTCCTAGGTTCAAAACACGGAAATTACCTATCCATACATGGTGGTAAAGCTGGGTACATCTGACCCTTCCCAGGCCCTGCTATAGTAGGAGTGAATGCATTGGGTTGATCATTTTTGTGGTGGTATCACATTAATGCTCATCGTTTTCTTTTTCTTTTTTAATAATCTTTATGATGCTACTGGATGTTACTATATTAATTTTTCAAATTCTCTTGGAAGTAGTTTGATGTAAACAATAACATCGATATTCTTATTTTAATTGTCAGAAATTAGAATTCTCTTACTCTGAAAAAGAGAGGTAATTGCTTATAACCAGCTTTTGCCTTGCAGTCCCTGGATGTTTCATATGGTATTCAGAATTTGTAATTAATATGGTAAGATCCAGTAGCATCATAGTGATAACAGAGTCACTTTATATAGTGATAAAAATGCTACCATATTGTTAACATGGTGAATTAAAAATGCTCTCCTGTTACCACTGGATCAATTTGTTTTTTTCCCATCCCTTTCCCATTTTCCTATAGAAATTTGCTAGATAAATTTTCTATTAAGTTTGTAACGGTGTTTGCTGTCACTTCATCTACAGGGATGTTTTAGAGCTAAAGGAGACTGTTAAAATTAAAGATGGTGAATCGGAGGCTTATATTTCTGAAATTGAGGTCTGATGATTATGTTTAAATCCTCAGATAACCATGTAATTTTTCTTGTTCACTGTGGTGATGTTTTTTGTGCCTTGATCCTGCCTTTCTTTCTTCTCACCATTCTGTTTTTCTTTCTTACACGCATTTACTTTATTTGCAGACTATTGGTCAAGCATATGAAGATATTCAGACACAGAACCAACATTTATTGCAGCAGGTGGCTGAAACGGATGATTATAATATCAAGGTCTGTATTGTAGTTACTTGCTTCTCCGTTCTTGTTTACCATCTTATTGTTTGTTGTTATGTTATGTAATATTTTAGTATCGTATGCTTCATTATACGTATGTAATGATTCAATATGTTTAAATGCAAATCAATATGTTTAGCCAATACGCATTTTATTTTAAAGGGGGGTGGCCTTGGAGTATGGTGGGTGTGGCAAATGGGGAGTGGTGGTGATGGGTGGCTGATTTTGGGATGGTAGGGGAGATGTGTTAGGTTGCATATCGAAAAAATTATCGGTTTCCTTATTCTTCATTACTCGTGAGTTGTTATTGTTGAATTTATCACTCCTCTCATAAATTCACATTATGTCTATTTTCATGCTCACTTTTATTCCTTATGTGAAATTCAACCTTTTTTAAAGGCCAAGCAATTCAGCAGGAGGCTAATTTGTTCAGTTGCAGCAGTACACTTACCAAAGCAAGTTGAAGAATCCAAAATGGACATGCCCAAAGAAATTTTTCTGAAAGATTACAAGGTGCCTGATTACTACTTTTGTATGGAATTATTATTTTAGATTGGAATATGCTTAGTTTGTATGGAATTTGACATTAAAAATTATTCCTTTTTGGATGGTTAGAACTGAAATGGAAGCAAATTGCGAAATGATTGATAATATTTTGAGATAGCTTTCTTCTATTTTGAGATAGCTTTGTTGAGTACGAAATGTGTGTTGTAGATTGTTAGAGACTTTCCCTTATTTCACTCCTATATGACACGCTTGCGCATAATTGGATCTAAACTGTATGTAAGTGATAATAGGATTGAATATTGCTTAACTTGGAGTCGAGTCTGATCTTGCCTTATTCAAGTTCTTGATTAATGGAAGTGTTCATTTACGAAGATTATCCAGCTTTTATTAGCTCATGAATGCCATTTTTAAATCAATCAGTTAGAAAGAAAAGCATTTTTGTCCTTTATGTTGTTTGTCCTGCTGTGCAACTGTCACATATGAATATCTCTTTGGAATACTTCTCTTTTCCCTTATATTTCTGCATGTATTTATGATATTTGTTTTATATGAAGTTCTTGAAGGATATCACTATCCAAAACATCAATATCAAAATGTTCTTAGGAAACTGCTATCCAGTTCTTCTATTTTAGTTCACATACAAAGCAGATAGTCAATGAAAGCATTAAGAATCCTTTTTTGCATGGTCAACATAGGAATCCATGATTTGGTTGATGCGTTGCTGATGTGAGCTTATGATTGTTTCTTTTGGTATTAGACATAAGCACTTGACTTCCTTACCCATGGAAATTTCACCCCATATATCTGATCAAAAATGTCTTACTAGTGAAATTGTAAAAAAAACTAAAATCAAAATGTGCACCAGTTAATTTTCCTACCGGGCTTGTGGTTGAACTAATTTGGGTAGGATGCTGGACATAAAAACTTAAGTAGGTTTAATTGGAGATGCATATGTTAATTAAACAAAGTGTGCTTATTTATATGTATATGTCGGGCAGATATCTCCAATTCAGAGTGGGAGAAGATGGGTCATGGGCGTTATATCTCAGGAGGATGGCCATTTCTACTTGCACTACTAGAAAATTGGGTTTTTGCGTCTATTTTTTTGCGATTGTCTATCTAACCGTGGCAAAAAATGTACAGCATTTCCCAAGGTTTTTATTTCCCCTATTTACTTTTATTTATATTTGCCCTGGTCTGGCTCACTCAAACTCTTGACATTGCTCTCTTTCTTTCGCTCGCCCATTGTCGTCTGAAGAACAACGGTATGAATCTCTCTCTTTCTTGATCTGTCAATACCTCTTGATCTCTCTCACCCTCTCTCTTGATCTCTCTCGCATACTCTCCACATATATATTTGCTAGGGTTTGGATCGATGCATTCATCTGCCCTTCGCGATTTCTGTTCTTCAATTTATGTTCTTTGTGATTTCTTCTTATGATCGATGCCTTCAATATCATTTGGAATTCTGTTCTCTGCGATTTCTGTTTTTCACGATTTCATTTCATTTAGTTTCAATTTCTAGCAGTGAATCGCTCTGTTTGCACTATCTTCTTCTTTTCGATCATTGTGTTTACTCTTTCTATCTACTACTTATATTTCAATTGTTGTTCATTGAGGCCATATTTATATTTCAATTCTTGACAATTTTTATCGTGATTTTTGAGCATCAATATGTTTTTCAACATATAAAAAAATTGCTACATATATAGGTTAATGGTGATATATATAGAATTGTGGACCTTTGATTAATTTCATTGATATACCTATAGTAGTTGTTGTGGATTGCAATTGAATTCCTTTGGATTGTGTTTAGATTTTGCAGTTGTTGTTAATTTTATTATTCACTTGAGTGTTTCTATTTGTTTTGATTATTGCCTTACATATAGTTCTGTCATAGTAATTATCTAGGTTTTGGAGTAGCCATCGGAAAGAAATTTCTACTTGTTAAGCTTGAGTTAGTTGTTTAGCTTAACATGTGCTGATACAGGACAAAAGTGGGAAAGCAAGCATTGATATAATGGATATTGTTTCTTTTCAGAAGTATTTTTGTTCTTTAGACTTTTCATTGCAACGTTTGCAATTATAATCAAGTATTTAATATTAGGAAAATAATTTGTTGTGGTGTAATTTCTCTAGTTTTAAATTTGACAAGGCACAAGGAAATGCATTTTTGTTCTCTTCTTAAATTCAAAACTAATTGCTACCCAGTTTAAACTAAGCCCTTGCTGTTTTTCTTAATTATGTAGGATTTTGTTGTAAAATATGAACTTAAACCAAAATTTGTTGATTGATTCACGACCTTTACTTACTTTTGAGGTGTATTTGTTATCTTATTTGAGCTAGAAGATGTAACAAATTGGAAAGACCAGAGAAATTTATATGTTTAGAGATTAGTGTCGTATGATTCTACGACTTGATCCTACGATCCTAATGGTCATGATACGATCCTACCTCTGCTACGGTTTTTAATGCGATCCAGATCAATTTTAATTTTTTGGATCGTGGGATCGTACTGTCCTTCAATGCAGATCACAATTTTAACAACTATGTTTGGGCTACATGAGATTTTTTTTGCTTGAAGCAAGGTGGTTGGAACTTCTTGGTGGTTGTTTGAAATCCCTTGATTCTTTTATGAGTGTTTGAGATTGAGAGTTGGAGTTGGTAGATATATTCATTGATTTTTTGTATATCATTGCTTTGTTGTTTTTTTTTTTTTTTTTAATTGTTGGTAGGGTAAAGAGGAGTTGTGTAATGAGAAATGTACCAATTATTTATACCCATCCATGTATGATGTACATACTTATTTGTGTTGACTATTTTCTATGTCTTTGCCTGGTTAAGAGTCTATCTTTTACATGATCCCACACTTTGGATTTCTCGCTAGATCAAACAATTGCTGGGGGACATGACATGATGATGGGGTTCGGTTCACTACTTCCGACAAAATCTAAAAGGTCTAATGGAGAGAGTTCAACAAGAACGCAAGATTGAGCTCAAGCATACCGAACTGTGAGTAACTAACACTTACCAATTTTCCCTGATATTGATGCAAATTATTGCCATTGGAATATTTGGGCTGAAGAAATTTCCCCTAGCATCCAACTTTTGTGTTTCTCTTCTAGTTCTCACTCTTATATTCAAAGACATTTTGTATATATTACTTACATCTAGGAACAATGAATGAATTCGTTAATTGATATGCATACCTCTGCAGAAACTCTACTCTAATACAGAGCTCAAAACAATTAGCACAAAATATGCATTGAAAATGGCAACTATTCCTGATTTAAATATGGACTGTGAAGCCATCATGGACAAGTAAGAAAAAACTGATAACCTAGAAAAGGATAATAAAATTGATCCATTCAATAAATTTCTAGCAGTAAGGCCATCTACTCCGGTGAGTTTGGGGAGCCTGAAATTTGGTCCATTAGGTAAGATTTATCTGACAATTCACGACAACCTGTTCCCCCCCCCCCCCCGGTTCTTAATCTTATTTTATTTATTGTTTTCTTTCTTTCAGTTTGAATAGTTTTGAATTTGGTTGTTGTTGAGGGATGATTTGCAAATCCCTTCTTCGCCATACTTCCCAGCCTATGACTATGCCCATGCTCAAGGACATGGACAAGGATCGCCTCCAATGGTGCAAGTGCGTTTTCGAGTGTTATCAGTCAGCTTTTTCAGCATGTAAGGGACTATTTTCTTGGTTTTCTGTTCGACTCTATTATTGGTTTGTTTGTTTTCTCTTCTAGTATTTAACACTGCCTTGCCTTGGTGTTTTAATTGGACTCCCAAGAGGATGATACGTTGTGGTGGAGCTGTGGATGATGATATGGCAAACATTATAGTTGCTCAGCTTCTCTATCTTGAAACAAGGTCTCTTCTAATGATAGTAGCCATTGGAACTATAACTTATTATGCAAATAGTTTTTCAAATTCTTCACCATTTAGATTACTTGCTTTGTCTATAACACTACTAGAAATATGACTTTTTGCGTCTAATTTTTTACGACCGATTGTATTTCTCCTAGTTGGCTGGTGGGACAGCATTACAACAACATCAGTCTCATAGATTGCTATTATAAGTTTCATAGCAAACAACATGAGCAGTTCATATTTCTTCTAATTGGATGGGAATCTAGTATTTGTGATATCCTGTGAAATTATAAGTCTCATAGATTGCCCATTGCTTAGATTGAAATATATTTGTTTTGTCCTTATTTCTGGGTTAAGAAAGATTTGAACCCTTAATGGGCCTTAACTGTTGTTTTGAGAAACTTCTTGTTTTGATGTATTTAACTGTTCCCATTTTAGGTTTCTAGTGTTTGAAGACATAGAAAATGGAACCCTGAAGGCGCATCTGAATGGTAACTTTTGGAACGCAAAATTTACATGTTTGCCTAATTTGATTCGGTTATCAAAGTTTGGCTCTTGGTAGATCGTCTTCAGACTCCCTTGAATTGGAGAACAAGGCTACAAATAGTCATTGGCGTGGCAGTTGCACTAGTAAGTTGTAAAGCTGCATGTTGTCGTACTCATATACAAATAAAAAGACGTCAAATCTTTTTTTTTTTTTTTTTTGTTGCAATGATAAATTCTATGAGAGGATAACCTGTGGTTACATAAATACCATAGCCAAGAAGCGAAGTCACTATAACATCTACTCATAAGGGAAAGTCTGCTTACATGGTCCAACATTTGACATAGGGATTCTAACACATTCCTTGGTCTGATAAATCTGAAAGACTATTTGGAGTACTTTTGGAACTTCAAATGCTCAATGCACTTATATTGTTGGGCAAATTATGCCCGCGGTCTCTATATTTTGTTTTAATAATTTTTTTTTTAAAGGTGAATAAGACATTAAAGCCTTTAATAATTGAAAGTTAAGAAACTTGACTTAATGGCATGATCCCACTTGAAAACTTTTCTAGTCCAATAAATTCAATCTTAAATGTGGTCATACTTTTTCTTTATTTACATGTTAGTTGGAGTTACCTGGAACATTATTTACTTTTCTGAATCAAATAATGTGGTAATTATTTGCATCATGTTTCTTGGTCCTTTTGTATGTTATTGAATTGCCCCGCTCTCTAATTTTTCTCTACAAATCTTTAATATGGATCCTGACAACCTTATGGTGACTGATTTTAACTAGATAGAAATTCTCAGCAATTCACCAATATGTTTGCATTGAATATTTATTGTTTAGCACCTGAGCTCTACATCTGAGGCATCTTGGATAATGAGCTATTCTATAGAAATTTTGATTTTGTCAGTGATGACTTGGTGATGGTGATTGCAGCTTCGCATGGCTTGAACTCATGAGTCACAGGAGTTTTATGCCTAAGTTGCTTATCGTCAACCCTCCAAAAGGCTAGCCTCATGTTCAATGTTTGCTGGTAGACCTGTTCAAATTCATGGCGCCATACCCGCGCAGTGCTAAACTGGTAGAAACAATTTACTTCTTCTCACTCTCTTCTTTGTTTTGTTTTTTGTTTTGTTTTTTTTTTTTTGTTTTGTTTTTTTTTTGGGTGGGGGGGGGGGGGGGGAACAGTTCCTTGAGGAAAATTGTTACTTGCTGACCTCCTCTTTTTTTCTTTTTTTAAAATACAGATTCATGTTCTATACAAAGGCACTTTGAGGGTGTTGCTTGTGCTGCTTCATGATTTTCCAGAATTCCTGTGCGATTATCATTTCAGCTTTTGTGATGTGATCCCTTCCAGCTGCATTCAAATGCGAAATGTCATCCTTAGTGCATTCTATCTGGATTGTCTTTTTTTCATAAAAGAATTTTTCCCAAGTTTTTAGTTGTAATAACTCACATATGGCTCCAATTTTGAGACTCAAATGGAATGCCTGAATAAATTACAATGCTATACTGTCTGAATTATTGTCATTGCTATTCCTAGAGTGCTTAGCGTTACCCTTTTATGTTTCTTTTTTTTTGTTTTTTTTTTGTTTTGTTTTTTTGCAACGGTAACAAGATGGTTGTCAAAAATATGTTAGTGTTTTTCTTTGTTTTTTTGCGATGGAAAAATAGTGGTTGCCATAAGTAGTTCTGGCGGTCGTGAATAATTTGCGACTATTGCTTTGCCGTCGCAAAAAGTATTTTTCACCCCCACATTCGCAATCTCCATTTGTCATCGCATGAGTCGTCGCAAAAGGTCTTTTGCAACTGTTTTTTTTATTATTTGCAACGGTTTATAACGGTTGCAAAAAGTATTTTTTTTTAGTAGTGTATATAAGGTCCTAATTAAGCTTATAGGCTCACTTTTATGTCTCTTCTCTGAGAATTGAGAGAGGAGAGGAGAGCTCAACATATAGAGAGAAAACAAAGAGCTTGTAGAGAATTGTGGAAGATTCAAGGGTTAGAGCTATAATACACTTGAATTTACACATTAGGTATGAGTTTCATCCTAAATTCTTAAAATTGAATCACGTAGAAACTAAGTTCATGGAGTTATAGGATCATTTGGTTGAATTTGAATAGGTTGAGCATGAGTTGTTATGAATATGATGAGTTGGAGTTGAATTATGTACATGCATGCATAATTTGAGTTAGAATTCATGAAATTCCTACATGCATGGCACATTTACACCTTAATTTGGAGAATCCTTCATGTTTTCATGCTTTCATGCTTCTCATGTCACTTGATTATATTTGGAACATGTTTTGAAGAAATGTACGCTCAAATTGAGTTAAACTTATTTTATAATTTGAGGTTGAAGTCTTTGGTTGGGAAATTACCATGGTTTTGAATAAATAGGTTCAAATTGGAAGTGTTTTCATGTTATATAATGATTCTCTATGTTTTTGTACCAAAAATCCAAGATTTGAGGCTTTGAATACCATGTTTGAACTTCAAACACAATTCTGCAAATTCCAGAATTCGTGTTTTACGCTCAAGCGTGAAAATCGAGCTCATAGAAGTTTTGCAAAATTTTATCGTCTGCTCGAGCGACTGAAGTCACGCTCGAGCAATGACCCTTTTTCCTCAGCCTTCCACTTGAGCGACTGTCGAGCGGGAATTTCATGTAACCAATACTTTTGCAGACCACTCGAGCGACGAAAGTTACACTCAAGCGACCAGCCTTGTTTTTGAACCTCCGCTCGAGCGAAGGAAGTCACGTTTGAGCAGAGACTCTGTTTTTAGCAATTTTTGACCAACTCTTTTAAGTGCATTTTTGTGTCCTCATGCCACTCTGTGTATTCTTAGGCACCATTTGGACTCATGTAATCATAGAATGAGATAGAAACACATGAGTAGAATTAAACTAAAATGAATTGGTGCATTCTTGTTTAAGTGGACGACCGAGGCTTAGTGACAACTCAAACCACTGTGAGTAGTAACTTTATAAAGATATGTTCAAATTATCTTTAGTTTCGAAAATGTTATTGCTATCAAAATGGACATGTGATTGATTGAATGAATTATTAAAATAATTTGATAATTGATAGCATGGCTTATTGAAACGTTATTTCCTTTTAATGAATGAAGTTCTGTTTTGAAATGGTTTTATGACATCCATCGAATGTAGGCCCTTGCCTGGGGTAACAATACCAAGGGTATAGACCCTTGCTTGGAGGAGATTAATACCAAGGCTATAGACCCTTGCTTGGGAGAGATTAATACAAGGCCATTGACCCTTGCCCTGGGGAGATTAATACTAAGGCCATTAACCCTTGTAATGATAACGAACTTCATTCATATAACCTCTTTATTTTGTTATTACTCATTGAGCTCTAGCTCACTATTTATTTATATATATATGCAGGTGGGCAAGCCGAACCACAGAGTTAGGAAAGCCTCGAGTTTACCTAGGTCAGCCTTTTGTGGACCTTCCAAGTGAAGTAATCAGGCTCAGGTGGAGCCATGCTTGTCGAACCCCTTTTTGTGTGTTTTAATGGTCTTGTATTTGTATGTAGTTGGGGTTGTATTTTGTAAGACATGGCTTTGTAGTTATGATAAATATACTTTTGGAACAAAACTTTACTCATTATACTAGTTCTCTACATATACGCACAGCTTGATGGATAATTTTTATGTTATTTTAAACTTTCGCTAAGCCCCGTACCTTATATTAAGTGATTGTTTCATATAGAGGCCGTACTAATCGATGATTCTTGGCCGGTCATGACGCTAAACCTATAGAGGCTGGTTTGGGTCCTAACAGTTTTTGTGGGAATCATGTTCTGTTTATTACGAGCATATATGTCCAGCCCTAGATTTGTTTGATTTCTATATGATCTATTTGATTTATCTCAGATCATCCATCTTGTTGATCAAAAATGTTATTCTATTCAAATTTCTTTATACATTTTTGTTTTTGTGGGAATCATATTTTCTTTTTGTGGGTTTTTTGTGTATATGAGCATGTTTTGCTTCTTATGTATGTTCTGTTTGATTGCCCCGGATTTGTTTTTGTGGGAATCATGTCCTGTTTCCTATACGCATGTATGTCCAGCCCCAGATTTGTTTGATTCATCTCAGCCCCACATGTTTTTTAGAAATTAAAATGTTTTATATTTTTTTGTTATTTAAATATGTGAATCTGTGGTTCTAAACCGATCCAATTCGTGTTTAAACGAATTGGTTCCACGATTTAAATGGATTGGATTGGTTTCAATTTTTCAGGAACCGTAGATAATTGATTGGTCCTGATTTTACCCCAATCCGGACCATGCTCACCCCTAGTCCATAATGCCTGAATTAGTGAGGAGTTATGGGTCACATAAGTAGTCCAATAATGACATATAAATAATATATCAAAACAATACATAATGGGCTCCTAATGGACTAATAGATACCTGAGTCATGTATGCAATCTCCACTTGCTCCTTTCTTGCACCCGTGGATTGGATCTATTCCTGCAAGTTATAGCCAAATTCAATAACATACTTGCTTCAAAACTTTTCCATCTTCTCTCCTCTAGTCAATGTGAAACTCTCCATATTCTCATATGATAACTTCTCATTAAACCCTAATTAATTACACAAATATATATTAAAATAGACTAACAAATTTTTTATATGAATAGAATTTTATTTTCTTAATAATGAAGTTCTTACCATGGTTTTAAAAATCGGACCGGACCGGCCAGTTGAACCGGGCTAGGAAGCACGGATACTCTTTTTTGCTAGGAAGCACGGATCTCTTCAAGGGTCTCTTTCTTGCTAGGAAGTACGGATACTCTGAAACGGCCCCTGTACGCGTATCGAATATGTATCGGATACGGATACGCATCCGATACGGCGGGATACATATCAGATATGGCAAAGAAGTATCCCATTTTTTTTTTTAAATTTTTGAATTTCGGATATGTTTGGGATACGCGAGGATACTTCAAGGATACTCTTGGGACACTTTCGGGCTACGACGGGGTGAAAAAAATAATTTTGAAACGTATAATTGGGGTCAAAGTGTAAAATAACAAAACTATATCTAAAATAAAACAAAAAAATCAAACAGACCCTACCTAGAGGAGTCAACGAACAGCAGCAAGAGAGTCATCGAACAACAGCAAGAGAGTCGCCGTCTCTGAATCACGAACAACAGCAAGTCGCCGTCCTCGTCCTTGTCCTCGTCATCGATCAAGGTTTGTCACTCTCACTCTCATTCTCTCTTGTTCTCGCTGTGTCGCTCGATCTCACACACACACACACACACACTCTCTCTCTCTCTCTCTCTCTCTCTCTCTCTTGCTCGATCTCACTCTCCGTCTCGTTCAATCTCACTCGTTCTCTTTCTCTCTCTCTCTCGCTCAATCTCACTCTCTATCCCTCTCACTGTAGTAATACTAACACCTTTGATTTTTATTTATTTATTTATTTTTTTTATTTATTTTTTTTGTAGCTTGGCTAAGCTACTGTGAGGTATTTTTTTGTCCCTTAATTTGAATTGCATTATGGTTGTTATGGGTGATGATGCTATATTGTTGGAATTGCTTAAATATAATTGAATTGGTGAATTTTTTTTTTGGATGTTCATGCCAAAAGATAACTACATTAATGTTTTGTTTTATTTCTTACCAAATTTATAAATTCTAGGAAATGAGTTCGAGTACGGGAAACAAATTGAAGCTATTGACCTTGAAGACTCTTAGTTTTATAGGAATCTTTCTTTTTTATCAAGTTGTCTTTTGCTTTAGGTTTTATTTGTATACATACTACATTATTAAAAATTAGAAAAATAATATTTTTTACGAACGTATTTCCGCCGTACCCATATCCTAGTTTTTCAACTTTTTCCGTATCACCGTATCAGTATCCGTATTGTATCGTCTCGTATCGTACCCGTATCTCATATCTATATCTATGCTTCCTAGCTTTCTTGTGAAGAATCCAATTGAAAGCTTGAAAATATTGTGAGCGTCTCACCCTACTTATATAAAAAAAAATGTCTTCAAAAAGAACTTAAGAAACCCACATGAGATTCAATTATAATATTTGAATCAAATTTATTGGAGAGAGAGTTGAAATTTTAATATCCTTCCAAAATTAATCATATTCTTTCAATCAAATTATTTTAATCAAAATAGTTTGGAGGAAATATTGAACATTTGGTTTCCCTCCAAAATTAAAACCAGTAAACTATTTAAATGTTTATGATGTTTTTATTTTAAAACTAAAAGAAAAAATTAGAATAAATATTTATACACAATTTTAGGTAAATTATAAACACGCCCTTGAGGTTTGACTAAAATGCAAATTCTCTCTTGAGGTTTGAGAAATTACATCCTATCTCCTGAGGCTTATATTTGCCCAACAAATTGCCCATTGAGGTTTACATTTGCATAACAAATTGCCTCATCATTTGTTATGTAAATATAAACCTCATGGGGCAATTTGTAACTTTTCAAACCTCAGGGGAGAATTCATATTTTAGTCAAACCTCGAGGGGGTGTCAGTAATTTTCCCATAATTTTAATACATATTTTTTATTTATATATAATTTTTTTTGATAAATTATATATATATATTTGAAAAAATTAGAATAAATATTTAAAAGAAATATTTGTATACAATAGAAATATTTATATATAATTTTAATATATTTATAACATAATTATGACATTACGGTTCGATTCTGGTTCAACCAAAGTTGAACTGGTGACCCATCCGTCCAATTTCATTTTCGGTTTGCTTACCGATCTGGATTTTATAACATTAGTTCTTACCTTCCTCCAAGAAAGGAATGCACACAAATTGTGTGGAAACAAATAATGTTGACTCATGTTTTTTTAGAAGTACGG
Source organism: Camellia granthamiana (assembly GCA_036172215.1). Classification (NCBI taxonomy): domain Eukaryota; kingdom Viridiplantae; phylum Streptophyta; class Magnoliopsida; order Ericales; family Theaceae; genus Camellia; species Camellia granthamiana. The sequence goes on from CM069907.1 coordinate 734,592, forward strand.
AGAAACTAGTTTTAGTTGGCATCTCCGTCAAAAGATGAATTCATATTTCAAAACAATTAAGTGATGTAAAAAAATTCTCAGGAAAGTTTGAACCTTTTTTATTTGCAATGTGTTGGAAGGAAAGTAGTATAAGGGGGAGGCTATGAAGCACGATTACTTACCGTACAAGTATCGGGTGCTTACCGAGTGCGAGTACGCGTACCGCTATAACTGCACATGTATCGGTTACGCCAAAAATGCACTGGGAATGTTCTATACGATCAATATAATGATGGGTACGTAATGGGTACGACATGGTTACGTTTTTGGATACTTTGGGGGTAAGCAATGAGATTTTTTTACAAATTAAAGGGTACCGGAGCAATTTTGTTGGTCTATTTTAAAGAATTATATAAATTTGGGGTACTTTTGTAATAAAAAAAACTTGAAACAAATTAAATTAGGGTTCTACTCTATTCCATTCGATTTTCTTGAAACAGAGAGAGAGACTCCCAAGAGCTGAAGAACTCCTTCCTGCAAAGCTATTGAAGAGTATCGAAGAACTTGCAAGAGAATCGAAGGTGCAGATCGATTCTATTCTTCAAAGATGACATTCCGGTAACTTCATCTTTGATTCTTCATCGTCTACTTCTTCGATTCATCTTCCTCTTCTTCTTTGTTCTGTCCAGAGCCAGATTTTCCCGTTCAAAATTTCAGTTACTATAATCATTAATTTTCTATTAATTCCATTAATTTTATAACTGTTGGAAAAAATGGTTTTTTGGTGACTTTAATTATATATTAAAGTGGGTCCCAACCATCTATTGTGTTGGGTCCAAGTGGGTCTAGATACTTTGCATTGAGATCTTTACACCACAGATAGAATGGCCAAAAACCATTGAGATTTGAATGAGAAATTGCCTCATGAAGTTAGCTTCATGGAAAAAAGGTAATGAGGTTTGTAACTCCTGCCTTTATTATAGGTTTAATAGAGCATTAATGGGGTTTGTAACTCCTGCATTAATGGGGTTTGTAACTCCTGTATTAATGGGGTTTGTAACTCCTGCCTTTATTGCAGAGGTTAATGGTGTATTATGACCAGCCATAAAGGCTGGAGGCTCTTCCTCACTCCCCTATACATGTATAAATTGAGACCCTCCTGTCAAGTCTCAAATACAGAAATTTTTACTTCCATTTCACAAGTCAGTTTGCCTGAAAGTTCCTACAGTGAGAGAGTGCTGCCACTGTTTTGTTCGCTAAGCTAGACAGAGAGTGCTTCTGCCGTAGCTGGTTTTGACCGTCGTATCCTGGGAGACAGACACCAGGATTCCTCAAGCACTCGACCCGTGAGGCGGCGAAATCTGTTTTAAGGAAACTGCTTCCGTGCAGGCTTCAGTTTCGTCTCTTTACCCTTTTATTATTTTGTGTATTTCTGTTGAAATTTAGTTGTAATTATCAGCATGTGTTCTTAGTATATATACAATTTGATTTCTTCATAAATCTATTTATTTAATTTCACAATATGAACAACAATAACGTCACATTAAAGTCTCATTGATATTGTGGAGATATCATAACATTTAGACTCTTTATTTATTGTAGGGTTGTTGTTGTTCCAAAGTATTCATTCTTATCAAAGACATGGGACGCATTGGACGACGGATGGTGGAGGTGTTCTCGGTGCACATCAACCACATCGACAGAGTGAAGCTCTACGGCACAATCACAGTCACCGACGGACTGAGTACTCAATCCATCTACAACCGATCAAGAGATCATTACGAATCCATCAGCCCGGGCCAAACCGCTTTACTGACTGGTCCAGCTCGAGCCATCTCAGCCGCCGACAGCTTCACCATCAACGTGGCTCTCAAGGATAAGGACAAATTGTCTCCGGACGATGATGTCAGCAGCGAGCAGATACCGTGGAACGTTTACAACACCAATAAGTATAATGAGCCCTTATACGACGACGCTCCTGGCAAGAATGGTTCGGTGACGGTCAACTACGTAGTGTTGAGGAAAGTGCTGGAGGCTACTGTGGAAGTTACGCTCGTAAACCGAGGTGGGAAAAACTCGCTTCCTGTTTACGGACTGCTTACTGCTCGCAATGGAAATTTCATGAATGAAAGCGTGCTCTTCCGGAAGAAATCAGATGAGCACGTAGATGTAGGGCCCGGGCAGCCCATCCCGTTGTCGAGATCTGTGGTGGCCGTGCCATCTAACTCCTCCCTCATAGTTTGGGCAGTTCTGATGGATCACAATGGTGAAATTGCCAAGGGCACTGCAGAGTTTCCTGCCCAACTCTCCAGCACAGCTCAGAAGAATATTTTCGGACAGCATGGTGAGATCCGAGTTAAGGTCACTTGGTCATTATGGTGAGATCCGAGTTAAGGTCACTTGGACTTGAGACTGATGGATATATATATATATATATAATATGTCACTAGTCAAATATATAATATGTCACTAGTCATTTATGGCGAGTGTTTTGTTTTAATAAGTTGATTGTAGCTGTGGTATAGTTGTTTCAGGTTCTATATTATTTATTACATATAAAATAATTTCTCTGTTTTGATGTTGTTAAATTGTTTGTCTGTGGATATTGATAAGCATAAAAGTGATACTTCTCACAATTCAGTAATTGAGCTTCCATGTCAATTTGTTTTTTGCGGCCCTAGTCTAAGTCCGATTATGGCTCCCACGTGATTTTTGGAGAGTTACCTGAGTTTCTCCAAGCTGTATCGCGACTTGCACACACACACCACCAGATAATGAGGAGAGAGAAAAATTGAAAAACAATGGGTGAGTGACTGCAAGCTGGTGAGATTTCTATATCCAGGGTTGAGTGACTGTATGCTACCCAAAAAATAAATAAATAAATAAATAAACAAACAAGTTTTTCCTTAACTGTTTGTTTGCAGGTTGTCAAGCTGGCCTAATCTTAAGGAAAGTGGGTTGAGTGTTTGTGAGATCTAAATTAGGGTGTGGAGGATTTGTGAGCTTGAGGGTTGAGTGATGGGAGTACTAGTTATAATCTGTTTCTAACTGTTGTGTCTACAGGTGACTAAGCTGGTACTTTTTGTGAGGGAGTTTTTTGTTGGGGGTTGAGTGAAGAGATATCTGTTGGAGAAAAATGGTTGAATGAGAAATTGCCTCATAAATGTGTATATAACTCACACATTTAAGGCTCATCAGTTTTACAAAATTGATTGGGCAGTTTTGCTAGCATTAGTTAGCATTAGTTGCCAGCCTTGATGGCTAGAGGCTCCTCCCCTCTCCCCCATGGTGTATAAAAGGAGGCCCTATTCCTTTACTTCTCCTATAATTTTCTTCCTGAGAGAGAGTGCTGTCGTTGTCCGTTCGCTAAGCTAATCAGAAGGTGCTTCTGTTGTAGCTAGTAAAAACCGTTGTATCCTGGGAAGTAGACGCCGGCGTACCTCCAGCACCCAACGGTGAGGCGGCGAATCTATTTTAAGGAGACTGTGGTATCACACAGGCTTCGGTTTGCTTCCTTTGACCATTTTATATTGTATCTGTATTTTATTCAGCATGTTATATTTTCTGGAATAGAAGGTTTGTTTTGTTCATCTCCTAATTTTGCGATATGTAATGTGAAATTATGTAATGTGAGTAGTTTTTCCCAACAAGCTTAAAATAGATTCGACGTTTATCATAGAATTAGATTAATAGATTCATCGGTATGTGTAATAATTTTGCATGTAATTGGCCACTGTTAGTGCTAGCGAGTTAATTGGTTTATTAGATGCATGTACACAGGGTTAAGCTTTTGATTTTGCCATTTTGTGTATGCTACTGTTTGGCCTTCCCATAACATGGAATAGGCCACTGTTATCAATAGGGAAGAAGAGTTCCATTGGTGCAACGTTAATTCACTGTATTTTCTAGTTAATTTATGGTGTACCGGTTCATGCCTTGTATTTCTAGATTTACATGCTTCTAGTTTACAATATAAATTACATGTTCATTCGGTTTTAATTTTTAGTGTAATTTACATTTCTAGCATGTTTATTAGGTAGTAAATTTACATGTAACTTGTTCCTATTAATTTTTAATTTAGGTTTGGAGTTGTAAAGTTTATAACTTGCCTATATTTAAATTCATGTTAATTTCTCTAGAATTATTTGCATGTTAATCATGTCATTTGCAATTCTTGCCTAGTGATGTGATTTAAGTGTTTAGGAGTTATAAAATGTTTGTAACTTGCCTCAATTAATTACATGTTTAGTGTACCATAAATTCATATGTAACCTTTACCAATTTAAAATATGGTTTAATTATATTTAATTTTGGGTTTGTAACTTGTATAGTTAATTACATGTTTATTATGTAATTAATTTTTTACAGTTTTTTTTTGTCTAGATTCTAGATGTGTAACTTAAGGGTTGGTTTTAATCTTTACTTATAGTTATTTATTATTTTTTTTGCTAGTACCCTCCCCTTCAATCACTACTTTGCCAAAAACAAAGAAAAGCTGAGGGAGGTTTTGTTGTATTTTGCTGCTAACTGTTTATTGCAAGAATACCTATGGGAATGGGAAAAAGGATTAATTTGGACTAAATATGTAAAGCAAGTTTTATTTGCTTGTAATTATTGTAGCAATTTTGTTGTAATTGCTTATAATGTGATGCAATTGTAATTGCTTGTACAGTTTGGAACTTGGTGTGTTTAACCTAGTTCATCCCTTGGAAAATTTAATTCTTAAAGTTGTTTCCCATGGACTAGGAGTCAACATGCTCTTGAAAGTTTTGTCTAAGGTTGACTGGGTTTTAAGTGGGACCGGTGTGACCCCTTCAGTCTTCCTGGAAACATTCCTGACCATGTTCGATTCTAGGTTGCGTGGTGAGACTAGTTTTGAATTAAATTTCCAATTGTGGGATTTTCTAGTGTTAAGTTTGATTTCTAGAAATACAGAATAGTGAAAATTCTGCTGTAATTTTTTAGAAATGGCAACTGTCTCGGATGCTGTTGTTGCTGCTGCTAATGTTGGTGGGGATCCGAACCCCGGGGCGACTGGCTTGCCAACCCCTGCTGTGATCTCTATGGTCAATTCTCCGTTGTTACTCCGGCTGTTCCAGGAGGACCGCTCAATCATCACGAGCGCCCGGAGAAGTTCACGGGAGTGAATTTCAAGAGATGGCAGCAGAAGATGCTGTTTTATTTGACTACTCTAAGCCTTGCGAGGTTTCTGAGTGAAGATGTACCAGCCGTAGAGGAGAATGAGCAAGATAAACAAAAGCTCATGGCTCTGGATGCTTGGAAACAAGCAGACTTCTTATGCTGGAATTACATTCTGAATGGCTTGGCGGACCCGCTTTTCAACGTGTTCTATGCCCAGAAATCGGCTAAGGAGTTGTGGGATGCCTTGGACAAGAAGTACAAGACCGAGGATGCTGGGGTAAAGAAATTTATCGTCGGCCGGTTCCTGGGCTTCAAGATGGTGGACTCCAAAATTGTCATGAGTCAAGTCCAAGAGTTCCAAGTGATTCTGCACGAGATACATGCAGAAGGGATAGTTCTAAGTGAGTCATTCCAGGCAGCTGCTTTGATTGAGAAGCTGTCTAACGGTTGGAAAGACTTCAAGAACTACTTGAAGCACAAACAAAAGGAGATGACAGTCGAAGAGCTCGTTGTCAGGCTCTGGATTGAAGAGGACAACAGAAAGAAAGGAGGGAGTACCTCCACTGTCAAAGCCAACATGGTTGAGCATGGTGAGTACTCGGGGGCGAGGAAAAAACCACCGACAGACAAGGTCCCCCGAGTCGAGCCAATATTACTTAAAAGAACCCGATTTTAACAACTTTGCTCTCAATTATTTTTCAAAAATCTATTACCCACTTTCTCTGTCATTTGTCTCAATCGGCAGAAAATGGATCACCAAGTTTGTTCCTAAATGAAATTACTGATATTAATGGTTATTTATTACTGTGAACGAATACCCATTTTGTAAATGTGTTATGGCATCCAAAGAACGTCCCAAGTCATGGGCGGCAGCTTAGTGCAGGTCCATGACATATTGTCCCAAGTCATGGGGGGTAGCACCTTAGTGCGGGTCCATGACATACGTCCAACGTAGGCGTATAAAATGCGCACGAGATCTCGTTCAGTCATGTGAATGTTATGAAATGTTTCTTTGGATGATCAATTATTATACTTGATATACGATGGATATGATTATTATAAATGATATGAATGATATGACTTTCTGTATATGATATGGATTAGTATTCGTTCTCTAACCTCTTTACTTAAATGTTATTCACTGAGCTTTAGCTCACCATTTATTTCTATATATGTATAGGTGAGCGACAAAAGGACCAAGCCTAGCAAGAACCCCCGAGTCGAGCCACCGTCTAATGTTTGTGGAGCTCAGTTTTGGTGCCTCAAAGTTGAGGCTAGGCCGGAAGGCCAATGTCAGGTTTTGTTGAACAATACGTTATTTTGCTACATGCAACTATGTGTAAAAAGATGTTTTGTATTGGATTATATGTTATTATGTTGTAAGTGGGGAATTAATGTTTTAATACATGTGTTATTTCATATAGATGCACAGCTCATTGGACTCTAGGTTATTTTATTTGTATATAGCTTCCGCTAGCTCCGGTTATTTTGATTTGTATAGGATGGCCAACTGGTTACATTACCGACCTTTACGGGGCAGGGTTCGGGGCGTGACAACTGGAATGCCTTTTCCGCCTAAAAACAAAGGACATATACTGACTTGTATAAGTCCTAAATGACTATAGTTATATTTTTTATTGTGATATTGTCTAATTTTATTAATATCAAACAATAGTATATGCATAGATGTTTCTATTGTATTTCCTACAGAAGTTCTTCCTTCAAAAATTTCTACATTCATGTTAATTTTAAGTTTGAAGATATTATTATTATTATTATTATTATTATATAAATAGATTTCATTAATCTGTATCTTAGGCATTTTCCAATCATTTAAGGAAATTATTGGTCTTCAATTTCAAATGATTCACTTTCTCTTGTATTCAGAAAATGTATCATTTCATTTTCATCATCTGAGTCTGTTCTCCTCATGAATATATTTCCTGTTAAAACTTCTTCTAAACCTTGTTTGTAATCTTCATCATAACCGTATTCATATTCTGACAGAAATTCTATATTATCGTCTTATTCTAATTCATATCCCTGTATTGGTTTGTATTTTTCTTTAAAAAATAATAGTTGTTTGACATGTTTTCTTTGTTTGTTAGCGCATTTATTAGCAAAATGTTCTTTTTCTCCACAAAGTTAACAATTAATTACATTTTTCAAGAGATTTTCTTTTTGGACATGGTAGCTTTTTGTTTTTATAAAACTTATCCGAAGTTTTTGGTTTTTCTTTATAAGGAGCCTTTCTTTTTTGACAATTTTTATTTTTATTTTTATTTATTTATTTATTTATTTATTTATTTTTTGTCAATGATCTATGTTTTTGTTGTTCATCACAAACATAGTTTCCTACCATACTGTTTGTTTTAGAACAACAACTATAATTCTTATATGTTTTTTTATATGTTTTATAGTTTGTCTTTCTGTACAGTATTTCTTTATGACTTCTCTTACTTTTGCTATTCTTCCTCTTAAAGAATCACATATTTGATTCTTTTCTAATAATCTATCAAACTCGTTTTGAAATAGTTTATCCCATGATTTGAAAAGTTTAGCTATGAATTATTTCTGCCAATGAATTGTATCTTTTAAATCTAGTTTATAGAACCATTTTTATACTCACAAGCATAATTTTCAAAATAACACATATCACATATTTTTATCTTAGTTAGATTTATGAATGCTATTATGTCTTGAATTCCCAATTTGGCTAAGGGCTGTTCCACAAAATTCTTTCTTAAGACTATTTACCATAAACATTATACTTTATTCTGTACTGGTTAGGATTAACCATTGATTTCTAATATTATCATTATCTGATAGAGTATTCTAGAATTTTGCAATTTGACCTCTTAAGGTAGCTTTGACATACACATTTAGGCCTGATGAGTGTATGGTTTGTCCTGCTATAACAATTCTAAATGTTTGAGCCTAGTTGTTTATAACCTCTTCTATGTTAGTCACACAGTCTAGGTCTAGAGATATTCCATATTTACTAATGGGTTCATTTTTTGTAATTTTTGGAATAAAGTCATAATTTAAATGAGTTTTTATTGGTGCTTTTCTTCCAATTTTTTCCTTATATTTTAGGTCTTTCTCCTTGATCTTCAAAAACATTTATAAAATCTAGATTTTCCCAAAAACAGAAATTACCAAATGCTTTATTTATTTCGGATATCTCTACTTTTCTTTCCATTTGATAGCATTGTTCTTTTAACACTGTTGGATCAATTGAGTCGCCCATTGCTTTTTTAATTACTTTTTCTCTTTCATAATTATCCGTATATTGATTTAAGTATTTGTGGACATTTTCAGGTGTTAGTCCTTCTAAAGGATTATTTGGTGTAGAATTACTACCACCAAATTATCTTCTTCTTTTAAGGTCTTAGCATTTTCTCCGATGACCATAAAAGAAGTTTCTAATTTTTTATTAAAACTTTTAGAAGTACTTAGATTTTTTTATAAAACTTTCTTTTTTAAGAGAATTTTTTTTTTTTTTTTAATTTCTCTTAGTTCTTTAGATATCTCAGTAATCATGATATTATGATTTCTACAAATATTTAAAGTTTTAGTACTTACATCCATACTATTTAATAGTCATATGGTTACAGTTCTATTGTTCCCATAATCAACATGTAAAAATTCTTTTGCATCTTTAATATCATATGTTAAACATGAAATTTTCATGTTTGTGATGTTCCTAGATTTGAATTCTAGGCTTTGATACCAAGATTGAAGGTCCCACAAGGTCTCACAAGAGAAGCACACAAATAAAATGTAAAAATGAAGGGCCAAATTTTTTTTTATGAGTTGTTTTTATAAATTATAAAAACTTAAAGGACTATTTTACTATTACTAGAATGGTTCCTACCACACTGAATCATTTCTAAAATCTTTACTGATGATTTTTGAGAAGACCATTCATGATGCGTAGTATTTTTGTTTGAAAATTCTACACATTATCATATGATTCAACCATAATACAAGTGGAATTTGTCTTATTCGGCACAAAAAAACTATGGCTGTGTTTGGTATGCAATTCTAAATATGATTTTACACCCACTTTTGAGTTTGGTGTTTGGTTACAGCTTTTTAAAATTAATTCTACACCTTATTTTGTAAATTGGAAATCAGGCGAGATAATTTTTCCTACCCGATCGTCCCTCCGAACGTTTGGCCGGAACAGTAAATTATTATTATTATTTTTTTTTTTGCAATTGGCACTTATTATTTTCTTTATATTTCAAATAAAAATATTTGCAAAATTTTTTAAAATTTTTATGAGCTTTTAATAGAATTTTTAGCTGTGTGTTTGGTTATGAGTTGTAAGTTTTTGTATCAAATATCATATGTCACATTAAATGTTATAAATTGAATTCAAAACTCGTAACCAAATCATATTTAGAAAAACGCTACCCATGATTTGATAGAGAGCCCTTTAGGGGTTGAAGATAAGGGCGAACTACAATAATACCAAGTACTCCGATAAAACATTCAAAAAAATACCCAAAAATATAATGTGTGAATCACAATCATTTTAAGGTAATTCACAAAACAAGAAGTTTAAATCTACACCACTCATTTTAACTTTTGAGATAAATTTCATAGTACATTTTTATTGTACCTATCTTTTTTGGATCCACTATGATGTTAATCTTAGCCTCCAACAACCATTCATTTCTTTGAAGATGAAAACAAAAAGGAGGTAAACATGAAGGCTGAGAAATCCCGAGACTGAGAAAAGAATACAAGAAGACATCCCATAGGGAAACATTCATCAAAATTAGAGAAAATTGGATTTCAATAAGAAAAACTTAAAAAAAAACTGCTGAAGTCATTGCTTAGTCTAATCGGATTTCAATAAGAAAATTAGAGAAAATTGGATTTCAATATAAGAAGACATCCCATAGTGGACTTTTTTGAAAATTTTTTTTTTTTTTATTTGTTTAGTCTAATAGGATTTAAAAGTCAAAACTTTTTCATTTTTTTTAAAAAAAAGTTAATTAAAGATGAAAAAAAGTCAATTTGTTTGGTTTAGTGTTGGAAAACAGTTTTTCAAAATCATTGTTTTTCATATTTTTTGTTTTTAGTGATTTTTTTTATTTTTTTATATTTTAGTCAAATATTTTTACATTTTAGATACATTTAGATTAGGTGCATTTAAAAAGTAAAAAAATTTGACCTAAACGTGAAAAAATTCACTAAAAGACGGAAGAAAATTGCAAAAAAAGAAAATATATTTGTGATTTTCTTCCATCCTTCAGTGAATTTTTTCATAAGTCAATTTTTTATTTTTTTTTAGTACTTCTTTTTATTTGTGTCAAATTTTTTATTTTACTTTTCAGGTTTGTCTAGTCTAGAAGAATCTAAAAAGTAAAAAAAATAAAATAAAAAAAAAGTTCACTAAAGACGAAAATAAGTCAACAAAATAGCCTAAAAAAAACTTATTTCATCTTTTATAACAGCATGTAAAATATAATTATTTATTATTTTTTTAGGGAGATTTAAGCCCACTACGATTGGAAGAATCTACAGACTGATGTAGCTGTTACCAATATCTAACTTGTCCCATTCAAGATACAACAACCCAACTGATTATCAAATGGTTCAGGGCAACTCTGCAAAAGGTGATGAATCCACAGCTCCACCAAAATGAACACTCCTTTAGCTTGTAATCTCTCTCTTATATAGACTGGCCTGTATGGCAATGCAATAGATTGAAGTGGAATGGGTCTATTTTATAGGCTACTTCGGCCTCTATGAATTAACGCAAATATAATGGTTCATAACAAGGCTGAGCAAGGAATCCATATAATCCGTAATTCGATCTGGTCCAATCCAATCCGGAATGATTGGATTGATTTTTTAAATCCGTGGTTTGGTTCCAGATTAAAAATTTAAAAATCCGTAGGCCACGGATCGGTTCCGGATTGGAACCGATCAGGACCGTATACATTTAGTCTATATTTATACCATATACCCTCCCACATAATATCAATTCTTGTTTCATATAAAAGCTAAATATTAACCCTAATTCACTTCACACCCCGCTCTCACTCACTAAATGTTGCCTCTCACACTCTCATCTCTCTCTCTCTCGTGATACTCTCTCTCGTGATACTCTCTCTCTTTCTTCTCTTTCTTAGACACTCTCAGATCCTCCATCTCCGATTATTATCTATCTCAGATCGGTAGTTGTAGCTCTCTCTCTCTCTCTATATGTATACGTATATATTATATTTTATTTTTGTGAGAATCATGTTCTGTTTGTTGGAAAAATATTTAGTTTTTGTGGGAATCATGTTCTGCTTAAGGGAAAGGGAATCATATTTGATCAAAAATGTTTTTCTATTCAAATTTCTTTATACATTTTTGTTTTTGTGGGAATCGTATTTTGTTTTTTGGGTTTCTTATGTATATGAGCATGTTCTGCTTCTTATGTATGTTTTGTTTGATTGCCCCAGATTTGTTTTTGTGGGAATCATGTTCTGTTTCTTATGAGCATGTATGTCCAATCCCAGATTTGTTTGATTTCATATATGATGTGTTTGATTCATCTCAGATCATTCATCTTGTTGATCAAAAATGTTATTCTATTCAAATTTTTTTATACATTTATGTTTTTGAGGGAATCATATTTTCTTTTTGTGGGTTTCTTGTGTATATGAGCATGTTTTATTTGATTGCCCTAGATTTGTTTTTGTGACAACCCTGACCTCCAAACTAGTACATTATATAATTTTAAAGAGTTTAATTGCATGATTATGTGCTTAATTGTGTGTTTAGTTATGTGATTACATGCTTAATTTTGTGACTATTTGTTGTTGCATGAAATATCTGTTCAAATTAACAACTTAGATGCATAAATTGAGAGCTTAGATGACTTCAGAAAACTGAAATTGACTAGCCCAATAGGCTAATTAGTATATTTAAACTTTTATGACAACTTTAATTAAAATTTAATTTTGATCAAAATAATTAGAATAAACCGATTGAATTAGTTAGAATTAAATCTAATTAATTAATCATAACCACATTTGATTAGGCTAACTTTTAATCACACACTATACACTACCACAAAATTAGCTTTTTGCGTCTATTGTTTTTGCGACTGTCTAGTAATAAGTGGTGGTAAAAGGTCCAACTTATCAGTGCGCTTTATATTGCGCCCCCCCCCCCCGGGGAAAAATTTATTCCTCTTATTTTCTTCAAACTCTCGACATCGCTCTCTTCCTCTCGCTCACCCATCGTGGTCTGAAGAACACCGGTATGAATCTCTTCTCTCTCTCTCTCTCTCTCTCTCTCTCTTAATCTCAACCCTGGTCTTTCGTTCCAAGGGTTCCAATCAACAGATTCAAAACAGAGGCCTTAGATTCAACACAGGGTTCCGATTTCAGATAATTATGTTGTATATCTCTCTCTCTAGCTTCGCTATTCTTGTTCGAAGCTTGAATCTCTATCTCATTGCTTAAACATGCTCGATTCTTCGTCTTTGCGTTTGAATTAACTATCTGATGATTCAGAGACCTAATTCATTTCTGGTAAAGATTCTAATCTTCTCTCTCTGGCTTTCCTGTGCTTGTTCGAAGCTTGAATCTCTCTTTCATTGCTTAAACATGTTCAATTTCTCTTCATTTTTGCGTTTGAATTCAAGCATTTGATGATTCGAAGCCCTAATTCATTTCGTAATGACTCGAGACAAGGAGTTTTCCATGGCTACACAATAGGCATTTTGATTTGCATTTGATCTCAATTGTTTTTATTCATTTTTGATTTTGAAATTGCTTGGATCCATATTCAATTAGTTTGTATTTGGTTAGTTTGTTCGATTGACTGGCACTTATGCTTATGGTTTCGATTTTGGGGTTTTGAAACATTTGTGTTATGGATGTTTTGGTAGTGTAGAGATTTTTAGGTTTTTCTTTTTAAACATTTGTGCCGATGACGAACAACTCAAATTCTCCCCCAATCCATCCTTGGTAAAGGTTTTGACTTCATCTTTCTTCACATCTTAAGTTAACTTCTTCGTCTCTGTTATATATATGTGTGTGTGTGTGTGTGTGTGTGTGTGTGTCTACAGACTAGTTTATATGTGTTTATATATGTGTATCTACAGACTAGTATATATGTGTTTATATATATATATATATGTCTGTGTGTTTATGTGTGTGTATTATGCAAACGATTGAATTCATGTCATTTTTTCCAATTAAATTAAATTGTTTTTGTTAGGACCTTCTGTTGTCAAATTCCATGGATCAAAACCAAAGTTGTAACAAGAGTTCTTTAAGAAGTTGGTTTTCTTCAAAAACAGGATTACTTTAAAGTTCTCCAAGAAGTTGGTTTTCTACAAGAAGTTGGTTTTCTTTCCCAACTAGGATTGCTTTGGTTTTCTATAAATAGTTGGGTTTCTCCCAAATTTAGATTATTCATTGATTCATTCATTGAATCCTCCAGATCTTTCTTTTTGGTTCTTAAAGGTTTATATCTGGGGATATTTTATTTTTCTTTGATGTCTTATTGAGTATTCAACTCATGATCTGAAAAGGCTACATCAAAGGTTTTGTTTGTTACACAAAAGAGAGAGTTGTTCTTCAGTTGTGGATTCTGAAGAATTCGAGCCTGAAGCTTCAGTTGTGAATTCTGGAGTGGCTCATCAAAGTTGTTCTTCAGTTGTGGATTCTGAAGAATTCGGTCTGAAGCTTCGGTGGTGGAATCCGGAGTGGCTCATCAGAAAGACAATTCCGTGGTGAAGATGGGGTTGGAAGAGGCACATAGAGGTTGGTTCAATTAGGCGTTGTGGATTCGCTAGATAATTGAGAGTGATACCTGTGTAATTCCTTTATATCTTCTTAGTGGATTGTTCTGGTGGCTGTGGCCCGTGGTTTTTTGATCACAATTGGAAGGTGTCCAATTGTGGTTTTTCCACGTAAAATCTTTGTGTCTCTTTCTTTTGATTGTTTGTTTGGGATTTTTATATTCTGCTTAAAATTGATACATAATCACAAATCAACATCTAGGAGGTTTCTAGATTGTTCAATTGGTATCAGAGCGGGTCGTTCTATTTTTTTTATAAAAAAAAAAAAAAAATTTCTTTTAGAAAGCTCTATTTTTTTTTAAAAAAAAACTTTTAGAACGAGATCTTGTTTGATTTGTGTGCATGTTTTTTTTTCTTACTTTATTGTTGAAAAAAAAAAAATCAAAAAGATTTTCTTAGTATGGTTTTGCAAGTTTGAATTTTTTGAGATGTCCTTGATGCATATTGGAATTGATGAGAATAAACATTACATGTTAATATGTGTGTGCTTTCTATGGTCATTACTCATTTTGGAGTGTGTGTTCTTTGATTAGTATGTCTCATTCTGTACACACTCTTGGATTAGCAAATATTGGAGTCTTTTGCCTTAGTGGTTATTTTTTCTATGGACTTCTGGCATGATATCTTTTGCTTTTCTAGAGGAATTGACCTATACTAGCATATCATGGGTGATGTTGAGTCTCTTAACCATCTTCCATCTTTTTGCATCTCCATGGCTTTCCTCTCTATTTTTTGTATTCTAGACATGAGGAAAAGGCTACCTCAGAGTCACCAACCAGGCCATCCTTAATATATCCATGCTTCTCTGGTTCGGTTTCCATACTCTTGAGCGTGTCAGCCGCCGATGAGTGTGCAAAAGAAAAAAAAGAAAAAAAAAAAATGTGCACAAGAAAGAAAAGAAAGAAAAAAATGTGCAAAAGAAAGAAAAGAGAAAAAAAAAAAGAAAAAAGAAAATAAAGGATTCATTGATTAAGGGGGAGCCTCCGCCTTTACTCACCAAATACCCCTTGATTTCTAGTGGTTTGACTTTCCTTAGTTGTGCTTAGATTCTCTTGTCGGAGGTCCAACTTTATATCACTACTAGGATTTGAATCTTGTGTTTGTCGAACTCCAAGAGTCACACACACACCTTTATCATGGGATCTATGCTTTTCACATAATGCATTACTTTCTTTCATGAGGAATCTTCTACAGACTGTGCACATTGTGTTTTCTTGTAATGGTGCTTCTTGGATAATCTTGTGTGTTTCAAGGTACAAAATCTGAAATTCCCTGCTTGCTTCACCATATTATATTTTGTTTTACTTGTTTAGTGAGGGGGGAGTGTGGTTTATCATTCAAGAGTTTGTTAACATGAACACTTTGTTTTGTTTGGTAAGGGAGATTGGCTTTAGTTGGTTTGCTTGATGCCTTGTATTGCTTATTTATTATTTTGTGTCAGGTGCATGTGTCTTAGTTTTCATCTATTCATACTACATGTTCTTAAAATCTCCAAGTTGCATCTATTTATGTTTTCCATCTCATACTTCAAGATAATCGTGTCATATGTTTATTGTTTTTTCATATATTCTTGTGGGACTAATAGTTGTTTTGGAGATGGTGGCACTAATAGTTGTTTTGCAGATCATGACCTTGAAAAATAAGTTTGGAAAGAGATTTGGTTTTAAGTGCTGGTTCCTAGTTGGTGATGTTGTTCTTGTTTTGATTGGAAATTTGTTTTAGTGTTTTTGTTAGGAAATTTGTTTTAGATTGGTTTTATCCAGGATTTGACAAAGGGGGAGATTGTTAGGACCTTCTGTTGTCAAATTCCATGGATCAAAACCAAAGTTGTAACAAGAGTTCTTTAAGAAGTTGGTTTTCTTCAAAAACAGGATTACTTTAAAGTTCTCCAAGAAGTTGGTTTTCTACAAGAAGTTGGTTTTCTTTCCCAACTAGGATTGCTTTGGTTTTCTATAAATAGTTGGGTTTCTCCCAAATTTAGATTATTCATTGATTCATTCATTGAATCCTCCAGATCTTTCTTTTTGGTTCTTAAAGGTTTATATCTGGGGATATTTTATTTTTCTTTGATGTCTTATTGAGTATTCAACTCATGATCTGAAAAGGCTACATCAAAGGTTTTGTTTGTTACACAAAAGAGAGAGTTGTTCTTCAGTTGTGGATTCTGAAGAATTCGAGCCTGAAGCTTCAGTTGTGAATTCTGGAGTGGCTCATCAAAGTTGTTCTTCAGTTGTGGATTCTGAAGAATTCGGTCTGAAGCTTCGGTGGTGGAATCCGGAGTGGCTCATCAGAAAGACAATTCCGTGGTGAAGATGGGGTTGGAAGAGGCACATAGAGGTTGGTTCAATTAGGCGTTGTGGATTCGCTAGATAATTGAGAGTGATACCTGTGTAATTCCTTTATATCTTCTTAGTGGATTGTTCTGGTGGCTGTGGCCCGTGGTTTTTTGATCACAATTGGAAGGTGTCCAATTGTGGTTTTTCCACGTAAAATCTTTGTGTCTCTTTCTTTTGATTGTTTGTTTGGGATTTTTATATTCTGCTTAAAATTGATACATAATCACAAATCAACATCTAGGAGGTTTCTAGATTGTTCAGTTTTATTTCGGTGGACTTTATGTGGTTCAGTTAATGATGATTGAGATTCAATTTGGCTATAGATTTTATGGATTTTGTGTTTCATTTTTTTCCTAACCAGGAGTCCAGACCCAAATTGCCCAACTCAAGTTTTTATTCCAATAGCACTTGTTGATTGGTGAGACTTGAAAGAAAGGTATGAAAACTTTGTCTTGCTTACCAATCGAGCTATTGTTTCTTATTGTTTTATAGGTTTTTAAATTTAAATTAGAATGTGAGTTTCTATTTTTTATGAAGACTTGATCTTTCATTGCTGATATGAATATTGTTTCTGTTTTTTTGGTTCATTTTGCCACTGTTGGTTTTGTTTGCCGCCTTAGGATTTTATGCTTGTTATTAATTTTTTCAGTGAGATCAATTGACTAATTTTTTTCACCTTACATTTGATTTATATTGAAAGCCATTGTGCATTGTTTGGCTGCATTTTTTACTTTGATTTAAGATATCGTGCTAAGTTTTACTTCTTACTAACTACTTACTAACTGATGGGTTTTGAATCTTATTTTCTAGCCCCTTATTACTGTTATACCCGACATGGATTTTTGAATCTTTCTTTTTGGGTAATGGATTTTTCCTTTTGAATCTTATTTTCTAGCCCCTTCTTTTTGAATTTTTCTCTTTGAATCTTATTTTCGAACTTTACTCTCTCTCTCTCTCTCTCTCTCTCTCTCTCTATAGGTATTCATTCTCTTTGTTTTGGCAAATCCTCTGATCACTGGTCGAAGCTCTCTGGATCACAAGCTTCGAAGTTTGCAAAAATGTGAGGGATTCACAGCTTCAGGTGCGTCTCTTTCGTTCTTTTTCTTTACATTATTTAGCTTTCTTGTGATATTATAGTGTTTGGTTGCCGAGAAAATGTTGGAAAACGATCTCTTCTTCACATCCACTGAACTGAGCTTGAAGCCAAGTATTTTTCGTGAGGTTCAGATATTAATTTTCTCGCATTTTATAAAACACAGGACAGCTAGTAGGTGATAATAATGTGAGAAGGTTTAGAATATATTGGCGTTCTGCATCTAATTGTTAAAGTCAGTGTTTTGGAAGAGTTTTAGATGATGTGGTTTGCTGAACTGAGGTTTGCAAATGTGAATTTGACCAAGTTGGTTAACAGATTTTGACAAATGGCTGCTAATAAATGAAATATTGCATAGTGTAGGTGAAATTTCATGGTTATTTTCACTTTCCATGATTCACTAGTTTGATAGAGCTCATATCCAGTGTTTTAAAAGTCTGTAGGCGCACCGAGGCGATACGGTCTCCTATAGCCTAAGCGCGAGGCGCGAGGCAAAGCACACGGCTCACCAAAGCAAAGCTCAAGTAGTAGAAAAAAAGTAAAATTATAAAATAGGCAAAATTTTCAGCATACCAAATATATATACTCCCTCCATCCCATAATATTAGTCCCTTATTCCATTTTTCATTGTCCCAAAATATTAGTCCCTCTTCAAAAAATCAAGTACAAAAATAATATGAATTTCCTATTTTGCCCTTCTTTTAAATTCATAAATAATATAAAAAGTACAATTATGACATTGATATTCCCAAAAAAATGTACTATCAAAGGGTAATTTTGAAAAATCAATTTTTTTAAAGTACAATAATTGTACTACTAAAAAAAGTTAGATTCCCCAAAAGGGACCATTATTTTGGGACGGAGGGAGTATAATTTAAAAAATCATAACTAATTTCGATAATCTCTAAACATAACATTCAATCTTCTAAAAATTAGAAATATATTAATATCTAACAAAAGATATAAAGCATAATATTCAATCTTTTATCACTTTTTGCTCTCTTTTGACCACATTTGGTCATTTTATATTGAAGAATTTTGAATCCCTATGGGTATGCCCACAAAAAAAGCACTTAATCAACAATTGGAGTAGAAAAATAAAAAAAGCCCATGAAGCCCACACCTTACGCCTCGAAAAAAGCCCTCGCCTCAGCGCCTAAGCTGCACCTTGCGTATTGTGCCTCGCCTTGACCTGTTTGAAGCACAAGGCTGCGCCTCGCGCTTAGGCGTGAGCCTAAGCGCACCTTTTAAAACACTGCTCATATCAATGAGATGTCTGCTTAATTAAATTCAATTTAGCGAACAAAAAGGAGTAAAATTAAAATACATTCTTCATCTACGACCGAATCTTTCACAGACCCTGCATGTTATTTTGATAATAATTATTATCAGTTGCATAAAGAAGCAATAGATCATATAGACAAATATAACTAAAGTTCTAGAAGCTAAAATTGATCACAAGATATCTTGATGTTGCATCGCCTTCACGAGGATTTATTCAAACATGTGGTAGGCAAATATAGCATGCTAATTTTGGCCTTAGCACAATGGTAAGGCTGTTCCGTTGTGACCTGGGTGTCCTAGGTTCAAAACACGGAAATTACCTATCCATACATGGTGGTAAAGCTGGGTACATCTGACCCTTCCCAGGCCCTGCTATAGTAAGAGTGAATGCATTGGGTTGATCATTTTTGTGGTGGTATCACATTAATGCTCATCGTTTTCTTTTTCTTTTTTAATAATCTTTATGATGCTACTGGATGTTACTATATTAATTTTTCAAATTCTCTTGGAAGTAGTTTCATGTAAACAATAACATCGATATTCTTATTTTAATTGTCAGAAATTAGAATTCTCTTACTCTGAAAAAGAGAGGTAATTGCTTATAACCAGCTTTTGCCTTGCAGTCCCTGGATGTTTCATATGGTATTCAGAATTTGTAATTAATATGGTAAGATCCAGTAGCATCATAGTGATAACAGAGTCACTTTATATAGTGATAAAAATGCTACCATATTGTTAACATGGTGAATTAAAAATGCTCTCCTGTTACCACTGGATCAATTTGTTATTTTCCCATCCCTTTCCCCTTTTCCTATAGAAATTTGCTAGATAAATTTTCTATTAAGTTTGTAACGGTGTTTGCTGTCACTTCATCTACATGAATGTTTTAGAGCTGAAGGAGACTGTTAAAATTAAAGATGGTGAATCGGAGGCTTATATTTCTGAAATTGAGGTCTGATGATTATGTTTAAATCCTCAGATAACCATGTAATTTTTCTTGTTCACTGTGGTGATGTTTTTTGTGCCTTGATCATGCCTTTCTTTCTTCTCACCATTCTGTTTTTCTTTCTTACACGCATTTACTTTATTTGTAGACTATTGGTCAAGCATATGAAGATATTCAGACACAGAACCAACATTTGTTGCAGTAGGTGGCTGAAACGGATGATTATAATATCAAGGTTTGTATTGTAGTTACTTGCTTCTCCGTTCTTGTTTACCATCTTATTGTTTGTTGTTATGTTATGTAATATTTTAGTATCGTACGCTTCATTATACGTATGTAATGATTCAATATGTTTAAATGCAAATCAATATGTTTAGCCAATACGCATTTTATGTTAAAGGGGGGTGGCCTTGGAGTATGGTGGGTGTGGCGAATGGGGAGTGGTGGTGATGGGTGGCTGATTTTGGAATGGTAGGGGAGATGTGTTAGGTTGCACATCGGAAAAATTATCGGTTTCCTTATTCTTCATTACTCGTGAGTTGTTATTGTTGAATTTATCACTCCTCTCATAAATTCACATTATGTCTATTTTCATGCTCACTTTTATTCCTTATGTGAATTTCAACCTTTTTTAAAGGCCAAGCAATTCAGCAGGAGGCTAATTTGTTCAGTTGCAGCAGTACACTTACCAAAGCAAGTTGAAGAATCCAAAATGGACATGCCCAAAGAAATTTTTCTGAAAGATTACAAGGTGCCTGATTACTACTTTTGTATGGAATTATTATTTTAGATTGGAATATGCTTAGTTTGTATGGAATTTGACATTAAAAATTATTCCTTTTTGGATGGTTAGAACTGAAATGGAAGCAAATTGCGAAATGATTGATAATATTTTGAGATAGCTTTCTTCTATTTTGAGATAGCTTTGTTGAGTACGAAATGTGTGTTGTAGATTGTTAGAGACTTTTCCTTATTTCACTCCTATATGACACGCTTGCGCATAATTGGATCTAAACTGTATGTAAGTGATAATAGGATTGAATATTGCTTAACTTGGAGTCGAGTCAGATCTTGCCTTATTCAAGTTCTTGATTAATGGAAGTGTTCATTTACAAAGATTATCCAGCTTTTATTAGCTCATGAATGCCATTTTTAAATCAATCAGTTAGAAAGAAAAGCATTTTTGTCCTTTATGTTGTTTGTCCTGCTGTGCAACTGTCACATATGAATATCTCTTTGGAATACTTCTCTTTTCCCTTATATTTCTGCATGGATGGCCATTTCTACTTGCACTACTAGAAAATTGGGTTTTTGCGTCTATTTTTTTGCGATTGTCTATGTAACCGTGGCAAAAAATGTACAGCATTTCCCAAGGTTTTTATTTCCCCTATTTTCTTTTATTTATATTTGCCCTAGTTTGGCTCACTCAAACTCTTGACATTGCTCTCTTTCTTTCGCTCGCCCATTGTCGTCTGAAGAACAACGGTATGAATCTCTCTCTTTCTTGATCTGTCAATACCTCTTGATCTCTCTCGCCCTCTCTCTTGATCTCTCTCGCATACTCTCTACATATATATTTGCTAGGGTTTGGATCGATGCATTCATCTGCCCTTCGCGATTTCTGTTCTTCAATTTCTGTTCTTTGTGATTTCTTCTTATGATCGATGCCTTCAATATCATTTGGAATTCTGTTCTCTGCGATTTCTGTTTTTCACGATTTCATTTCATTTAGTTTCAATTTCTAGCAGTGAATCGCTCTGTTCGCACTATCTTCTTCTTTTCGATCATTATGTTTACTCTTTCTATCTACTACTTATATTTCAATTGTTGTTCATTGAGGCCATATTTATATTTCAAATCTTGACAATTTTTATCGTGATTTTTTAGCATCAATATGTTTTTCAACATATAAAAAAATTGCTACATATATAGGTTAATGGTGATATATATAGAATTGTGGACCTTTGATTAATTTCATTGATAAACCTATAGTAGTTGTTGTGGATTGCAATTGAATTCTTTTGGATTGTGTTTAGATTTTGCAGTTGTTGTTAATTTTATTATTCACTTGAGTGTTTCTATTTGTTTTGATTATTGCCTTACATATAGTTCTCTCATAGTAATTATCTAAGTTTTGGAGTAGCCATCGGAAAGAAATTTCTACTTGTTAAGCTTGAGTTAGTTGTTTAGCTTAACATGTGCTGATACAGGACAAAAGTGGGAAAGCAAGCATTGATATAATGGATATTGTTTCTTTTCAGAAGTATTTTTGCTCTTTAGACTTTTCATTGCAACGTTTGCAATTATAATCAAGTATTTAATATTAAGAAAATAATTTGTTGTGGTGTAATTTCTCTAGTTTTAAATTTGACAAGGCACAAGGAAATGCATTTTTGTTCTCTTCTTAAATTCAAAACTAATTGCTACCCAGCTTAAACTAAGCCCTTGCTGCTTTTCTTAATTATGTAGGATTTTGTTGTAAAATATGAACTTAAACCAAAATTTGTTGATTGATTCACGACCTTTACTTAGTTTTGAGGTGTATTTGTTATTCTTATTTGAGCTAGAAGATGTAACAAATTGGAAAGAGCAGAGAAATTTATATGTTTAGAGATTAGTGTCATATGATTCTACGACTTGATCCTACGATCCTAATGGTCATGATACGATCCTACCTCTGCTACGGTTTTTAATGCGATCCAGATCAATTTTAATTTTTTGGATCGTGGGATCGTACTATCCTTCAATGCAGATCACAATTTTAACAACTATGTTTGGGCTACATGAGATTTTTTTTGCTTGAAGCAAGGTGGTTGGAACTTCTTGGTGGTTGTTTGAAATCCCTTGATTCTTTTATGAGTGTTTGAGATTGAGAGTTGGAGTCGGTAGATATATTCATTGATTTTTTGTATATCATTGCTTTGTTTTTTTTTTTAATTGTTGGTAGGGTAGAGAGGGGTTGTGTAATGAGAAATGTACCAATTATTTATACCCATCCATGTATGATGTACATACTTATTTGTGTTGACTATTTTCTATGTCTTTGCCCGGTTAAGAGTCTATCTTTTACATGATCCCACACTTTGGATTTCTCTCTAGATCAAACAATTGCTGGGGGGACATGACATGATGATGGGGTTCGGTTCACTACTTCCGACAAAATCTAAAAGTTCTAATGGAGAGAGTTCAACAAGAACGCAAGATTGAGCTCAAGCATACCGAACTGTGAGTAACTAACACTTACCAATTTTCCCTGATATTGATGCAAATTATTGCCATTGGAATATTTGGGCTGAAGAAATTTCCCCTAGCATCCAACTTTTGTGTTTCTCTTCTAGTTCTCACTCTTATATTCAAAGACATTTTGTATATATTACTTACATCTAGGAACAATGAATGAATTCGTTAATTGATATGCATACCTCTGCAGAAACTCTACTCTAATACAGAGCTCAAAACAATTAGCACAAAATATGCATTGAAAATGGTAACTATTCCTGATTTAAATATGGACTGTGAAGCCATCATGGACAAGTAAGAAAAAACTGATAACCTAGAAAAGGATAATAAAATTGATCCATTCAATAAATTTCTAGCAGTAAGGCCATCTACTCCGGTGAGTTTGGGGAGCCTGAAATTTGGTCCATTAGGTAAGATTTATCTGACAATTCACGACAACCTGTTCCCCCCCTGGTTCTTAATCTTATTTTATTTATTGTTTTCTTTCTTTCAGTTTGAATAGTTTTGAATTTGGTTGTTGTTGAGGGATGATTTGCAAATCCCTTCTTTGCCATACTTCCCAGCCTATGACTATGCCCATGCTCAAGGACATGGACAAGGATCGCCTCCAATGGTGCAAGTGCGTTTTCAGAGTGTTATCAGTCAGCTTTTTCAGCATGTAAGGGACTATTTTCTTGGTTTTCTATTCGACTCTATTATTGGTTTGTTTGTTTTGTCTTCTAGTATTTAACACTGCCTTGCCTTGGTGTTTTAATTGGACTCCCAAGAGGATGATACGTTGTGGTGGAGCTGTGGATGATGATATGGCAAACATTATAGTTGCTCAGCTTCTCTATCTTGAAACAAGATCTCTTCTAATCATAGTAGCCATTGGAACTATAACTTATTATGCAAATAGTTTTTCAAATTCTTCACCATTTAGATTACTTGCTTTGTCTATAACACTACTAGAAATATGACTTTTTGCGTCTAATTTTTTACGACCGATTGTATTTCTCCTAGTTGGCTGGTGGGACAGCATTACAACAACATCAGTCTCATAGATTGCTATTATAAGTTTCATAGCAAACAACATGAGCAGTTCATATTTCTCCTAATTGGATGGGAATCTAGTATTTGTGATATCCTGTGAAATTTATAAGTCTCATAGATTGCCCATTGCTTAGATTGAAATATATTTGTTTTGTCCTTATTTCTTGGTTAAGAAAGATTTTAACCCTTAATGGGCCTTAACTGTTGTTTTGAGAAACTTCTTGTTTTGATGTATTTAACTGTTCCCGTTTTAGGTTTCTAGTGTTTGAAGACATAGAAAATGGAACCCTGAAGGCGCATCTGAATGGTAACTTTTGGAACGCAAAATTTACATGTTTGCCTAATTTGATTCTGTTATCAAAGTTTGGCTCTTGGTAGATCGTCTTCAGACTCCCTTGAATTGGAGAACAAGGCTACAAATAGTCATTGGTGTGGTAGTTGCACTAGTAAGTTGCAAAGCTGCATGTTGTCGTACTCATATACAAATAAAAAGACGTCAAATCTTTTTTTTTTTTTTTTTTTTGTTGCAATGATAAATTCTATGAGAGGATAACCTGTGGTTACATAAATACCATAGCCAAGAAGCGAAGTCACTATAACATCTACTCATAAGGGAAAGTCTGCTTACATGGTCCAACATTTGACATAGGGATTCTAACACATTCCTTGGTCTGATAAATCTGAAAGACTATTTGGAGTACTTTGGGAGCTTCAAATGCTCAATGCACTTATATTGTTGGGCAAATTATGCCCGCGGTCTCTATATTTTGTTTTAATAATTTTTTTTTAAGGTGAATAAGACATTAAAGCCTTTAATAATTGAAAGTTAAGAAACTTGACTTAATGGCATGATCCCACTTGAAAACTTTTCTAGTCCAATAAATTCAATCTTAAATGTGGTCATACTTTTTCTTTATTTACATGTTAGTTGGAGTTACCTGGAACATTATTTACTTTTCTGAATCAAATAATGTGGTAATTATTTGCATCATGTTTCTTGGTCCTTTTGTATGTTATTGAATTGCCCCGCTTTCTAATTTTTCTCTACAAATCTTTAATATGGATCCTGACGACCTTATGGTGACTGATTTTAACTAGATAGAAATTGTCAGCAATTCACCTATATGTTTGCATTGAATATTTATTGTTTAGCACCTGAGCTCTACATTTGAGGCATCTTGGATAATGAGCTATTCTATAGAAATTTTGATTTTGTCAGTGATGACTTGGTGATGGTGATTGCAGCTTCGCATGGCTTGAACTCATGAGTCACAAGAGTTTTATGCCTATGTTGCTTATCGTCAACCCTCCAAATGGCTGGCCTCATGTTCAATGTTTGTTGGTAGACCTGTTCAAATTCATGGCGCCATACCCGCGCAGTGCTAAATTGGGAGAAACAATTTACTTCTTCTCACTCTCTTCTTTGTTTTGTTTTTTTTTTTTTTTTTTTTGGGGGGGGGGGGGGGGAACAGTTCCTTGAGGAAAATTGTTACTTGCTGACCTCCTCTTTTTTCTTTTTTTAAAATGCATATTCATGTTCTATACAAAGGCACTTTGAGGGTGTTGCTTGTGCTGCTTCATGATTTTCCAGAATTCCTGTGCGATTATCATTTCAGCTTCTGTGATGTGATCCCTTCCAGCTGCATTCAAATGCGAAATGTCATCCTTAGTGCATTCTATCTGGATTTTTTTTTTCATAAAATAATTTTTCCCAAGTTTTTAGTTGTAATAACTCACATATGGCTCCAATTTTGAGACTTAAATGGAATGCCTGAATAAATTACAATGCTATACTGTCTGAATTATTGTCATTGCTATTCTTAGAGTGCTTAACGTTACCCTTTTATGTTTCTTATTTTTTTTTTTGTTTTGTTTTTTTGCGACGGTAACAAGATGGTTGTCAAAAATATGTTAGTGTTTTTCTTTGTTTTTTTGCGATGGCAAAATAGTGGTTGCCATAAGTAGCTCTGGCGGTTGCGAATAATTTGCGACCGTTGCTTTGCCGTCGCAAAAAGTATTTGCCACCCCCACATTCGCAATCTCCATTTGTCGTCGCATGAGTCGTCGCAAAGGTCTTTTGCAACTGTTTTTTTTTATTATTTGCAACGGTTTGTAGCGGTTGCAAAAAGTATTTTTTTAGTAGTGTATATAAGGTCCTAATTAAGCTTATAGGCTCATTTTTATGACTCTTCTCTGAGAATTGAGAGAGGAGAGGAGAGCTCAACATATTTAGAGAGAAAACAAAGAGCTTGTAGAGAATTGTGGAAGATTCAAGGGTTAGAGCTATAATACACTTGAATTTACACATTAGGTACGAGATTCATCCTAAATTCTTAAAATTGAATCACGTAGAAACTAAGTTCATGGAGTTATAGGATCATTTGTTTGAATTTGAATAGGTTGAGCATGAGTTGTTATGAATATGATGAGTTGGAGTTGAATTATGTACATGCATGCATAATTTGAGTTAGAATTCATGAAATTCCTACATGCATGGCACATTTACACCTTAATTTGGAGAATCCTTCATGTTTTCATGCTTTCATGCTTCTCATGTCACTTGATTATATTTGGAACATGTTTTGAAGAAATGTACGCTCAAATTGAGTTAAACTTATTTTATAATTTGAGGTTGAAGTCTTTGGTTGGGAAATTACCATGGTTTTGAATAAATAGGTTCAAATTGGAAGTTTTTTCATGTTATATAATGATTCTCTATGTTTTTGTACCGAAAATCCAAGATTTGAGGCTTTGAATACCATGTTTGAACTTCAAACACAATTCTGCAAATTCTAGAATTCGTGTTTTACGCTCGAGCGTGAAAATCGAGCTCATAGAAGCTTTGCAAAATTTTATCGTCCGCTCGAGCGACTGAAGTCACGCTCAAGCAATGACCCTTTTTCCTCAGCCTTCCGCTTGAGCGACTGTCGAGCGGGAATTTCATGTAACCAATACTTTTGCAGACCGCTCGAGCGACGAAAGTTACACTCAAGCGACCACCCTTGTTTTTGAACCTCCGCTTGAGCAAAGGAAGTCACGTTTGAGTAGAGACTCAGTTTTCAGCAATTTTTGACCAACTCTTTTAAGTGCATTTTTGTGTCCTCATGCCACTTTGTGTATTCTTAGGCACCATTTGGACTCATGTAATCATAGAATGAGATAGAAACACATGAGTAGAATTAAAGTAAAATGAATTGGTGCTTCAACTCTGCTTCTGTTATGTGTCTTGTTTAGGTGGACGACCGAGGCTTAGTGACAACTCAAACACACTATGAGTAGTAACTTTATAAAGATATGTTCAAATTATCTTTAGTTTCGAAAATGTTATTGCTATCAAAATGGACATGTGATTGATTGAATGAATTATTAAAATAATTTGATAATTGATAGCATGGCTTATTGAAACGTTATTTCCTTTTAATGAATAAAGTTATGTTTTGAAATGGTTTTATGACATCCATCGAATGTAGGCCCTTGCCTGGGGTAACAATACCAAGGGTATAGACCCTTGCCTGGAGGAGATTAATACCAAGGCTATAGACCCTTGCCTGGGAGAGATTAATACAAGGCCATTGACCCTTGCCCTGGGGAGATTAATACTAAGGCCATTGACCCTTGTAATGATAATGAACTTCATTCATATAACCTCTTTATTTTGTTATTATTCATTGAGCTCTAGCTCACTATTTATTTATATATATATGCAGGTGGGCAAGCCCAACCACAGAGTTAGGAAAGTCTCGAGTTTACCTAGGTCAGCCTTTTGTGGACCTTCCAAGTGAAGTAATCAGGCTCAGGTGGAGCCATGCTTGTCGAACCCCTTTTTGTGTGTTTTAATGGTCTTGTATTTGTATGTAGTTGGGGTTGTATTTTGTAAGACATGGCTTTGTAGTTATGATAAATATACTTTTGGAACAAAACTTTACTCATTATACTAGTTCTCTACATATACGCACAACTTGATGGATAATTTTTATGTTATTTTAAACTTTCGCTAAGCCCCGTACCTTATATTTAGTGATTGTTTCATATAGAGGCCGTACTAATCGATGATTCTTGGCCGGTCATGACGCTAAACCTATAGAGGCTGGTTTGGGTCCTGATAGTTTTTGTGGGAATCATGTTCTGTTTATTACGAGCATATATGTCCAGCCCAGATTTGTTTGATTTCTATATGATCTATTTGATTCATCTCAGATCATCCATCTTGTTGATCAAAAATGTTATTCTATTCAAATTTCTTTATACATTTTTGTTTTTGTGGGAATCATATTTTCTTTTTGTGGGTTTTTTGTGTATATGAGCATGTTTTGCTTCTTATGTATGTTCTGTTTGATTGCCCCGGATTTGTTTTTGTGGGAATCAAGTCCTGTTTCCTATACGCATGTATGTCCAGCCCCAGATTTGTTTGATTCATCTCAGCCCCACATGTTTTTTAGAAATTAAAATGTTTTATATTTTTTGTTATTTAAATATGTGAATTTGTGGTTCTAAACCGATCAATCCGTGTTTAAACGAATTGGTTCCACGATTTAAATGGATTGGATTGGTTTCAATTTTTCAGGAACCGTAGATAATTAATTGGTCCTGATTTTATCCCAATCCGGACCATGCTCACCCTCCCAATCCGGACCATGCTCACCCCTCCATAATGCCTGAATTAGTGAGGAGTTATGGGTCACATAAGTAGTCCAATAATGACATATAAATAATATATCAAAACAATACATAATGGGCTCCTAATGGACTAATAGATACCTGAGTCATGTATGCAATCTCCACTTGCTCCTTTCTTGCACCCGTGGATTGGATCTATTCCTGCAAGTTATTAGCCAAATTCAATAACATACTTGCTTCAAAACTTTTCCATCTTCTCCTCCTCTAGTCAATGTGAAACTCTCCATATTCTCATATGATAACTTCTCATTAAACCCTAATTAATTACACAAATATATATTAAAATAGACTAACAAATTTTTTTATAATGAATAGAATTTTATTTTCTTAATAATGAAGTTCTTACCATGGTTTTAAAAATCGGACCGGGACCGGCCAGTTGAACCGGGCTAGGAAGCACGGATCTCTTCAAGGGTCTCTTTCTTGCTAGGAAGCACAGATACTCTGAAACGGCCTCTGTACGCGTATCGAATATGCATCTGTAACGCCCTCAAAATAACCCAGAATATATAACATTAACATGCATTAATAAAACAAAACAAATCATTAAATTATCCATCAGAGTACTTTTATTGAAAGACATCACATGTAACATCAAAAGTAAATGCCCTAAAGGCTTACTTCTTTCCAAGCCAACACTTGGACACAAAAGATTGAGTACTAACTCAATTACAACTTAAGCCCTTGGCTTGAATGTTTACATGAAATCTCAAGTAAAAACAAATAAACTAAAGACAAGTCTTCGAGTCCAAATCCTCTTAAGCTAAGTCCTTGGAGGTAGTGAATCACCTGGACCTGAAAATGATATTCCCGTATAGGGTGAGCCACAGCCCAGTAGAAATATACTAAACCACATATAAGAATTAACTAAAGCAGTAGCATTCGATAGATGGTTTACACAAGATAGTCGATTACATCATTATACAATTTCATGACACTAATGTCTAGGACACGTTTCACTTTCCATTTATACACATATGGCTCAGAACCTGGCCAAATAACTCAACAGACAGGGTTTTCATCGCTTATTAACAATATTTCCAATTCAACAGGGATAACAAATCAAGTTAAACCTTTCTTACATCATAACGGATACACATGTGGTGTTGTATCAACCTCAATCAAAATTCACTTCCAAACTTCCCAATTGATACACATTCTAGTGATGTATCAAATCAAACAACAAATACTCTAGTAGATAAGCATAAGAGCTGCATCATAACTGTAATGGGCGAGCATATGAGCTGCGACCCTGGGTTCATCCCCTATCTTCCCTTAAACATTAACCGGTTTAGAGAGGTACATCCCCTATCTTCCCCTAAACCGTGGAGTACATCCCCTATCTCTCCCATACACAAGTGATGCATAAAACAAAACACAGAGTCTTATACACAATCAATAAATACATAAATTTAATGTATTATTCCAACCTTTATACTCAACAACCTAATCCATTGATTAGTTTCAGTTTTCCCTAATCCACATGCAATGTCTACAACAATCATGACTATCCTCCACCGATAGCCAAAACAGTTATTTCTAAACAGGAAATAAATGTATCAACACATATATAATCTCAATTTCAAAGATGAGTGGTTAAATTATCCAACTACATCATTTAATCTCATAACTTCCCAATATTATGAATTAAATCAATTTCCACACCTTTCCCGAAATTAATTAAACGAATTAATTTTATTACAACAATTAGGGCTTTTTAAATTATAAAACAAACCCTTGCTTTTCTCAATATTACCAAATAACCTAACATATCAGAAATACCAAAACTTAGGATTAAAACCTATAAAGATGGAGTAGGAAATCCCTACCTCGAAGAATTAACCCGAATGGAGAAGATGGAGATGACGACCCAAAATCTAGAGTGCTCCAAACCGCTAAAAGTTCATATTAAAATGTAGCCCTCGACCCACTCTATCTTTTTTAACAAAGGATCTAGGGTAGAAACACACCCTAAGTAGATCAAACCTAAGAGAGAAGAGAGAGAGAAGTCGGACCTAGGGTTTGGAATAAAAAAGAAGATGAAAAACTGATAAAAAAACCCGCTGCTGCCTATTTAAACTGGACAGGGCTCGCTCGAGCGAAGACTTGGTCGCTCGAGCGACCAGACACAGAAAAGCTCGTTCGAGCGAAGAAATGCTCGCTCGAGCTAAGAAATCGAAAACATACACCTCGCTCGCTCGAGCCAAGAAACACAACTCTCAGGTCCTAAGCCCAGACGCAGACTCTCGCTCGAGCGATCAAATCCAGGCTTGAGCGAAGGACAAAAACAACAGCTCGCTCGAGCGACCAATTCCTCGCTCGAGCCGAAGGTCCAAAAATCTGGACAGCAACACTTCGTTCTAACCCCAACCAACCGTGTGAACAAACCTACCCAACACATCCCATAACTCAAAATAAGAAATTAAAGGATGATAGTAAAAATTTGATGATAACGGAATCTACGGAACATAAGTCCGAATACAATAATCACAAGGAAAAGACCGGGGTCGCTATAGTATCGAATACGGATACGCATCCGATACGGCGGGATACATATCAGATATGGCAAAGAAGTATCCCATTTTTTTTTAAAATTTTTTTGAATTTCGGATATGTTTGGGATACGCAAGGGATACTTCAAGGATACTCTTGGGACACTTTTGGGCTACGAACGGGGTGAAAAAATAATTTTGAAACGTATAATTGGGGTCAAAGCTGTAAAATAACAAAACTATATCTAAAATAAAACAAAAGATCAAACAGACCCTACCTAGAGGAGTCAACGAACAGCAGCAAGAGAGTCATCGAACAACCGCAAGAGAGTCGCCGTCTCTGAATCACCGAACGAACAGCAAGTCGCCGTCCTCGTCCTCAGGTGCTTGTCCTCGTCATCGATCAAGGTTTGTCACTCTCACTCTCATTCTCTCTTGTTGCTCGTTGTGTCGCTCAGATCTCACACGCTCTCTCTCTTTCTCTCTCTCTCTCTCTCTCGTCGCTCGATCTCACTGTCCGTCTCGTTCAATCTCACTCGTTCTCTTTCTCTCTCTCTCTCTCTCGCTCAATCTCACTCTCTATCCCTCTCACTGCAGTAATACTAACACCTTCTTTTTTTTTTTTTTTTTTTTTTTTTTTTTTTTTTTTTTTTTTTTTTTTTTTGCAGCTTGGCTAAGCTACTGTGAGGTATTTTTTTGTCCCTTAATTTGAATTGCATTATGGTTGTTATGGGTGATGATGCTATATTGTTGGAATTGCTGAAATATAATTGAATTGGTGAATTTGTTCTTTTGGATGTTCATGCAAAAAGATAACTACATTAATGTTTTGTTTTATTTCTTACCAAATTTATATATTCTAGGAAATGAGTTCGAGTACGGGAAACAAATTGAAGCTATTGACCTTGAAGACTCTTAGTTTTATAGGAATCTTTCTTTTTTATCAAGTTGTCTTTTGCTTTAGGTTTTATTTGTATACATAGTACATTATTAAAAAATTAGACAAAATAATATTTTTTACAAACGTATTTCCGCCGTACCCATATCCTAGTTTTTCAACTTTTTTCGTATCACCGGATCTGTATCCGTATTGTATCATCTCGTATCGTACCCGTATTTCGTATCTATATCTATGCTTCTTAGCTTTCTTGTGAAGAATCCCATTGAAAGCTTGAAAATATTGTGAAAGTCTCACCCTATTTATATAAAAAAAAATGTCTTCACAAAGAACTTAAGAAACCCACATGAGATTCAATTATAATATTTGAATCAAATTTATTGGAGAGAGAGTTGAAATTTTAATATCCTTCCAAAATTAATCATATTCTTTCAATCAAATTATTTTAATCAAAATAGTTTGGAGGAAATATTGAACATTTGGTTTCCCTCCAAAATTAAAACCAGTAAACTATTTAAATGTTTATGATGTTTTTATTTTAAAACTAAAAGAAAAAATTAGAATAAATATTTATACACAATTTTAGGTAAATTATAAACACGCCCTTGAGGTTTGACTAAGATACAAATTCTCTCTTGAGGTTTGAGAAATTACATCCTATCTCCCGAGGCTTATATTTGCCCAACAAATTGCCCATTGAGGTTTACATTTGCATAACAAATTGCCTCATCATTTGTTATGTAAATATAAACCTCATGGGGCAATTTGTAACTTTTCAAACCTCAGGGGAGAATTCATATTTTAGTCAAACCTCGAGGGGGTGTCAGTAATTTTCCCATAATTTTAATACATATTTTTTATTTATATATAATTTTTTTTGATAAATTATATATATATTTGAAAAAATTAGAATAAATATTTAAAAGAAATATTTGTATACAATAGAAATATTTATATATAATTTTAATATATTTATAACATAATTATGACATTACGGTTCGATTCTGGTTCAACCAAAGTTGAACTGGTGACCCATCCGTCCAATTTCATTTTCGGTTTGCTTACCGATCTGGATTCTATAACATTAGTTCTTACCTTCCTCCAAGAAAGGAATGCACACGAATTGTGTGGAAACAAATGATGTTGACTCATGTTTTTTTAGAAGTACGGAGAAACTAGTTTTAGTTGGCATCTCCGTCAAAAGATGAATTCATATTTCAAAACAATTAAGTGATGTAAAAAAATTCTCAGGAAAGTTTGAACCTTTTTTATTTGCAATGTGTTGGAAGGAAAGTAGTATAAGGGGGAGGCTATGAAGCACGATTACTTCAAAAATGTTACCGTACAAGTATCGGGTACTTACCGAGTGCGAGTACGCGTACCGCTATAACTGCACACGTATCGGTTACGCCAAAAATGCACTGGGAATGTTCTATACGATCAATATAATGATGGGTACGTAATGGGTACGACATGGTTGCGTTTTTGGATACTTTGGGGGTAAGCAATGAGATTTTTTTACAAATTAAAGGGTACCAGAGCAATTTTGTTGGTCTATTTTAAAGAATTATATAAATTTGGGGTACTTTTGTAATAAAAAAAACTTGAAACAAATTAAATTAGGGTTCTACTCTATTCCATTCGATTGTCTTGAAACAGAGAGAGAGACTCCCAAGAGCTGAAGAACTCCTTCCTGCGAAGCTATTGAAGAGAATCGAAGAACTTGCAAGAGAATCGAAGGTGTAGATCGATTCTATTCTTCAAAGATGACATTCCGGTAACTTCATCTTCGATTCTTCATCGTCTACTTCTTCGATTCATCTTCCTCTTCTTCTTTGTTCTGTCCAGAGCCAGATTTTCCCGTTCAAAATTTCAGTTACTATAATCATTAATTTTGTATTAATTCCATTAATTTTATAACTGTTGGAAAAACTGGTTTTTTGGTGACTTTAATTATATATTAAAGTGGGTCCCAACCATCTATTGTGTTGGGTCCAAGTGGGTCTACATACTTTGCATTGAGATCTTTACACCACAGATAGAATGGCCAAAAACCATTGAGATTCGAATGAGAAATTGCCTCATGAAGTTAGCTTCATGGAAAAAAGGTAATGAGGTTTGTAACTCCTGCCTTTATTACAGTGTTTAATAGAGCATTAATGGGGTTTGTAACTCCTGCATTAATGGGGTTTGTAACTCCTGTATTAATGGGGTTTGTAACTCCTGCATTTATTGCAGAGGTTAATGGTGCATTATGACCAGCCATAAAGGCTGGAGGCTCTTCCTCACTCCCCTATACACGTATAAATTGAGACCCTCCTGTCAAGTCTCAAATACAGAAATTTTTACTTCCATTTCACAAGTCAGTTTGCCTGAAAGTTCTTACAGTGAGAGAGTGCTGCCACTGTTTTGTTCGCTAAACTAGACAGAGAGTGCTTCTGTCGTAGCTGGTTTTGACCGTCGTATCCTGGGAGACAGACGCTGGGATTCCTCAAGCACTCGACCCGTGAGGCGGCGAAATCTATTTTAAGGAAACTGCTTCCGTGCAGGCTTCGGTTTCGTCTCTTTACCCTTTTATTATTTTCTGTATTTCTGTTGAAATTTAGTTGTAATTATCAGCATGTGTTCTTAGTATATGTATAATTTGATTTCTTCATAAATCTATTTATTTAATTTCACAATATGAACAACAATAACGTCACATTAAAGTCTCATTGATATTGTGGAGATATCATAACATTTAGACTCTTTATTTATTGTAGGGTTGTTGTTGTTCCAAAGTATTCATTCTTATCAAAGACATGGGACGCATTGGACGACGGATGGTGGAGGTGTTCTCGGTGTGCATCAACCACATCGACGGAGTAAAGCTCTACGGCACAATCACAGTCACCGACGGACTGAGTACTCAATCCATCTACAACCGATCAAGAGATCATTACGAATCCATCAGCCCGGGCCAAACCGCTTTGCTGACTGGTCCAGCTCAAGCCATCTCAGCCGCCGACAGCTCACCATCGACGTGGCTCTCAAGGATAAGGACAAATTGTCTCCGGACGTGATGTCAGCAGCGAGCAGATACCGTGGAACGTTTACGACATCAATAAGTATAATGAGCCCTTATACGACGACGTTCCTGGCAAGAATGTTTCGGTGACGGTCAACTACGTAGTGTTGAGGAAAGCGCTGGAGGCTACTGTGGAAGTTACGCTCGTAAACCGAGGTGGGGAAAACTCGCTTCCTGTTTACGGACTGCTTACTGCTGGCAATGGAAATTTCATTAATGAAAGCGTGCTCTTCCGGAAGAAATCAGATGAGCACGTAGATGTAAGGCCCGGGCAGCCCATCCCGTTGTCGAGATCTGTGGTGGTCGTGCCATCTAACTCATCCCTCATAGTTTGGGCAGTTCTGATGGATCACAATGGTGAGATTGCCAAGGGCACTGCAGAGTTTCCTGCTCAACTCTCCGGCACAGCTCAGAAGAATATTTTCGGACCGCATGGTGAGATCCGAGTTAAGGTCACTTGGTCATTATGGTGAGATCCGAGTTAAGGTCACTTGGACTTGAGACCGACGGATATATATATAATATGTCACTAGTCAAATATATAATATGTCACTAGTCATTTATGGCGAGTGTTTTGTTTTAATAAGTTGATTGTAGCTGTGGTATGGTTGTTTCAGGTTCTATATTATTTATTACATATAAAATAATTTCTCTGTTTTGATGTTGTTAAATTGTTTGTCTGTGGATATTGATAAGCATAAAAGTGATACTTCTCACAATTCAGTAATTGAGCTTCCATGTCAATTTGCTTTTTGCGGCCCTAGTCTAAGTCTGATTATGGCTCCCACGTGATTTTTGGAGAGTTACCTGAGTTTCTTCAAGCTGTATCACGACTTGCATACACACACCACTAGATAATGAGGAGAGAGAAAATTTGAAAAACAAAGGGTGAGTGACTGCAAGCTGGTGAGATTTCTATATCCAGGGTTGAGTAACTGTATGCTACCCAAAAATAAATAAATAAATAAACAAACAAGTTTTTCCTTAACTGTTTGTTTGCAGGTTGTCAAGCTGGCCTAATCTTAAGGAAAGTGGGTTGAGTGTTTGTGAGATCTAAATTAGGGTGTAGAGGATTTGTGAGCTTGAGGGTTGAGTGATGTGAGTACTAGTTATAATCTGTTTCTAACTGTTGTGTCTACAGGTGACTAAGCTGGTACTTTTTGTGAGGGAGTTTTTTGTTGGGGGTTGAGTGAAGAGATATCTGTTGGAGAAAAATGGTTGAATGATAAATTGCCTCATAAATGTGTATATAACTCACACATTTAAGGCTCATCAGTTTTTCAAAATTGATTGGGCAGTTTTGCTAGCATTAGTTAGCATTAGTTGCCAGCCTTGATGGCTAGAGGCTCCTCCCCTCTCCCCCATGGTGTATAAAAGGAGGCCCTATTCCTTGAAAAGAGATATAGAATTTTTTCTTGGCCTCCATACACTGTCAGTCTACTTCTCCTATAATTTTCTTCCTGAGAGAGAGTGTTGTCGTTGTCCGTTCGCTAAGCTAATCAGAAGGTGCTTCTGTTGTAGCTGGTAAAAACCGTCGTATCCTGGGAAGTAGACACCGGCGTACCTCCAACACCCAACGGTGAGGCGGTGAATCTATTTTAAGGAGACTGTGGTATCACACAGGCTTCGGTTTGCTTCCTTTGACCATTTTATATTGTATCTGTATTTTATTCAGCATGTTATATTTTCTGGAATAGAAGGTTTGTTTTGTTCATCTCCTAATTTTGCGATATGCAATGTGAAATTATGTAATGTGAGTAGTTTTTCCCAACAAGCTTAAAATAGATTCTACGTTTATCATAGAATTTGATTAATAGATTCATCGGTATGTGTAATAATTTTGCATGTAATTGGCCACTGTTAGTGCTAGCGAGTTAATTGGTTTATTAGATGCATGTACACAGGGTTAAGCTTTTGATTTTCCCATTTTGTGTATGCTACTGTTTGGTCTTCCCATAACATGGAATAGGCCACTGTTATCAATAGGGAAGAAGAGTTCCATTGGTGCAACGTTAATTCACTGTATTTTCTAGTTAATTCATGGTGTACCGGTTCATGCCTTGTATTTCTAGATTTACATGCTTCTAGTTTACAATACAAATTACATGTTCATTCGGTTTTAATTTTTAGTGTAATTTACATTTCTAGCATGTTTATTAGGTAGTAAATTTACATGTAACTTGTTCCTATTAATTTTTAATTTAGGTTTGGAGTTGTAAAGTTTATAACTTGCCTATATTTAAATTCATGTTAATTTCTCTAGAATTATTTGCATGTTAATCATGTCATTTGCAATTCTTGCCTAGTGATGTGATTTAAGTGTTTAGGAGTTATAAAATGTTTGTAACTTCCCTCAATTAATTACATGTTTAGTGTACCATAAATTCATATGTAACCTTTACCAATTTAAAATATGGTTTAATTATATTTAATTTTGGGTTTGTAACTTGTATAGTTAATTACATGTTTATTATGTAATTAATTTTTTACAGTTTTTTCTTTTTTTTTTTTTTTTGTCTAGATTCTAGATGTGCAACTTAAGGGTTGGTTTTAATCTTTACTTATAGTTATTTATTATTTTGTTTGCTAGTACCCTCCCCTTCAATCACTACTTTGCCAAAAACAAAGAAAAGCTGAGGGAGGTTTTGTTGTATTTTGCTGCTAACTGTTTATTGCAGGAATACCTATGGGAATGGGAAAAAGGATTAATTTGGACTAAATATGTAAAGCAAGTTTTATTTGCTTGTAATTATTGTAGCAATTTTGTTGTAATTGCTTATAATGTGATGCAATTGTAATTGCTTGTACAATTTGGAACTTGGTGTGTTTAACCTAGTTCATCCCTTGGAAAATTTAATTCTTAAAGTTGTTTCCCATGGACTAGGAGTCAACATGCTCTTGAAAGTTTTGTCTAAGGTTGACTGGGTTTTAAGTGGGACTGGTGTGACCCCTCCAGTCTTCCTGGAAACTTTCCTGACCATGTTCGATTCTAGGTTGCGTGATGAGACTAGTTTTGAATTAAATTTCAAATTGTGGGATTTTCTAGTGTTAAGTTTGATTTCTGGAAATACAGAATATTGAAAATTCAGCTGTAATTTTTCAGAAATGGCAACTGTCTCTGATGCTGCTGTTGCTGCTACTAATGTTGGTGGGGATCCGAACCCCGGGGCGACTGGCTTGCCAACCCCTGCTGTGACCTCTATGGTCAATCCTCCGTTGTTACGAAGTAGGAGGGCATGATGAAATGCAGGACGTATAGCCAGTTATCCCTTTCTATAGTAATGTGCATTTCAACAGTGATGGCTCCATCACTAGCCGCGATGTTGCCGAACGTTGGCCATTGTGGGACTCCAAAACTGCTGATTTGGAGAAAGGAATGATCTTTATTGATAAGAAAAGCATAGTGCACACTGTTCAATTGCAATCGAGAATGCAAGGTCGTAGAATCCAAAGGAAACAGTTGGGTGTTCGAGTGTAAACACGGCTGTAACTGGAGGATTCGGGCAACGAAGTTGAAAGATAAAGATTTCTTTCAAATCAGAATGTTTGAAGCACCGCATCAGTGTGTGTACCTAGGAATGAATAGGGACAATTGCAACCTGAAGTCCGATCTCATTGCTCATTTCATCAAGGGACAGATCGCGGTAAGTAACATGATATAATTTGTTAAGGATTTAAGTATGTGTTTACTATATTGAAATGTAATATATATTTGTAGATATCACCAAAATTGCCTCTTACTACCATAATTGAGGTCGTGAAGGAGAAGTTTCAGTTCACGATATCATATAAGAAAGTGTGGCTTGCTAGGACGAAAGCTATTGCAATGGTGTTTGGGAATTGGGACGAGTCGTACCGAAGGTTGCCCAGATATATGGCTGTATTGCAGGCATTCAATCCAAGCACAGTTGTCATATGGGACATGATCCCAAAATTGCAATCTACCTTAATCGGTACTGAAATGTACATGAACTATGTGTTCTGGGCATTTAAACCAGCAATAGAAGGCTTCAAGTATTGTTGTCTAGTGATATGCATTGACGGCACGCACTTGTACGGGAAATACGAAGGCAAGATTGTTGCGGCCACTACAGTGATTGCTGCAGACAAGATTATACCTCTTACCTTTGCCGTTGTTGACAAGGAGATGATCGAGAGTTGGGGTTGGTTCATTACTCTCCTTCGGCGACGTGTGCCGTGACCGAGAGGGGGTGACATTGATATCCGATCGACACACAACTTTGCTTAGTGTCGTGTCCAAAATTTGGGACAATCCAGCAGTGCAACCAAGAGGCTACCATAGGTATTGCTTGCGACCCATATGTAGCAATTTCAATGAAAGATTCAGCAATACAGTAGCCAAGGATCTTGTGTGGAGAGGTGGTTCTGCACGACAAGTGCGGAAGTTTAACAAGATTATGGAGGATATCTATAAGCTAGAGAAGAATGCTGAACGATGGTTTAGTCGGATGAACCCTATTCATTGGACATTGTGCCATGATGTTGGTTACCGTTGGGGCATATTGACGACAAACCATATAGAGGGCTTCAATGGTGTACTCAAAGGTGCACGTAGTGTCCCGATTACAGCATCTGTTGAGATAACTTTTTATTGTCTCGTCAAATATTTTGACGAGGGCAGGACCATTGCTGAAAAAATGAGTAATTGGGGTCACCTGTACATGACAAACGTTCAGTGATGGATTGACGAGCACCAAGCTAAAGCGAATGTCCATATGTTGGTACCGATTAATAGGTAAAATTCATTTGATGCACGGAATTCACAACACATTATCAATTCACACTCATCGGTCGTTCATGTTAGTCTATATTTGAACATACCCTAAATATTAATCCACGTACATACATTTTCTCTGCAGGGGAACAGGGGAATATGAGGTCAGGACAGCACCGCAAGGGATGAGGGGTGGTGCTCGTCAAATTGTCAGTCTTCGACCACCGCGT
Organism: Camellia granthamiana; assembly: GCA_036172215.1. Classification (NCBI taxonomy): domain Eukaryota; kingdom Viridiplantae; phylum Streptophyta; class Magnoliopsida; order Ericales; family Theaceae; genus Camellia; species Camellia granthamiana. The sequence goes on from CM069907.1 coordinate 774,567, forward strand.
TGTTCATGTGGGAAATACACATTATTTCACTTGTCATGTTCCCACATGTTTGCTGTGACAGCAGACTTGGGCGAGGACCCTTTTCCTTTCATTGCACCAGAGTATAGGTTGGAGGTCCACAAGCATATATTCGCATAGAAGTTTAGGCCCATACCACACGAGCAATATTGGCCTAATGATGATTACCCAACTTTGCTCGCTATCCCAGACCGACAACGTGAGGTTAAAACGGGTCGTCCTCAACATAGTCGCATCCACAACGAAATGGATACCTCTAGACAAAGTGGAATGCACCATTGCAGTTTGTGTTTGCAGAGAGGTCATGATAAGAGAAAATGCCCTGTGAGAATCCGATCGATTCGACATTAGTTTTTTGTCTAGTTTACATATTAGTGCCACACAACTTGCTTTAATGTATTAATCAATGAAGCAGTATTTTAGTAATTTGATAATCTATTTACCACTTGAATTAGAAAATGTTGATTAATGATGACATTGATTTGGCCAAATGTGGCAAATATCTTCAAATGGGATTTGTAATTAATTTTGTTTTAACCTATCCTTTACTGCTTAGTTTTTCAGAAACGTTCATGTACTGCATTGTGAACACTTTGGTGCATTGATGGTCCATTGTGTCCTGACCTCTATGGACACCTGTTTATCTGTCCTTCTGTACTTAGTTGATGTGATATTACAAGAATGCAAATATTGTGAATTTAATTAATAAGCACCAATATAAATGCATGTCATATTCAATGGTTTGCCACATATAGTTAGGTCCGAAATAGTTGTTATGTTTTGAAATAATGAATTACGGGAGGAAGCCTATGTTATCAAGTCAATCGTTGCTCTGAAATTTATTACATATTGGTAAATGCTTAGTTCTTGTAAAAAGTTAAGTATTATGTTTCAAATCTGCTTCAAACCCTCTTCAAACCTTGGTACTTCTTTCATGTGATTGTTATCTGCTGCAAGAAGTCCTTGTCGGCATGTGGGGTGATCACACATTAAACTGACTTGATGGTTCATGTGATATTCAATGAATCAGTATTCAGTAATATTAAATAACTAGTGGATGCCCATGCCTAAAGGCACTGTGTAAATAATGTCAGTATTAAAATATAATTGTAATCCCAACACTATTTAAATTTATTTTTTAATTTGATAAAATCACAAATTTGTTATACAATTTTGGAGTTCTCACAAAACTCGTCACGAAAACTTGCTAGATAGATACATGTGGAAATTGTAAGAATGCTTTTGCGTATATAATTATATGAAAATTGGATCTCAGCCGTTGTTTTATATTTTAAATAGATTTGGGCCATCCAAATGTCCGAGTAGGACAAATGTGTGTAGGACAAATTCAAAAACCATCCTGCTTTATTATATAGATATTTTTACTACTTCAATGCAATAAGCTTCACACCCTCCAATATAGACTGACTAGTCACTTCACGTTGGAGTGAAAACTCATTTAAAGTTGATTCACATTTTCCCACATCAGAGATGTCGACATGACAACTGTCTTACAACAATTTGACTACTCATACAACTCCCATGTGTAGTTTACTGTAATGACTAGTTGGTGTCAGTTTCTCGGATTGTGAAGACATGAGTAAGCGCGTCCATCTCCATTTTATTTGCACTACTGTGCCCAATGACCGCTATAAGTATCACACCATAGCAGACCTACATGTTTATACAAAAACTGAGAGATATCATCATGACATATACGGTGGTTGATCTATATTCAGCAATGGGTCGCCATTGGGTTGCAGATGGAGATGAATTTGAATACCCATTAAATCCGAATTTGCGTTACTCACATCACACAGTCAATACCATGAGAGCTGAGTGGGAATTTCGCATAACTCGAGCAAACATTCTTGTTGAGTTATGCCGTGAAGTTCATATTAAATTTCCTCGATGATTAGCCATGTATATGCCAATTGATACTCCACAGTTGTTGCAAAGGGCATTGCATCGTATTCGCGACGAAGTTAATCGCATGACCCAACGTTTGCAAAAGTCTGAACTAATGAAGACCGCAAATGAGCGTGCCGAAGACGGGTTAATGGATGATACGCACTAGTACTTCACTTGGAGCATGGATGCTATGTATGAATCTGACATTGAGATGTCAGATGATGATGATAATGAATGAAAGTGTTTCAGTGTCTGACCGAACGATTTCACTTGTAATGGCTTTGTAATGGTTAGCCACAAGCTATCAATAAAAGGAGAGTTTACAATGTGAAACAAACTGTCTATATTGTTTCCAATTATCGCTTCTGTACTAGTTTCATTGAAATTGCACAACATTATGTGTCTTGCATTATTGTCAAGATCATCATACGGCATATGCATTTTCCCCTTGTAACTGTTTATTATTTTAGTTTGCTAGTTAGTTCTATACTTGACAGATTAAATGGTTGTACACTTCCATGGGAAATGTGGCTGTTCAGTATATCACATACGTTTGCTCCCTATACTCTACACTCTTCATTGTTTCTTCCCTTAAATTGATTATGGAACATTATTTTCAAAATAAGATACGAACCTTACATCGTGATACTAAATTATAATGATGGTAATGAATGAACTTTGTTGGATGTATGCTGAAAAGAGATAACATACATTGTAATATTTTTGATCCACCCGTTACGAATGCAATGAGAATTTTGCAAGTCATGGACCAAACAGTAAGACAGTACTGCAATGGACCAAACAGTAATGACTTGTCATAAACTTAATATTGGACCAAACAGTAACACTTCGTGCAGTGGATGGTTAATAACGTACACCCGATACACATGAACAACAGTGTAGTGGACAGTTACACACGAAAACATAGACCCGCTACACACTAACAACATAAAACAGTAAGACATAGTGCAATGGACGGTTACAGACGAACAACATACAATAAAGTACGACACACACACATATTGAATAACACCACTTTGATGTTTGAATTCTCATTCCTCATCTGACATGTAGTAGTCTGAGAGATATTTGTCATTGTTTAAGACATTATTTCGCTTTGTCACAGTCAATTCTCTGTTGCTAGCTTCCATCATTTCCGTCGCTAGTTGAAGCATGAAATGTCGACATCTCCGCAGCAACATTCTGTTGTTCTCCTTTTTAATTCTATTGATTGTTTGCTTATAGTCACCCACATTTCGTCTACGCATGCTTAATGACCGATGATGAGGTACCGGTGCCCCTCAGTTACGTAGATCAATGAACAAGCTCTCCTGCTCCGTTACCCTGAACGCCCATTCTGCCTGAATACCAGCGTAATAATCCTTCGGGCTAGAGTACTTTTCGCTCATGTAGTATAACTAAATGGTGGTAGCAGCCACACTTTTGATCCGCTTCGACACCGTGAACTGCCTGCACCCCTTGAAGACATTTTTTTAACACAACAAATATAAATATATAACTGGGTTGTAAATAACTATTGACATGGGTACTGTTATTTATAGATAGGTAGAGGATATGACGTGGTTGCGATAATTCATATCAGGGGTTAATGTGGAAGAACACACCCGTGATATTCTTTTAACTTATTCATTTTGTGCAACCCATCGAAATTGTTGTTGCTCACTTTTTGCATTTTGTATGCCCATGATATACTGTCAAGTCGTACTAAAATTTTGTTAGCATATGTATGTAATATTTTCAAACTTCTTGTTATTGGATATTGATTTTCATATATGAAAACTTGTGCAGATCTATGACTCATTTACCAGAGGAGATCCCATTATTGATTCATGCCCATCGAGCCGATACGATATGGCGTCAGTCGGTATGAATTATTTATTTATGGGTAAATTACACTTACACCCCCTGAGGTTTGAGTTAAACACATATCACCCCCTGACATTTGGGAAATTACACTAACCCTCCTGTCATTGTAATTATTTAGACGGAATGAAGACATTGAACTCATACACTCTCTCTTTCTTTGCTTTGCTTTGCTTTCTCTTTTTTTTTCCCATTTCCTTTACTTTTTTTTAAATTGTAATTTCCTCTATTTTTCTACTAGCAGTTGTTACCTTTTATATAAGAAGGGGGTTTGTGAAATGAGACTATTAACCATACGAGTGGGAATGTAATTTCCAAAACGTTAGGGGGTGGATAGTAATTGGACCAAACCTCAAGGGGTGTCAATGTAACCCTTTATTTATTTATAAACGATATTTCAATACTACACAAACACTCCAATTGTTACATAGTATAATGTGAAACTGTATTACTTATTTCAATTTAATTGTTTAAATTGAAAGTGTAACGTAAATTGTTTTTATATGACTGCGTCCGTTACATGTCGTTACTTTCATCATCTTCAAATAGATACCTGAAGTAGTACATTTGTTGTTGTCAATCTATATAACAAACAAAAATATGTTTTCCAATTGGGGATGGGACATTTGTCTATGTGTGAAAATATGGATCAGAAAATTGATTCATTGTAAGGGATGAAAAATGTGATTTGTTTTAAATTTAGGTTGCATACTCACAATGTTGTCTTGTGCAGGCAAAAGATCAGCCGAAATTGAAATGCCGACGATCTGATTTGGGCTTATGGGACACCGCCTTAGACCATAGAGTCCTACGTTGCCTACTGCATGCGGGTTTCTATGGGCTCTACCGGATCGGTCATATTCGATTAGGTCACCATCTCATTACAACTCTCGTAGAGAGGTGGCACATAGAGACACGCACATTTCATTTCCCTATCAGAGAGGCCACAGTTACATTACAGGATGTGGCTCTTCTGTTTGGCCTACCCGTTGACAGAGACGTGGTCAGTGGCAAGGACCCAGGAAACAAGTAGGATGACTTGATAGGTTTATGTGTAGAGTTGTCAAGAGCAGCACCTACACAAGAAGACTTCATAGGCTCATTGCTTAAATTGAAATGGTTATTAGATCATTTGCGTGAACTTCCACATGATGCGACAGATGAGACGATTTATCAGTATGCTCGAGCGTACATTATGTGGCTTATTGAGGGGGTGCTAGTCCCCAATAAGTCACAAAATATCGTAAAGATGATGTTTTTGCCACTGCTTAGAGACTTTGACCGTATACACGAGTTCAGTTGAGGTGCTGCCACATTGGCATGTTTGTATAGGATGTTGTGTCGGGCGACTAAGCCTGACACAAAGGAGATGGCTGGGCCACTTGTGCTCTTCCAAGTGAGTTGGAATGACTTGTACTTTTATCTAATATTTTGAATTTTCATGTTTTGTAAAATACCTAGTGTACTAAATTAATAATGTCATCATTCATTGTAGGTTTAGGCATGGGAGAGATTGAGTAGGATCGCCCCTAGTAAGAAGTCCAACATTGCTGATGGCGAGCGGGCCATAGGGGAGGCAGACCGACAACTACCACCTGGCCCGAGAGCTTGTAGGTAGAGGGTCCCCTTTAGCCACGAAGTCATATCGACCAATGTTAGTGCCATATTTAGGGACCAGTTCGACTGAATGTTAGAGGGGAGGTTTGTAATTATTTTATGTCAAATCACCCCAAGTTAATGTTTGTCAACCTCCACCGTATGGATTGCTCTCTAAATTATTGCTTTGTTATTGCAGTTTATATAGGAGCCTTTCGAGATAGAGGATGAGATCATGACCAGCTTTTCATCGTATTGTACCATTGGTGGAGACATTTGGATGGCACGAGTGCCACTGATATGCTTCGATATCATTGAGTGGCATCTCCTCGACTGAGTCCTTAGACAATTTGGATGGGTTCAGGGTGTGCCTGATTGGTTTGACGCGCATTTGGCGATGGTTTTTAGAGATAGACGTGGCAAAATGGCCATTGATTGGGCAAAAGAATAACAGACATTTACGGATGATTGGAACAACCGACGTAACAACATTATCCACGCTAAAAGGAGCAATGAAGTCCTTACATCCTCTGACCCATACATCTTATGGTTTCGCCGCCATACACGTCTAGTTTTGAGTAATTCGAGCGACATTGCTGTGTTCGAATACCAAGGCATCGGGGGTAGTTTAGAGGGCTTGGTAAGTTGTTCATATTCTACAATACTATATTACCTTAGGTTTGTGTATCTTTAAGTTGCCATCGATGGTTACGTAACACAACTACCATTACCGTATAGGTTCGTAGAATTGCAAGGGCTTACCACTTGGCAAACTCAGCCCATATTACACGTGATGGTTCGGATGCTTTGGATGCCATTGTTGAGACCCGGGAGTTATTGTACGATGGTTTGCAACAGGCACACCGCCGTGACTGACTAGATTTCAGACACTTTGGCGAGGATGCTTCCATGGCAGTTGATATTATAGCCTCTTCAGTGCTACACATGAATATGCCATCCTCTGAGCCTTCAGTGCCTCCACTGCATCCTACCCCATGTCATGCACATCAATCTGACCCTTTCGATGTGGAACACTTTCGTAAGAGGCCTTCCATGGGTCTGCCACGTGATGGTCCATCTACTACAATGCCTACATCGCATTTTGACCCAATTGAATGTACACAATACACATCCCAATCTTCCCCTGACCGAGATCCTCTCATGTCCAAACATACATCCATACACCATGGCCATATATTGGAACCCTCTTGGTCACACCCCCATACAGGACAGAGGTTGGTAGCCCGGTGACTCCCTTAGCACCACTGTCCACTGTATGTCTATCTAATATGATGCCCTCTAGTTCGACATTGACCACACCGGACCATTTGACAGTACCTTCATTTTTGACACCACCGCAGACCAATGTGGACGAGACAATGATTCTACCATCTCCTATCCCAGATTTAACCTTGAGCGAACTTCATAATCCACTCATTACCCATGACTTCCACATTGAGGGGGACGAGGAGGGCCAAGTCCATGCACCTACTAGAGGGACGGGTAGGGGTAGGGGTAGGAGTAGAGGTCGTGGCGGCCGTCGAGGCTGAGGTCGTGGTGTGATTCGAGGACGAGGCTGAGGGCGAGGCCGAGCTATAGACCATGATAGTAGTGCAGCAGATGTGGGGGTTTCACAGATCAGTGCCGTATATGAAGGATTGCCAGCGGTGGTATCAACTATTTGTACGGCAACCATTGGTGATGGGCAGCCACCTTCTGAAGAAGCTGGCGAGGGCATCGTACGTGCAGCACCACTAGATATACAAAGAGTATATAGTAAGAGACCCAGGAGATAGACCCATGGAAGAGGTTGTGGAACAGGGGGAAAATTGGCACATTAGGGAAAACCGACACTGGTAAGTAGCTTCAGACATTAATGCCTTGTGGTGTTTTACAGACAGATTAGTGTACAATGTTTGTGATTTGTTCTTTACTTTTTTGTTTCGTATATGTTCCACAGATAATTTGTTGATGGAAATTATAATTGATTATGTTTTTGCATAACTCAAACTTAATACTGTATTTATTAGATTGGTCAAACAAAGAAAATATGTGGGCTATGTAAAAGTTACTTTCGGATTTCAATTTATTGCTATTGTGTGGATTTGATAGGTTAATCATGTAAGTGTTGCGGTCAAACATTGAGTGGGACATCCGTTTTAGTTAATGGCTTCAGTGGGTGTAGCACTGATTTTTAACCAATCTGGTTTTACAGTATAGAATATTGTTCTTAAACTCTGCAGGATGCAGAAGGCGTTCTTGTTGTTAATATTGGAAGCTATATGGGTGGTGTAGATTTCTGGCAGAATGAGGATGGAACTTATGATAATTTTGATCCTCAGTCCATGCATGATAAGATACTGGAGGTTGTGAGCATATCAGGGACTTGGCATCTTGGAAAGCTTCAGGTAAGTTGTATCTCTAGTTTAATTTTTAATTTTTTATTTATTTTGGTAAATAGTTACATCTCCACCTATTGTTTTTTGTTTGTATCCTTAACGTGTTTCCTCCCTAAATCTTTGTTGTTAAAGTGGGAACTCTTTCCCATAGTGCTCCAATAGTAAGTGTTACTTCTTATTTAGCTCACACTTCTGCGAATTAGCCCATCTACAAACTTTGAGAAAAGGTTCAAAAGCGTACAAGGCATACAGTCAAACCTTGGTACATTTTTGTTTGGCATATTACAAAACTTGTGATTGGATGTGTGGTGCATAGAGGAGAAATAACGTTTTAGTTTATTGTATGTTTCACCTAACCTACCTACCTTCAAGATATCTTTATTCGATAGAACTTTGATGTTGGTAGAGATAATAGTTACTTGTCTCAACTCAGACTTGGCACAATATGTTAATATGAGTTTGCAGGGTATATTTCAAGTAAAGCTTCTTTTTCTATAGGTGGACATTTATTTATATGTTAATATGAGAAAAGGTTCTATAGTATACTGTTGGGCTCTCTTTTTCTATAGGTGGATATTTATTTATTTTTGATATTGTGTTGATTTGATAGGTTAATCATGTAAGTGTTGCGGTCAAACATTGCGTGGGACATCCGTTTTAGTTAATGGCTTCAGTGGGTGTAGCACTGATTTGTGGTTTGAGATAATCCAGTGGCCATACTATGATGATCCGATAGGTGGATATTTATTTATTTTGTCATTACTATGATGAAGATTTGATAACAATTGCATGAGGTTAGTTTTGGTGCAAAGTTTATCCCTTATTTCATTTACTTTGATAACCAGTAATGCATGAACTAGGTAGAGGAATTTATAAACAAATGCCATGGTGCAGGAATGCAGTACAACATGGGATATCAAAGCAACTCCAGCGTTCTTTTTCTTCTGAGATGGGCAGCAAGTTTAGAAAGTAGTACGAGCCAACAAGTCGGACCTACAGGCATGTGGAACTGTGGTTGTGAATTCAGTGGCGACATCTAATAAATAGTTGTTTGGTGGTTATGGTTATCGTCTTCACAAGTGCCCCGGGAATAGTCTCATTCTTCTTGTTGTCATTTGTGTGGGATGAGTCTGTATTCTTTGCCTTCATATTGTAAATTAGTATACAAGTGTCTTATGTTTTTGAGGATTGTAGGAGGTAAAACCAGGGTGTTGTTGGGAATCAATTGTGAATTTGAAATTGTGATTATATATTTTTGGTTTATTCGTCTTTTTTCGTCGCTTTATTTTGTTTATTTATATAATTTCAAATGTAAATCAATCTCTTTGGAACTTTATTTCTCTTTAAATTGGGTTGTTTATTTATATAATTTCAAATATGTTGTGTTGCAAATACATGTTCAGGGTACAAGATAAATACGAAAATAGACAAGCATTTTTTCACAAATCGGTGATTTGTTTTGACATTCCTAGTCAATTCAGTAGGTTATATTTTTTGTAATATTGAAATGAAAGAAGGGTCTTTGGAGATAAAATTTTGAACATAGCGCTAATAATTTCACATTTTTGGAAGAAATGACTTGATTCGAACCAGGTTTTTTTTCTCACATAACAGTTTTGATCAGTAATGACTTGTCCTGAAGTATATGTGCAATTTTGTGACGTAAAAAAAAATTAATTTCAAAAAGGGAATATTGCAAGAAAACATACGCAAGGTGCAAAACATTCCAGCCAACATTGCAATGGGACCGCTCGAGCCAAGGAATGTTGGCTCGAGCCAACATTCCGTGCTCCCAAAAGTTATACACAGCCTGCAAAACTGCTGAGGTTCCTCATTGTACGCTCGAGCAAACTTGACGATGGCTCGAGCGAAAAAAACATGAATCCAGTATATGTGCAGGTTTCTAAACTGCTGCAAACTCCAGAAGTGGGCTGGAGCACAATTTTTTTGCTCGAGTAGGATTTGTATTCATCTATCGCAAACCCTAAGTTCTACTTCCCTCGACGTTCCAAATTGTATTGATTTGTTCCCTAATCTGCTAGGGCAAATCCTTGCCGCTGCTGTTCCTCGCCAATTATCCAACCTTCTCTCTTGGATTACCCCCCGCTGTAGTAAGTGTTTCTATATCTATACGTGCTTAATTTGTTTGGTTTTTTCTATCCTTTGTGGTTTGTTTCCTACATTTCATCAAGGCGTATAATTTCAACAATTTGTGGTTTGTTTCATACACTTATCTTCTTTGTGGTTTGTATCTATACGTATAGGTACGTGTTTAATTTGAAAATTTGGGGTTTGTTTCATACATCTCATGAACGCCAATGTTCCTATGACATTATGTTTGGTACAATTTTCCTACGTATTTCATGGCTGCCATGTACAGAGTTGGGAAAAAATTCATCTGCCAGAAACCCCAAAACTTCACTATAAAACTAACTTTTATAAATTGGTTTACAACAGTTTACAATGTTGTATAATTAAAGAATACTAGGTTTCATCGAGTTAGAGACATCCCCATAATGAAGTTTTATTAAAGTAGGAAAAAAACTATAGTATTATATTTGGAAGTTGCAATGTATACTTTGTGTGATCTACTACTCTAGTTTATAAGTAACATATGGCATGCTTGCATAATTCCGTGCATGATTAGCTCCAAGTTATATATAGTACTACAAAAACCTTCCATTACGTTCCCCTTTTTAATTTTGTGATAGTTTGTAGCAGCCTTGGAAAAGCACAAGTGTGTTGTGAGTACTTGCCCAAAACAAAAACAAACTTTATTCTTTAATTACATCACCTCAGTTTCTCATTATGAACCAAGTGTAATTGCAGATAACTTGATTTGATTTGATGTTGTTTAGTATTTGTGTTTTTAATGGTTTCTAATGATGCTCATGGTTTGTGGTTGTTGTTGGGGATTTGAGTTTGTGATGAATGTTCGTGGGTTCTCATTTGAGGGGGTTCTTTGTGGTTTCTTGCTTGGTCAATAAATGTGTGTTGTTGGGGTTTTAGTCATGGCTGAATATTCTAAACGCCGAAAGGCCACTGTGTCCCGTACCTCTTACAACAAAAAGAAATTCCACTCTAAGGTAAAATCCAATCTGTTTTGGGATTTGTATGAGTCTAGGACTGTCTATCTTGAGCGTAATGTCGAACCCAATACGTTTGACTCAATCCCCATTCGTTCTATTTTTGATGCCTTGGGTGGTGACTGTGTTCTACTGTTCTCGGGCCCTCAAAATCTTAGTTGGGTGCAGGAATTCTACTGTAACATGCACTCAATTAACACAGATATCTCTCCTGATTTCAAGGCATGGGTCCATTCGATGCCAATTTTTGTAAATGAAGAATATATTCGGTCATTTCTTGGTATTCCTGAAGTTTGTAACTCTCACTTTCCCTTCTTTGCAAAACGAATGGCCAACTTTGACATGGTGGCTTCTGAACTTTGTGGCACAACCCGGCGTTGGCTTGACGGGACTCTGATTAAGCAACATGAGCTTATTCCTTACTTTCGCTTTTTGAACATCATTGTTTGTGCCAATGTTTATGTCACTACCCAGAGTTCCAATATCCCACAGGACCAAGGATATGTGCTATACTGTATAGATCGGGGTCTCCCTATTAATCTTCCGGAAATGATGGTGGAAAAGATGATTTCGGTTTTTAAAGGAAAAAAATCATTAGGTCTTCCATATAGGTGTCTTGTGAATAGGATACTATCGTCTATCGCAGTTCCTACATTTCCAAATGATGAGTTTGCGTGTCCTGTTAAACCCATTACAAAGAAGACTGTATCCCAGAGTGAGAAGCATGTGAAGGGGACTTCGTTAGGGATGGGTGGTTGTGGTGCAGGTGGGGATATGATGGGCAAAGAGGCTGAGTTGAATGCTACCGTTACTGGTGAGGGGGCACAGCCTGGTATTGGTCATACCACTCAAGGACAGCTTGGCCAGTTTGAGCAGGCCATGGTTGCACGGTTTGATCGCCTACACGACCGGATGGATCTATATGATGCACGTCTCACTGGCTTAGAGACTTCCACCGATGCTTGGCTTACTGCATTAGAGGCTTCATGTGGACGCATTGAGCATGCCATGGGCCAGGCTTCTCTCTAGCTTGCCGATATTCTGTCCATGCTTCACATGCAACAGCATACTCCACAGCCACCGGAGTGATGATGGTATTTATTCTTTGCTATGACTTTCAATATATATTTTTTTTGGGTGAATAAGTCATAAAATAAAACAGCTGCGGCTACAACTGAAAGCTAAATACCCTGTTCATAACGCCATGAAAGATAGATAGGGCCATGAACAGACCATAAAGAGCAAAACCATGAATCATTTGAATTTCTTTTTAACTTTTTCAGAGACAACATTATAAATCTGACTTAAGACCTAAACCTCCCTCATTTTTAGGGGAGCACACTTTATTCGAAGACAACTTCGCACCATACTTCTTAAGCTCACTACAAACTACAAAGAAAGGCCCTTCGACAACACCCTCAATATGTTTGACAACCTTTTTAGTGAAAATGAAAACCAAACTCCTATAAACCTGCATAGAAAATAGGATAGATTGGATGAATTGCAACCTCACTCCCAAAAATCTTTCATAAACCCTTTCAGCTACTTTGTTATGTAGGTTGCCATGGGGTATACCACACTAACAATGCACAGTTGTTACAGTAGTTCAACGCCACAAGTGTAAACACCTTCTTCAATATTGGAATGAGTACTCCTTCAATGTTTTTGAATAGATTGTTTTCCTATTACCAACTTTTGCCTACCTTGTGCCTTTGTTGTCATGAACTCAATTTTTATGCCTTGGGTGGTGACAGTGTCCTGTGCTCGACGAAAATATGTATTCAATGTATCCATGTACAGATCTGCTGCTAATTGCTCTGCACATATGCCCCACTTCTACAATCAAATGAGCTTTCAACGGAGCTGTACATTCATGTTGCTTGCCTTTTGTACAAAAATATATGGTCATGGTTGTCAAGTAATAGTGTCCACAAATTTTTTAACATGTATTCGCTTCCATATGTATTATTTTTGTGTAATAAATCTATATATGTATGTGTTTAGATACGAATTACATTTCATCTTGTTTGTTATGCAGATTGCACTTAGAGATGGACTTCTGCTTGTGAATAAGATTGCAAATGTGGCCAACGGTTCAGGGCAAAGGAAGAGTTGGGAAAAGTCGCATATGACTTGGAACTACTTCTTAGCAGCACGCATAATTAAATGTTAATATTTGTCTATGTTTTGTTTTTGTATGTAAACTTGGGCAAATTTTGCATCCATCATTTTTGTAAGTACTAGCATATGCATTAGCTCTCCCCTTGTTAACATAATGACAAAAATTTGTACCACATATGCGGTTCCTTACATTTAAGATCACGGCCAATCTGTATTACAAGGCAAACACAACAAAGATGTTGAGAAAGACCAATTCACAGGACACTATGTGGGTGTTTGGGAAGTGGCTATTTTTTAGGTTTTTTTTGGCTTTTTGCCTATTTTATAGCAACTCCAAGGGAGGAGGCATAGGGTAATATTAGCTATTTTATCTAATAGTACCCTAATATTCTCACTCCAATGGGTTGGCTAAAGGGCTTCCTATTAGCCCTTGTGCCTTCTCTCCTGGATTCAATTGGAGAGTGATTCAAGGCTCTCCAAACTTGTCTCTCCCACGAAATCGATTTGCTCCTTCAGATTACAGAGTGTACTTTCCTCCAAATTAATGTGGGTATAGTTCCAACTGGTGAATGTAGAACTAGAAGGGGAGAGAGAGATAGAGCAGTATAAAAGATGAAATTGTGTGTGCAAAAACCAAACATAGGATGGTAACTTAAATTCTACAATTCAGTGAACAGATCAAGTCCTCAAAAAGAATGGTAACTTAATGTAAGGTCATTATTATAGAAATAGTATACATTTCTGTCATTATACCCATGAATCTTCACAAGGACCACAACCATTTGTTTGGAAGTGTTAAGTTATTGCCCTATACATCCAAGGTTAGTGTTGAATATATTTTTAATTAAAATGTGTCTTTGTTGAGTTGTCTATGAGTTTTGGTAGCATTTATGGATTTTAGAGTTAAGCTCCAAGGTACTTGTAGGTTTTTATGTTGATGTTTGCAATGAAGAAAATACATGTTGAATATGTAGTGAATCATACTTCCCAACCTGTTGATGCCATCTTACAAAAGCATATGTAAAAATATGTAAGGAACTATTCCCTCACATGCAAAAATCATGATGTTTATATTTCTTTTTCGGAAAGCACAAATGATAGAATCTTCTATAGACCGAAGACTACACTCCTATATGACGATTTCATTGCATAATTGAATCTCAATCTCTGTCTCTCTGAAGAAATATGGAACAAGAAACTAAAATGGAGGAGGCCTTGCTCTCAGGTAAAATTCCAGTTTCATAGGCTTTCAATGTTGGTTTTCCCCAATGTTTTCATTTGTAAATTTTGGGTTTTGATTGACAGAGAAGAGCGATGTAGTAAAAGAGAAACAGAGCTACGAGAGATGGAGTTCGTATCAATACGTGGAAAGGGCTGGTTCTATAATTCCAACAACTTCGTTGGCTGGAACTAAAGTCAGCGTCGACGAAATTCGATCTGCTACTACTTCTGATGATCGATATTAGCCTCCTTCTCTTCATGCCCCTTTGATCAGCTCACCTGAACCAGATCGTAATGGTAATCCAAATCAATAATTTCCCCAATTCATTACCTCACTCACACACACACACAAATAGTTGAATGTTACATTTAAATGTCAGCAACCCAGTTGAGGGTTATGTTTTAACAATTGGTTACTGCAACACCCAAAAGAAAGCTTTGATTTCTTGATTTTTTTTATTTTTTTTGGGTGGTGTTGTAGTTCAGAATTTGTGAATTTTGTTGCTGCATGTTAGGAAAGTTGTGTTTCGTTGGATTAACGCATATATATGCATATGAACAATCAGATAAACAATACAGTTTAATGTTACATTGAAATCTCAGCAACCTAGCCCATAAGGTTTTGTTTTAACAATTGGTTACTACAATACGCAGAAGAAAGTTCTGATATTTGTTTCTTTTAAATATTTTGGGTGTTGTTTTGTGGTTCAAAATTTGTGAATTTTCTTGCTACATTCTAGGAAAAGAAAGTTGTGTATGGTAGGATTCACTAAACAGTGAAACATGTTTAGTTTAAGTGTTGAATTTGGTCTTTCTACTAAAGCACTGGTTCATGAAGTTTATGGTTCAAATTGGATTTTGATCTCATCCATATGTTTAACATTGCCGGAGATATGACATTTACTGTTAGCTTTGGCTTCCCTAAATTTGCATGTTCTTAGAAAGGAACTTTGCAACTCATATGTGAGTTAAATGTCTCAGTAATGTAGCATCACTCTGCTAAATTTAAAAAGGCCAGCTTTTTATAGTTACAATACATGTTTCTGTTTAGAACACATTATGATGTACTGAAGGCTAGTATGGCAACATAGCTTCATCGATTGCTTCCCTGCAAGTACTACACTATAGCATACTATTTTGGATGATAAACTATGAGCCACTTTTTGCAGAGCAATCTCACATCTATCAAGGTGGATATGGAGGAGATTATGGTGGAATGTCTACTGAATATAGGATACTATCGATATGTCTTCCACATCTAGTGCATCACTTGTTTTTATAGATTCGCATTGCTTTGTTCTATAATATTTATGCTAATGTTCAAATAATTCATGAAATTTCTTCTGTCTAGGTCTCCTCATCGCATATGTGGCTCTGAACTTGATGGATGGACATGGTCAACCAACTCTACTTTACATTGTTCCTTTCACTCTAGGTATGTTGCAATATCATTAATGAAAACATGACTTGCGCACCCACAAGCACCATAACCGAATAGTCGCAGACGATTTTCTTCAGATTTATATTGACCCAACTAGCTTCCATGAGGTCCTATAGCGGTATATTTGACATATTTTATATCTTGAAAGAAAGCTCCAAAGAGTCATATTTTGTTTGATTCTTGTGTCAGTATTTTTAAGGACCTATTCAATAATCTATTATTTTAGCTAAGAATGAAAGAAAAAGGGCTGATTGGGATGCCATAGGAGGAGGATATGTTACTATGCTGCTTCTTTTTTTCAACACTATTTATTGAGTGATAACATAGCATACATTATTCGGCTCATTTATTGACAAATTAAGCTTTTGGGATAACTGGTGTTCTATCCGTTTATGAAATAGAGCATGGCCACATTTGAGTGGGAGTGTTAAGGATACAAATAATCAAGTTACCTATACATCTTCATGAAGTAAGCGCAAATTAGGTGTTTATGTCTGTACTAGAGTATATTAGGTTATGCATAATTATGTAATGTGTGTGTTAGACTAAGTGTTTCCGTGATGAGTTTGTCAGATTTTCTACCTAATATTCGTCTATCTAAGTGTTATGTTTATGTATTGTGTGTTCAGTTCATGGTGTCCATAATGTATTTTTTAGGGAGACTTATGTCTGTACTACCTATGTAACTGAAAACTGTTACATTTCCATATTCAGTTATGTTGTTTTCATGCCCGTACGAGTATTTACTAAATTAGCGACTTTGAATATTATGTATTGAGTTTTATTACGAAAATGTTCACAAAATTTATTTTAGAGGAAATACACGTTATGTTCACTTGTTAATCTTTTCAACCGTGACAACCCAAAAATGTAACCATTAGTCATTGAATATAACGTTGTCATTGTTCCAAAAAAATATACTACCAATTCAATAAAACAAATAACCTTTCTAGTCATTCATTCATTCATTCATTCATTGCGGCACATCAGTCTTATGAAATACACGAAACTAATTGAATGACAATAACATGAACTCCAACCCAATATTTACATTACATAAGTTCATGTCCGTAATCATACACCAAATTACATACAAGTTACATTACATAGCAAAAAACGAAAAAGTACCATTTGTATGGAAAAAATACATCACCAAAATTTCATATTTCCCGTTAGAACAAAAGTGACCATAACGCAAGGGAAAAGAAAAAACAGTACGCTACAATGGACCCACAAGATTTTTGTAGCCTAATACCACTGAAATTGGCACATGTGTAGTTTACTAAATGTTTGTCTTCGTTACCATCCACTTCATCAACTGCACTTCCAAATTGTGTTTCGCCGGCTTGACCGTGTACGCATCTGTTCCTATAATTAATCCATTCATTGTGCGCCTCATTAAATGAGTTATACCTTTGGAATACAGCCCCAACAAATCGGTTAACTTGTTGGCTGCATTCTGCCCAGGTTGTGTAAATTCCCGGTGCCCTCCCCACAAACACAACGTAGTATGCTGCCATTTCCTACGACAATACATAACATTTATCATCATTGTAATGAAAGTATAATAATTTTTACAGTAGACAATTTCCATATGTGAAGCATCATACATCATAAAAATTTTGCATTCTAAAAAGTTATATTGGGAAAAACTTTTTGAAAACTAGTTACATTGGGAAAACTTTAAAAGTTAAATTATAGCTATTTTCATGCCTTGCATTCTTCTAAAAGTCATGGAGTTCACATTTTGGACTTCCCTACATAGAACATTTACTAACTTTCCATCATTCCAAACATTGTAATTGATATTGCCATGTCATAACCAAAATAAACAATAATGCATCCAATAATAAGTTTAACTCAATCATAGGTACAACTTCCAATACATTAAGTTTAACTCAATTACAGATGAAGCTTTCAAATGACATAAACCTGACAGAAAAACAAATTTATTTGGTTATCAGTTTTCAAATCAAATTTCAATTTCAATTCTATTTTCACTTTTCAGTAGTCTTCTATAATAATTTTAAATTTTGTTTTCCAATATTCACAATTTTTCTTACTTTTCTTATTCCAAGTCCTACATTAATGTGGATTACATTTCAGAACCATCTTTTTCCTTCTTCTTTTTTTTTTTATAAATATTACCAAACTAAAAAATTTTAAATTTCCATTTGAAACATGTTGTCATATTTCAAAAAAGTAAATCCCAATAGTTTCAACTACAACTCCAAATTGAACAACTGACAACTCAAAATACAATTTACAACTCTTTTCAAAACTGAAGCCTCTATTAGAGATAACAAGTTCAAATACTATTTTAAAAATTATTTTCAAAACACATTTCAAAAGTCCACCACTAAACCAAACACAAGCTACGTAAGTGTTGTAATCGAAATAATGCACTTTACTTACTATATAATTGATAATTGAGTGCGTATTATTTCTAAACTTTTATCTAGCATTTCAGTGTCATTTACACTTTTTAGAAGAGTTCATAATTTCATGCAGATCCCTCACTTGTGTACTTCCCTACCCACATGAACAACCTAAAAATGACATTAGTCAAAACCGACAACAATCAGCCTATCCTTTAAGAACCTAAGTGCTACTCATTGCCAACCAAAAAATATAAAGGTTCAAATAAGATTCAACCAAACTACAAACTATGGAGTGACAGTTGACTACTTGTTGGCAAAAATATAGCAAAAAATATCCAGTGATACAAGATTCAACCAAAACAAACACACTTCGGCCAGTATCTACGTCGTGCAGTTTACATTTTATTAAAGTTCCTCAACAGTAGGTTAGAAGAATTAAATATACAAATATAAACACCTTATAGGGAATTAAAGCAAGCCAACCACAACAAATTTCACACTCCAATCTACTCATGTACACAATTACAATTGTCAAACATACACCATTACAATTATGAAGCATACACCATTACAAATGTGAAACATACACCATTACAAATCTCAAAAAGGACCTTCATTCAAACTGCCACAATTGCTTAAACAAATCAAAAGAAGTTGAGAATTACATTAACACATAAACTTCATAAAAACATATGCAACTTCAATCACATATTACTCCTTCACAACTGTGATAAATGAACCTGTTTTGCAAGCTCGTAACCCAGTTGAGATGTAGATAGAATAGATAATTGGGGATCAAGGTCTACGGTGTCCAAACCAAGTTGTTGGTCCAGTTTGGGGGCTCATACAGTCCAGTCAGAATATGTAGAATAGGTAATAGTTACAAATTTATGTTGCTTTGTGTTCTTCCAATATTGAGGGGAGTAAAGATTAAATACAATCTCAAACCGAGCATGAGAATGAGTCACCTGCTAATATATGGAGTTCTAATAAAAACAGTGAGTACAATGGTAGCAAGGAGTGGGCTGTTGACCAAAAATAGAATTTGGGAGACGACACGACGTCAAAGGCAAATGGTTGGGGGTCCAGTAGAGGAGGCTGGGGTTGTTCGAGTGAAGAGGGCCAGAGTAAAGTTCAATTTCGAACCTAGAGAAACAATCTCAAAGCCAAGTGGTTGGTCCAGTTGGGGGGGTGGGGTAATGAAGTTCAGGCAGATGACGTGCCCTCTTCAACCACACAGAAAACATAACAGGTAGCCCAGTCAAGAGCTTCCCTTAACTAGGCTTCTTCAAATAGTCATGGTCTGGGTACAAAATTTCATTGTCTGAAACTCAAGAAGATAGACTCACCATTGAATTCTGGCAACTCCAATGAGGATGACCACTTTATTACGAAAGGGGGTGTTGACAGAAAACTAAATTCCGGGGCTAATACATTTCAGACACACGAAGTGACTACAATAAAGGCACACCAAACAGAATGGGCAGCTCCATCAAAAACCTCCCTTCACTGGGCCTCTCCATCAAGACAGCATTAACAGACACCATTCACAATGGGGGGTTCACAAAAACCAAAAATTGGGGGCTGAAAAAACAATCTCAAAGGAAAGTGGATGGTCCGGTACCTCAGTTTTGGGAACGAATGGGTGCTTCACAAAAATCAAAAATTGGGGGCTAAAATAAGAAGGAAATTCGGTGGTTCGGTAGGGGGCTAATACACCACAGAAACCTGATAATCTCTCTACTAGACCACAATAAGCATAACACCTATCTCAGTCCAACACAACCGTTGCTTGGGGTTCAAGGGATGAGGACCAGGGTAGTTGTACACCCTGGTCCTCATCCCCTGAACCTCAACCAACGGCTGTCTTGGACTAAGATGTCTGGAGTTTCATAAAATAATTAGCTTTGAACTTTAAATTCCCCAATCAAAAATGTAAAACCTAATTTATCCAAAACAAACCTTAATGTCGATGATGGGAGAGGTGAGACGATGTATTGAGGTCTTTCTCTTCTTCCATCTTGCTACAGCTCTCACGATGGCCTTTGTCTTCTTGGTCTCCTCCGCGGTGCTCTTCACGTCTCACCCTTCGTCGTTGTTTGTTGAAAAGCAGGGTGTCCTTCGAACTATGGAGGATATAAATATCACCTTCTAACTCAATCAAAGACCAAAATATATATGTATATATATATTTTTTATAATGAAAACGGTTTTTCTAAAGCCGTATTATGAAAACGGCTTTACGAAAGCTGTATTATAAAACGGTTTTACGAAACTCGTTTTCTGAATTTCATTATTTATGGCAATTTATATTTATGTTGGAAATATTGGGAAATAAAATTACTAAAAAATGGTTTTTCTAAAATCGTTTTCCATAAACTCAAAATTAATTAAACGTTAAGTAAAAATGGTTTTTAAAAAACCGTTTTGGTGAACACAAATTTTTTTATTTTTTTATTCTTGAAAAACGGCATTGGCAAAACCGTTTTACAGAAAACAGCCTTAGGAAGACCGGTTTACCCTATAATGGGAATAAAGTAAGAAACACACCCTAGAGTGGGACTAAAATTTTGAGAATGCCATAGTAAAGGGAGAATGGCCCCCTGAATGGCATACCCACCTATCATGGGCTGATTTCCTTGACTATACCATTTTTAAAATTTTAGTCCCACTTTAGGATGGGTTTTTATCTTTATTCCCATACTAGGGTAAAATGGTTTTAGCAATGCCGTTTTTTAGAAAATGACTTTTGAAAAGTCGTGTTTTGTAATTAAAATAATAATAAAATTTGAACATAGAAAACGACTTTAGAAAAGTCAGTTTTAATTAAATTTTTAATTAATTCTGAATTAATTAAAAACGGTTTTGGTAAAATCGTTTTTACACTAATTTTTAATTTTTTTTAATTTATAATTTCAACATAAATATTTTTTTATCAAAAATATTTTTAATACAAAAACGGTTTTGGAAAAGTCATTTTATAAAACGGAATTAGAAAAACCGTTTTCAGAATTTTTTTTTTTTTTTTTTTTTCTCATGTGGGAAGGTTGGGCTTGGGAACCAGAAAAAGAGTGAGAGAGAGCAGATGCATTCAAATATGTGTTTCTTTAGAAAATCACAACATAGTCAAAAATAATAATAATAATAATAATAATCCATTTAATACTCCAACAAATACCTAGGGCTTGTTTGGTTTGAATCTCAAGATATAATTTTTGAATAAAAAAATTCAAAATCACTTTCTCTCTCCTACATATCAATCAACCACTTTTGAAAAAAGAAAATTTGTTTGGTTATGAGTTTTGAAAAAAAATTTAAAAAAATATTTTGAAAGAAGTTTTTAAGTTTTGAATTTTGAAAAAGTTTCAAGTTTTGAAAAGACTCTCAAATCGTAACCAAACACATAACTCAGAACTCAATTAAAAATTATTTTCAAAACTCATAACCAAACACATAACTCGAAACTCCACATTACTTTCAAAACTCTACACTCAAATTATAACTAAACATATAAGAAAAAAATAAAAATATTTTTATAAAATAAAATAAAAAAAATATTTAAAATAAAATTCATATAGTTAAAATAAAAAAATAAATTTTTTTCAATTTTGGAGGGAAATTTTTTTTACAAAAATTTGAGGAAAGAGTTTAGAATTTTTTTTTAGTTTGTTTAGTTATATATTTTGAAAAGAAAATGCTATGAACGCCAAATAATATACCAAATGTTTTATCAAATCTCACATGGGTGTGAGATCCACACAAATTCAAAATTTTATTTCAGCCTCCAATTTCTGATTTTTGTGAAGCACCCATTCCTTTCCAGAACTGAAAAGTTAGCGGACCATCCACTTGCCTTTGAGAGTCTTTTCAAAACTTGAAGCTTTTTTCAAAATTCAAAATTCAAAAACTTCTTTCAAAATATTTTTAAAATTTTTTTTTTTCAAAATTCATAACCAAACAAATTTTCTCTTTTCAAAAGTGATTGATTGATATGTAGGAGAGAGAAAGTGATTTAATTTTTTTTTTTCAAAAATTATGTCTTGAGATTCAAACAAAATAAGCCCTAGGTGTTTGTTGAAGTATTAAATGGATTTTTTTTTTTTTTTTTTTTTTTTTTTTGTCTGTGTTGTGATTTTCTAAAGAAACACATCTTTGAATGCATCTGCTCTCTCTCACTCTTCTTCTGGTTCCCAAGTCCAACCTTCCAACATGGGAACAAACGGCAAACACACACACACACACAACAACAACAACAACAACAACAACAACAACAACAACAACAACAAATCTGAAAATGGTTTTTCTAATTCCGTTTTATAAAATGGCTTTTCCAAAATCGTTTTTGTATTAAAAATATTTTTGATCAAAAAATATTTATGTTGAAATTATAAATTAAAAAAATTAAAAATTAGTGTGAAAACGGTTTTACCAAAACCGTTTTTAATTAATTCAGAATTAATTAAAACCTTAATTAAAATTGGCTTTTCTAAAATCATTTTCTATGTTCAAATTTTATTATTATTTTAATCACAAAACACGGCTTTTCAAAAGTTGTTTTTGTAAGAATTTTTCCTAAATATGGCTTAATGTGGCTTATGCATGATTATACTAGATTCATCTCATTAACTAAGATACATGTACATCAATTAGATGGTGACTAATTATGGATGAATGCACCTATATATACATAATGTATAGAAGACTAATGATAATGCATTGAATGTGATAGATTCATTATGAATGAATCTTAAAGATGCATTATTTATCTATTATGAATATATAAGATGCATTATGTATCTATATTATTCATTAATATAGAAGATGCATTATGTATCATGAATGTATAAGATACATTAATATATTTAATGAAATTCATTGAATGAATGGATTCTTTGATAGGAAGAATACTAGTATAAATAGAGTAAGGTCCCAAACCACACTCTCCATCAAAAACTCAAGTTGTCACCACAAGAAGGCTCTCATCGACTAGAGAGAGAGAGAAGTGGTTTGAAGATCTTAGACAAGTAAAGAACTTAAAGATCAAGGTCTTCCATTCAAGATTTCTCTTTCTTGCAAGAGAATTACATAATATCATGGATCAATGTATGTATTTATTTATTTTGTATAGTAGAAATTCATATAGTTTTCATGTATAGAATTGAATCCTTAATGGTTTTTAGTTTATGTTCTGCAAAATTTTCTATCAATTGGTATCAGAGCCATGGTTCTCAATTCTGATGCATGAAACGTATAAGTATGAATTTCATTTTATGATGATGTTTGGTGTAACAAGTGCAAAACCTTGATTTACACTTATCCCATTTTATTTTTATTGATATTAAAATAAAAATTGAAAATTATTGAACAAGTGGTAATTAAGATAATGTTTTATGCACTTATAATGTTTTGTGACACACCGTATGAGTTGAAACATTGTTGATCAGCCCAACGGAGGTTCAACACTATGTATGTTTGAACAACCGAGATGATTAGTATAATAAATATAGCAATAAGTTTTTCTGCCCAATAGTGATAAACTTCTCACGTGCTTTAGTTAATAAAATAAAATAAGAGACATTTGAGTTTTTCTGCCCAACGGTGATAAACTCGTTACGGTCTTAATGATTATTTTATTTTATTTTATATTGTTTATTTTTATTAATCATCTCATTTACTTTTATGAATTGTAAAAATATATTGTTATTCGGCCCAACGGAAGGATAACTTGATTTTGTATCGAATTAATTATGTTTTATAGTTAGATATATTTAACTTGTGGTGTTATTTTTATGAGATGTGAAAAGTAGTTTTCTTGATTATATTATGTAATAGATATTATGTGTTTGTAGCATTGAATCCTACTGCCATTAATAGTTACTTGTCTGGTATTGAAGTTTTGAGTGGAACTAATTTTAAGAAATGGAAGGAACAAATTGGAATTTTTTTGGGAATTATGGATTTAGACTATGCATTAAGAGAGCCAGCTCCTACAAAGCCTAATGATACAAGTTCTAAGGAACACATGGCTTTATATGAAAAATGGGAACGCTCTAATCGCTTAAGTCTAATGATTATGAAAGGCTCAATTACGCCGGCAATTCAAGGAGCAATCCCTGCTTCTGAAAGTGCAGTGAGCTATATGAAATCTATTGAATAACAATTCATTGGAACTTCCAAATCCCTTGCTAGTACTCTCATGATTAAAATGATGACAATGAAATATGATGGTTTAAGTGATGTTTGTGAACATATCTTAAAGATGAATGACATGGCCTCTCAATTAAAGGGAATGGACATAGAAATTTCTGAAGGTTTTCTTATTCATTTCATTATGACTTCTCTTCCTGCGCAATTTGGTCCTTTTAAGATCAATTATAATACACAGAAAGATAAGTGGAAGATGAGTGAGTTAATTGCCATGTGTGTTCAAGAAGAAGAGAGGCTTAAAGTTGAGGTTTTCTTGTTCATTTCATTATGACTTCTCTTCATGCGCAATTTGGTCCTTTTAAGATCAATTATAATACGCAGAAAGATAAGTGGAAAATGAGTGAGTTAATTGCCATGTGTGTTCAAGAAGAAGAGAAGCTTAAAGTTGAAAAGCCTGATATGGTTCACCTTACCACCTTGGGTCCAACCAAAAAGATTTTCAAGAAAGGCAAAAGTAAGAAGAAGAAGAATACAAATGATGAAACTCACAAGGCTAATGAAGAAAATAAGATTCGATGCCGTTTCTGTCGAAAGAAAGGTCACATAAGAAAGGACTGTCCAGGTTTTAAAAGTTGGTTGGACAAGAAAGGTAACACTCAATGCTTTGTGTCTTATGAATCCTTTTTGGTAGATGTTCCACTAAATTCTTGGTGGATTGACACTGGTGCAAGTATTCACATAACAAATTCCATGCAGGGATACCTTACAAGTCGGAACCTAAATAAAGGAGAACGAACCATTACAGTTGGGAATGGAATAGAAGTGGACGCTGAGGCTATTAGCACCCTCCGTCTAATTTTAGACTATGGTTTCATTTTAGATTTAGTAAACATAGTTTATGTTGCTGTTTTTACTAGAAACGTAATTTCTGTTTCACAACTTGATTCCTGTGGTTATGAATTTAAGTTTGGAAATAATAGAGTCTCTTTATTCCACAATTCTCATATGATTGGTTTTGGTACTTTATATGGTAATATTTATTCATTGAATTTAGATTCCACTTATGCACAATCTGTAATAGCCCGACCCTCGTACATGATTCTGGTATCTTTTCAGCCCTCTACTTTGTGCTTTTGAATGCGTATTGTGAAACTCTATGTGAAATTATGTTAAATTAAGTGAAAGTTGGACATATGGAATTCTATCTGTTGATTAAGAACATTATCTGTCACACTTGAATTATTTGAACCTGAAATTGGAGGCCTTAACAGCCTAATTACCCGAAATTGACTATATGTATGTGTTCAGCATTATTTTCTGGTAATATTAAGCACATTTATAAAATTTCAGTTTCGGCATGATGAAACGATTGAATTTCGTCTTATTCTCCTATTATGTTAGCAAATAAATATATATCAACTTGG
Organism: Camellia granthamiana; assembly: GCA_036172215.1. Taxonomy (NCBI): domain Eukaryota; kingdom Viridiplantae; phylum Streptophyta; class Magnoliopsida; order Ericales; family Theaceae; genus Camellia; species Camellia granthamiana. The sequence continues at coordinate 800,196 of CM069907.1, forward strand.
AGATATTTTTGTGACTTAGAAGATTTCCTATGAGCAACTTAGAGAGGGGAAATCGTGAGTGTTGGAGAGAAGCTCTCCAAGTGAAGAAGTTGGGAAGTTGTGAAGATTGTGAAGATTGTGTGGATTCAACTCAAGGTATGGGATTTCTTGATTTAACCTTTTTTTTTCTCTTTTGACCTTGGTTGGGAATTTCCCTCTTGTTTTGGAAGTTATGGTAGATGGAGAGTTTTATGAGATGAGTTGTGTTGATGAACCAAATTGAGCTATAGAAGAAAATCTATCTCTTACTTCCTTGTTATTTCATGAAAATGTTCAACTATGGGTTTGAATTAGAAGCTTGAGTAGCTCTATATGTATATATGTATGTAAATTCTAAATGATGGGGATTGTGGAAAGAATTATGGTTGGCTTGAGTTTAGATTGAATGATTAAAAGTGTAAGAAGGGTTATGATTGATTGTTGTGTGATTTAGCACCTTAATTTGATGTTAGATCCATTGTGAGGTTTCGTTTTATGTTATAAAGATGGATTTTTGGTATGGAAGTGAGCTGCCCCGATTCAGGGCCATGGCCGCTCGAGCGGGGAAATTACCCTCTCAGCAGTTTTTCCGAAATTACCCTGTCCACTCGAGCCGAGGAATTCCCGCTCGAGCGCAAAAACCAACCTCTCAGCATTTTTTTTGTTAAATTGTACAGTCCGCTCGAGCGGCCAAAGTGGCGCTCAAGCGGAGGACTTACTTTCAGGAAAAAATTGTGTTTGTTCAGTTTTGTGTGTTGGGCTCTCTGGTCTTTTTAGAATATTTTTCTGATGATATTAAATGATTATAAATTCATGTGAAGTATGATGACTCAGAGAATGGTTCCTATGATTTAAGAAGAAAGAGAACTAATTTACAAGTTATGATTGTGTGCAGGGCACACTCCAGAAGGAACTAGCACGCCTACGCAACACTGTGAGTAATAGTACATTAAACGTACAGTTATTTACCGTCAATGTCTGTTAATAACATTCTGTTTCCGTCAGTTACAATATTAATATATATAGATTTGACCCACAATAAAAAGAAATGTTGAAAAGATACACGTACATATTTGTATGTCCTGGGCCGAAAGGCTGTCCTGAGCTGTAAGGCTGTCCTAAGCCATAAGGATGTCCTGGGCCGAAAGGCTGTCCTGAGCCGTAAGGCTGTCCTGGGCCGAAAGGCTGTCCTGGGCCGAAAGGCTGTTTTGTTATAACTGTACTACTAGGCCAATGGTCGTTCTGAAAATAAAGTAATTTCGGACTCATTGTTGGATTTCTGAGAATACACTGTTATATATTGCGATTGCAGTTAGCTATTAAACTGTCTAAGTATTATTACTCATTGGGCTTGTCTCACTCTTTTATTTTGTCTGATCCTGTAGGAAATCAACTGGGTGGTCAGTCCTAGCTTCTTTAGCATCTACCCTTTTGCCAACCTAAGGACAACCAGGCACTTGGAGAAGCCTTTTGCATGCTAGCGCAGCTTTGTTGGGCTGGGTCTTTTGTACTAATGTTCGCTGACTTTAGTCGATTTGTACCTAACATTTTGTTATATGCCCATTCTCAGGGCAGAACTTGTAAATATGTATGTGACATAATTTCATATGCAAATTCACTATAAATTTAATTCCGAGTCATGGTCCTGGCATATTATAGTAGCTCAATGGATGTGTCTGCATGTTATTTTATTATATTAACGCTTCCATTCAGGCCCCGAATGTTCTATATAGCAGGTTAAGTGTCTATTTCTGATTGGGTCATGCCCAAAACTTTTAGGGGCGTGTCAAGTGGTATCAGAGCACAAGTTGCTATCTCACACACAGATCCATTGAGCTTTAGGATGTCTAGGAAGTTGTAGGCATCATGTAGATTGATAGCAACGCTAACTATTTTCTGCTAACGCTAATGATGATGATCCATGTCTATTGTCCTCTTTTGTGTATGTTGTGATTGATTATTGTGTAGATCATGGTGAGAACAAGGGCAGAGGAACAGGAAGATGCTACTGCCGCACGGTTGGACAGGATGGAAAGGATGATTATGGAAATGGCGGAGGCCATACGGCGACAACAACAACAACAGCAACAACCACAGTAGCAGCAGCCACAAGAACAACCGCCACCACCACCAGTACCCCCACCTGTGGTGCAAGACTTCCACGCTGAGGACCGTACCATTACACTTACAAAGGAGTTTAAAAAGATGAAACCACCAGTGTTTAAAGGCGGAATTGAGCCGATGAAAGCTGAGGCATGGGTATTGGGAATAGAGAAGTTGTTCGAAGTATTCCCTTGCACTGAAGTCCAAAAAGTGCAGCTTGCTGCTTTTACTCTTGAGGATGAGGCGTGAAGGTGGTGGATGCTCACAAAAACAATGCATCAGGGGTTGACGTGGGACAGATTTTTAGAGTTGTTTTATGACAAATACTTTCCCTAGAGTATGCGGGACAAGAAAGTGACTGAATTCGAAACATTAAGACAATGAAATAAAACTGTTGCAGAATATGAAGCTCAATTCGCGGAACTAGCTCGATTTGCCCCTCACATGGTAGACACAGAATATAAGAAGGCGCGTAAATTCGAAGGAGGATTGCGGAGTGCTATCCAGGATCGAGTGAATGTGTTGAAATTGCCTACCTACGTTAATGTCTTGGAAAGGGCTGTTATAGCAGAAGGGAATATTACTGTTCAGACTCGGAGTTCTGAATGGAAAGGAAAGAGACAGAATAACCAATGGTTCAAGGAGTCAACTACTCCACCAAACAAGAAGCAGAATTCAGGGACTTCCAGTACTATGATTTCTCCTCAAAATTCAGCTTCGGTTTGTCCAGAATGCGGATGGAAACATCGTGGGATCTGTCATCGATTGATGGGAGCATGTTTTCGATGTGGCAAAACGGGGCATGTGATAAAAGATTGTCCGCAAAAGAATCAACAAACTGGTAATAAGGTCGCCACCAGCTCAGCAGGATCTACACCGGCTTCTAATGCCAAGTCAACTGCTAAACCTGCTAATAATGTGGATACTATGAGGCAAGGCAGGGTGTTCGCGTTAATCCCAGGAGATGTACAGAGTGCAACAACAGTGGTGTCAGGTACATTTATGGTTCATGGCCATTCCGCTCACGTTCTATTTGATTCTGGCTCTATCTGTTCTTTTGTGTCAAAATTATTTGCGGAAAAGTTAGATAAACCTGAGGAAGAATTGACCTATGTGTTGTGTGTATCTTCACCTATGGGAAATTCCATGATCTGTACTTCTGCCTATCTTGCTTGTGAAATTCTTATTGGGAATATCCGTGTATATGCTAATTTATTACCACTTGATATGACTTCTTTTGATATTATTTTGGGAATGGATTGGTTAGGCGAGTATAATGCCATTATAGATTGTTTGGCGAAGCAAATCAAATTCCACCCTCCGGGACAATCAGAATTTAATTTTCAGGGACAGAGGGTGACTTCCCCACCGTATGTGATCTCTACAGCCAAGGCTTGTAAATTAATTCAAAAAGGGTGTCAGGGGTACTTATGTAGTGTTTTGGTAGGGCCAACAATGAATGAGAATATTGATGCGATCCCAGTTGTTTGTGAATTTCCGGATGTCTTTCCAGAAGAACTACCAGGGGAATTAGTGGACCGTGAAATCGAGTTCACGATTGAAGTGTTACCGGGAATTCGACCCATTTCTAAAACTCCATACCGAATGGCACCAGCCCAGATGAAGGAATTGAAGATTCAGTTGCAAGACTTACTGGATAAGGGGTTTATCCGCCTGAGTGTTTCTCCGTGGGGTGCACCAGTCCTGTTTGTGAAAAAGAAAGACGGAACATTCCGATTATGCATAGATTACCGGGAGCTTAATAAAGTAACAATCAAAAATAAATATCCCTTACCATGAATCGACGATCTATTTGATCAATTACAAGGATCACAGGTCTTTTCTAAGATTGATTTGCGGTCCAGATACCACCAATTGAAAGTTAAAGCTGATGATGTCGAGAAGACAGCCTTCCGAACCCGGTACGACCATTATGAATTTTTGGTGGCCAAACATGAAAAAGGAAATTGCAGAGTTTGTTTCTAAGTGTTTACAATGCCAACAAGTAAAAGTAGAGCATCAGAGACCCGCAGGATTATTGCAACCTCTTCCAATCCCGGAGTGGAAATGGGAACATCTGACCATGGATTTTGTGGTAGGCTTACCACGAACACCCCGAGGAACGAATTCTATATGGGTCATTGTTGACCGATTGACAAAGTCTGCCCACTTTCTACCTGTGAAGACCCAGTATAATGCCGATAAACTTGCTGTGATTTATGTGAATGAAATTGTAAGGCTTCACGGTGTTCCGGTCTCAATTGTGTCAGATAGAGATCCAAAGTTTGTTTCAAGGTTCTGGCAAAGTTTACAGAATGCAATGGGTACAGAATTAAAGTTTAGTACGGCTTTTCACCCCCAAACAGATGGACAATCCGAGAGGACAATTCAGACGCTAGAAGATATGCTTCGAATGTGTGTTTTGGATTTTCAAGAAAGTTGGGAGACTCATCTGCCATTGGTTGAGTTTGCATACAATAACAGTTACCATTCGAGTATTGAAATGGCACCCTATGAAGCTCTGTATGGAAGACCGTGTCGTTCTCCCGTGTGTTGGGCTGAAGTTGGGGATAGACCCTTGTTAGGGCCAGAGATTGTCCAGTTGACAACTGAAAAGGTTAAAATTATTCGAGAAAGATTAAAAACTGCCTAGAGTAGACAGAAGAGTTATGCAGATAACCGGCGAAGGAATTTGGAGTTTGACGTGGATAGTCATGTTTTTGTGAAAGTTACCCCAATGAAAGGACACCCAAGATTCGGAAAAAGGGGTAAGCTGACACCCCAATATGTTGGTCCCTTTCAGATTTTAGAAAAAGTGGGTCCAGTAGCCTACCGAGTTGCTTTTCCGCCACATATGAGTCAGATTCATAACGTATTCCATGTTTCTATGCTTCAGGGATATCTTCCAGATCCGTCGCATGTTATTGATTATCACCAAATTGTACTGACTGACAAGTTAACATACGAGGAAAAACCAATTCGAATTCTGGACCGTCAAGTGAAACAGTTGCGGAACCGAGAAATTCCAATGGTGAAAGTGGAGTGGCAAGAGCACTACGGAACCGAGGCAACGTGGGAAAAGGAAGATGAAATGCAACACCAATATCCGTATCTGTTTCCGTCCTAAGGTAAAACAAGTTTGGAGGACCAAACTTAATTAAGGGGGGGGGGAGAGTGTAATAGCCCGATCCTCGTACATGATTCTGGTATCTTTTTAGCCCTCTACTCTGTGCTTTTGAATGCGTATTGTGAAACTCTATGTGAAATTATATTGAATTAAGTGAAACTTGGACATATGGAATTCTATCTGTTGATTAAGAACATTATCTGTCACACTTGAATTATTTGAACCTGAAATTGGAGGCCTTAACAGCCTAATTACCCGAAATTGACTATATTTATGTGTTCAGCATAATTTTCTGGTAATATTAAACACATTTATAAAATTTCAGTTTCGGCATGATAAAACGATTGAATTTCATCTTATTCTCCTATTATGTTAGCAAATAGATATATATCAACTTGGAGATATTTTTGAGACTTAGAAGATTTCCTGTGAGCAACTTAGAGAGGGGAAATCGTGAGTGTTGGAGAGAAGCTCTCCAAGTGAAGAAGTTGGGAAGTTGTGAAGATTGTGTGGATTCAACTCAAGGTATGGGATTTCTTGATTTAACCTTTTTTTTTTTTTTTCTCTTTTGACCTTGGTTGGGAATTTCCCTCTTGTTTTTGAAGTTATGGTAGATGGAGAGTTTATGAGATGAGTTGTGTTGATGAACCAAATTGAGCTATAAAAGAAAATCTATCTTTTACGTCCTTGTTATTTCATGAAAATGTTCAACTATGGGTTTGAATTAGAAGCTTGAGTAGCTCTCTATATATATATGTATGTAAATTCTAAATGATGGGGATTGTGGAAAGGATTATGGTTGGCTTGAGTTTAGATTGAATGATTAAAGGTGTAAGAAGGGTTATGATTGATTGTTGTGTGATTTAGCACCTTAATTTGATGTTAGATCCATTGTGAGGTTTCGTTTTTATGTTATAAAGATGGATTTTTGGTATGGAAGTGAGCTGCCCTGATTCAGGGCTACGGCCGTTCGAGCGGAGGCCATGGCCGCTCGAGCGGGGAAATTACCCTCTCAGCAGTTTTTCTGAAATTACCCTGTCCGCTCTAGCGGAGGAATTTCCACTCGAGCGCAAAAACCAACCTCTCAGCATTTTTTGTTAAATTGTACAGTCTGCTCGAGTGGCCAAAGTGGCGCTCGAGCGGAGGACTTATTTTCAGGAAAAAATTTTTGTTTGTTCAGTTTTGCGTGCTGGGCTCTCTGGTCTTTTTAGAATATTTTTCTGATGATATTAAATGATTATAAATTCATGTGAAGTATGATGACTCAGAGAATGGTTCCTATGATTTAAGAAGAAAGAGAACTAATTTACAAGTTATGATTGTGTGCAGGGCACACTCCAGAAGGAACTAGCACGCTTACACAACACTGTGAGTAATAGTACATTAAACGTACAGTTATTTACCGTCAATGTCTGTTAATAACATTCTGCTTCCGTCAATTACAATATTAATATATATAGATTTGACCCACAATAAAAAGAAATGTTGAAAAGATACGTACATATTTGTACGTCCTGGGCCGAAAGGCTGTCTTCAGCCATAAGGCTGTCCTGAGCCATAAGGCTGTCCTGGGCTGAAAGGCTGTCCTGAGCCATAAGGCTGTCCTGGGCCGAAAGGCTGTTTTGTTATAACTGTACTACTAGGCCAACGGTCGTTCCGAAAATAAAGTAATTTCGGACTCACTGTTGGATTTCTGAGAATACACTGTTATATATCTCAATTGCAGTTAGCTATTAAACTGTCTAAGTATTATTACTCATTGGGCTTGTCTCACTCTGTTATTTTGTCTGATCCTGTAGGAAATCAACTGGGTGGTCAGTCCTAGCTTCTTTAGCATCTACCCTTTTGCCAGCCTAAGGACAACCAGGCACTTGGAGAAGCCTTTTGCATGCTAGCGCCGCTTTGTTGGGTTGGGTCTTTTGTACTAATGTTCGCTGACTTTAGTCGATTTGTACCTAACATTTTGTTATATGCCCATTCTCAGGGCAGAACTTGTAAATATGTATGTGACATAATTTCATATGCAAATTCACTATAAATTTAATTTCGAGTCATGGTCCTGGCATATTATAGTAGCTCAATGGATGTGTCTGCATGTTATTTTATTATATTAACGCTTCCATTCAGGCCCCGAATGTTCTGTATAGCAGGTTAAGTGTCTGTTTCTGATTAGGTCATGCCCAAAACTTTTAGGGGCGGGTTAGGGGCGTGTCACAATCTCTTTTATCCTTTAATGTAAACGACTTGGTAAATAAAAAGAGAAAGCGAGTGAATGAAAATTCATCCATGTTGTGGCATAAGCACTTGGGCCACATATCAAGAGAAAAGATGGAACGTCTTATTAAAGACGGAATTTTAAGTTCACTTGATTTTTCTGATTTTAGTACTTGTGTGAATTGCATTAAAGGAAAATACACAAAGACAAAGAAAAAGGGTGCTACTAAGACTACTGAATTATTAGACACAATTCATACTGATATATGTAGTCCCTTTACTGTTCCAACTATTTTTGGACATAAATATTTTATTACTTTTATTGATGACTTTTCTAGGTATACTTATGTGTATCTTATTCGTGAAAAATCAAAAGCACTGGATATGTTCAAGCTCCATAAAGCTGAAGTTGAAAATCAACTTGGCAGACGGATTAAAAGTGTAAGATCTGATAGAGGTGGTGAATATTATGGTAGATTCACTGAGTCGGGTCAAAATCCAAGTGCTTTTGCTTTATTTTTGGCTGAGAATGGTATTGTTGCTAACTACACAATGCCTGGTACACCTGAGCAAAATGGTGTAGCTGAGCGACGAAACCATACTCTTTTGGACATGATGAGAAGTATGATGAGTAACTCTTCTTTGCTAGATTACTTGTGGGGTGAAGCTTTAAAAACTGCTATACATGTTCTTAATAGGGTTCCTAGTAAGCCTGTGCCTGTAACTCCTTGTGAGTTGTGGGTTGGTAGGAAACCTAATTTGAATTATTTACATGTATGGGGTTGTCCTGTTGAAGAAAAAAATTTCAACCCACAAATAAAGAAATTAGACCCTATAACCATAAGTTTTTATTTCATTGGATATCTTGAGAGATCAAAGGGTTTTAGATTTTATTGTCCCATTCATAGCACAAGAATTGTTGAAACTAGAAATGTTGTGTTCTTAGAGGATGATAACATTAGTGGGAGTTTGAATCTCAAAAATATTTCTTTGGAGGAAAATCATTTTTTTACGCCTTCCACGATTATCCAAGAAAATGTTGTACCTGAACCTATTTGTACACAAGAGATTTCTCACATTGGAAAAGAAGTTGCCCCAGTTGCAAAACAACCTTTACGCATATCACAAAGAGAAAAGAAACCAGCCATATTAGATGACTATGAGGTTTACCTAAATGAGTGTGATATAGGCTTGGAGAATGATCCAGTTTCTTATGCCCAAGCCATGAAAAATGGAAATGCAACTCAATAGTTAAATGCCATGAAAGATAAGTTAAAATCCATAAAAGACAACAATGTCTGGGATCTTGTAGAATTGCTTAAGGGAGCCACAACTGTTGAATGCAAATGGGTTTTTAAAACCAAACGTGATCCTAAAGGCAATGTCAAAAGATACAAGGCCAGATTAGTTACTAAAGGATACACTAAAAAAGAAGGGATAGACTATAAGAAAACTTATTCTCCTGTTTCTAATAAAGATTCCTTGAGAATAGTCATGGCCTTAGTAGCTCATTATGATTTAGAGTTATATCAAATGGACGTTAAAACAGCTTTTTTGAATGGTGACTTGCATGAAGTGGTCTACATGGACCAACCTAAAGGTTTTTAGGATGAAAGCAAGGAAAATATGGTTTGTAGGCTTAAGAAGTCCATATATGGTTTAAAGCAGGCATCTCGACAATGGTATCTTAAATTTCATGAAGTTCACACCAAATTTGATTTTACGGATAATGTGGTTGATCAATGTGTCTACCTTAAAATTAGTGGGAGCAATATCTGCATTATAGTTTTGTATGTTAATGATATATTTTGTGAGAACCCGAATATAAAAATTAAGTAAATAATTAAATAATAATATTACAATCTCAAATATTTTGGTGGTGAATTCTAGGGTGCAAATTAAATATTATTGGAGGATCTTTTAATTAATTTTAAACCTAAAATAAATTGGTGGTGAAAGTATTTAATTTAGAGGCAAGATTTATTTATTTATTTATTTTTAAATATTGAGGGCAAGTTAGTAAGTATATTTTGTTATAATAATAGTTATATTTTATTTAATTAATGTGTTAGAAAATAAAGTAATACAAAAGATAATAAACTAGAGCCTTTTGGTTAGATATATATATATATAGGAACCCTAGGTTGCCTAACACTTATATAGCAGCAGCCCCTTAGGGTTCATAGCAGCAGCAGGAGGCAGCCACGGGAGAGAGCAAAGTTGAGAGAAAAGAAGAAGAGAAAAAAAAGGGGTTTGCAAACAATGAAGGATTTTTTTTTGGGTGTGTTCTCTAGCTTTCTTCTTCCTTTTACTTTTGTTTTTTTTTTATCCTTACTCTATTACTATTTAATTCATTGATGGAGAGGTTGTAGGTTTATGTATTTTGTATATATATATATTGCTAAGAAATTTGAGGTGAATGAATTGTGTGTAAAGAATGGGTGTAATTCTGAGTTTAAAAATTCTGCACAGAATCACAAACTTTAAAAATCAAGGAACTATATCAGACGAATGAATTTTGAACTGAAAATTTTACAGCAGATTAATTACATATTGAATTGTATACCAGAATTTTCTTATAATTTTTGGGAGTCGAAATCCATAAGAACTGATGAGTTGATCAAATCTGTCCAGAAAACCAGTACAAAACAGTAATTTCGGGAGTGTTATTCTATTTGGGTATAAATCCAAAAATTATCAAATTAGTGTCATTAGAACCGGTTACGAGTCTAGTTTCGTACGTTTTTGGCCTTGCATTGATTGCTCGTGTATATTAAGAGAACCGTCAATTTCTTTAAAGTGCTGCAGAAAACAACCTGTTTGGATATAATAAATTGTAGATAATTATTTTGATAAGCAAATCAAGTGAAACCAATTGGGTTTGAAACTTAGGATATATTAGATCATATCTGGAGGTTATTGGAATTTTTCGAATAGCGTGGAGTGGGTTTCGTAATTTTCAAAGTTAGCAAATAGGTTGGGAAGGCTTGTTTGAAATTCTGTTTTATCTTAAAGTCACAATTAATTAAGTTTTAACCGGAACCCATGTCTTGGGTGATTTTAAACCTTGAAGAACATGAACTTAGGTAATATTTAAGAGTAACGGTGAGTTGGGTTGAACCGGGTTAGTGCGCTTTAGTTGAGGTTACTTAGTTCCTATTGTTTTTAGTGTTTTTAAATTAGTTGTGACGTGTAGTTTTTATACTTGGTTCAGGGCACTAGTTGGACTTTTACACTCTATTCGATTCAAGGATTATAGTATTTCGTTTCAGGTGAGTAGTTTTATGCTACATATTTTTATAAATGTTCCCCTACCCTGAACTGTTGGAAAATTTAATTGTTGTTTCATGATTAAACTGTTTTGATAATTATTATATTATCAAATGAATCAAATTATTTCTGAAATATGTGTGAACTTGGCATACTGTAAACTATTTGTTTTGGTCTCATGTTTATAATGATGAACTACCATGTTTTGCGAAACTGATGTGTATTGAATATTGGGACCATGTGTGTATTTAGTCCAGGGAAATTATTCCACTGTGTGCGGTGACTCTGGCCACTAGGGAACAGATCTGGTTTAGGCCGTGATGACTCTAGTGCTCAACGATTGTAAGGAACAGACCTTTAAAAATAACTAGGTAACCTTCAATCGGATCGACTTTGAGAAAAGGCCCAGGTGCCACCCTAAGGATGACTCCTAGTTCGGTATTGGATCCAACGGGGCTTATAGCCTGAGAAATGTGTGGCAGATTATTTGTTTTTATTGGTACCCAAAAAATTATTGGTGTTCATGTTATAATCTGTGGAAAATGTCTTTTAACATGTTCTTGCGAGACATGAGTATTTTAATGTCATTTAACATGTTCTTGCGAGACATGAGTATTTAAAGTATTGAACTGTGGAACCTTCTTTTTGAAACAAATAGTATTTGTCATTTAACATGTTCTTGCAAGACATGAGTATTTTAAGTGTTGAACTGTGGAACCTTCTTTTTGAAACAGATTGTATTTACCAAACTGTATACCAAACTAGTTTCTGTGATATATATTTTATTTTGGAATTGAACCCTGTTTTCAGAACTGTATTTACTATCCATGTTGCTACTCACTGAGCTATCAGCTGACTTAATTTTTATCACTTCCAAGTGTTAGAAGGACTTAGAGTGGACTCATGGCATAGCGGGGACTCGATTGCATGGACCTCTAGGGCATACATTTATTTGTTTAGGTTGCTTATCGAGTTTTGTGCATACATTGTGGTATGTCACTGGATTAAGTATTGATTTATTTATTCCTGGGTTATCATCACAATTATTCTTTATGGTTTTGGGTTCATGTTTAGGCTTACGTGTGCCTTGGGCTAAGTCCCTATGGGCCACGGCCGGTCATGCCCGGATTTGGGGTGTGACATATTTCTTGCTAGCAACAATTTGGGAATGATACATGAGACAAAGAAATTCCTTACGAGAAATTTTGAAATGAAAGATCTTGGTGAAGCCTCTTCTGTCATTGGGATAGAAATTCACCGAGATAGGTCTCGTGGTATTTTAGGATTGTCCCAAAGAGCCTATATCGACAAGGTTCTTAAAAGGTTCAACATGCAGAACTGTTCAAGTAGTGTTGCCCCTATAGTTAAGGGTGCTAAATTTAGTGAATTTCAGTGTCCCAAAAATAATTTAGAAAGGGAACAAATGAAAGAAATTCCTTATGCCTCTGCAGTTGGGAGCATTATGTATGCTCAAGTTTGTACACATCCTGACATAGCATTTGTAGTTGGTATGCTTGGTCGATACCAAAGCAATCCTAGACTTGATCATTAGAAAGCAGTTAAGAAAGTGTTGCGATATTTACAAGGCACTAAAGATTATATGCTCACTTAGCAAAGAACAGACAGCCTTGAACTGGTTGGTTATTCAGATACTGATTATGCTGGATGTGAAAACACTCGAAAGTCCACTTCTGGGTACATTTTTATGCTTGCTAATGGACCCATTTCGTGGAAGAGTCATAAGTAGTCTCTAACAGCCTCTTTCACTATGGAGGCACAGTTCATAGCATGTTATGAAGCCACATGTCATGCAGTATGGCTAAAGAATTTCATATCTAGATTACAACTTGTTGATTCAATTTCGAAGCCCTTACAGATTTACTATGATAATGATGCTGCTGTGCAATTCTCCAATAATAACAAAACTTCAGGAGGATCAAAGCATATTGATATCAAGTATCTAGTTGTTAAAGAAAGGGTTCTGAATTAAACTATTTCCATCTCTCATATTGGTACTACACTCATGTTAGCAGATCCTATAACTAAAGGTCTCACACCTAAGCTCTTTCAAGAACATGTTACGCGCATGGGCTTAGTAGAAAGTTTATCATGTTTAGACTTGAAATGAGTGTATTATGTTCGTGATAAATGTTATGTTATGTTATAATCATCTTCTATTAGTAATGATTATGTTTGTTGTTTTCATTCTTCATACTTGTGCACAATTTAGAAGAAGATGTAAACAACGGGATCGTTATAGATGAATTAGCATTAATCACCATTCTGTTGCTAATGTCATCTCTGTATTTTAAGATTCACTTATTCATGTTGATGGAAAATATTAACACTATAACTATTGTACAGTCTTGATCAATGTGTAAATCACTGACTACAATGATTTGGTGCTAATAATTTCATTGAACAAAATCTAATGGTGATGGTGCAATCTTCTAGTGGGAGAACGTTGGCCATATTATGATAATCTAGTGACGTAATATAATCATGCAAGCCAAGTGGGAGATTGTAAGAATTTTTCCTAAATATGACTTATGCATGATTATACTAGATTCATCTCATTAAGTAAGATGCATGTACATCAATTAGATGGTGACTAATTATGGATGAATGCACCTATATATACATAATGTATAGAAGACTAATGATAATGCATTGAATGTGATAGATTCATTATGAATGAATCTTAAAGATGCATTATGTATCTATTATGAATATATAAGATACATTAATCTATCTAATGAATTCATTAATATAGAAGATGCATTATGTATCATGAATGTATAAGATACATTAATCTATTTAATGAAATTCATTGAATGAATGGATTCTTTGATGGGAAGAACACTAGTATAAATAGTGTAAGGTCCCAAACCACACTCTCCATCAAAAACTCAAGTTGTCACCACAAGAAGGCTCCCATCGACTAGAGAGAGAGAGAGAGAGAGAAGTGGTTTGAAGATCTTAGACAAGTAAAGAACTTAAAGATCAAGGTCTTCCATTCAAGATTTCTCTTTCTTGCAAGAGAATTTCATAATATCATGGATCAATGTATATATTTACTTATTTTGTATAGTAGAAATTCATATAGTTTTCATGTATAGAATTGAATCCTTAGGGTTCGTTTGGGAAGTGGCTCATTGGGCTTTTTTGGCTCAATGAGCCACAAAAGACAAAATAGCAATTTTGAGCCACAAAAGACAAAAAATCACATCTAACCCATAATCATTACACTCTTCTCTCACAAAAAAAGTCAAAAAAGCCAAAAAATCAAAAAGTCCTTCCCAAACCAAGCTTTTGAGCCGAGGCTCATATAGCCAAAAGAACCAAAAAGCCAAAGAGCCAACCCACTTCCCAAACGGAGGCTTAATGATTTTTAATTTATGTTTCACAAAATTTTCTATCAGTTTTTTGAAAAACGGCATGGCTAAAACCGTTTTACCCTATTATGGAAATAAAGATAAAATCCCACCCTAAGGTGGGACTAAAATTTTAAAAATCGTATAGTCAGGGAAATCAGCTAGTATCACAGCATTCCAAGAAACCACATCCCTCTCCGACATTGACTCAAAAATGTAACACACGCCTTCCATTTTCCCGCACTTGGAATGCAAATCAACCAATGCACTCTACATAAACAAGTTCTTAACAAGTCTACTCTTCTGATTGCATCGTTGAATTTGCTTCTCTCTGTCCAAACACATCATACCCGTACACGCCCTCAAAGCACTCCCGTAAGTGAACTGATTAACATTAACACCAATCCTATGCATTGCTGAAAACACCATAAGAGCTTCCTCTGAGTACCCATTTTGAGAATACCCAGATACCAATGCGGTCCAAGTGACCAAACTCCTCTCAGACATTCTATCAAACACTTTACGGGAGTTAACCATATCACCAAGCTTCGAATAGAATACAACTAAATTTGCGTTTAAATATGCATTTGAATGAAGCCCATTGGTTAAAAGATGATCGTGAATCAAACGGCCTTCTATTTTTGCTTTTCTGTGGATGCAAAGCTGCAAAAATTTTGAATATAGAGAATAATCCGAGTGGGTTGGGTTAGAGAAGACGAGTTTTAGAGCATCCTGTAACCTTCCCAAGTCGCAAAGTAAGTGGATAGTTGATTTTAGGGATGTGGGTTATGGTATTTTGTTGAGATTGTTGATTCTCTTCGTGTTGGGTTTGGACTTGAGCTTCTCTTCTCTTCAATGCTCAGAGTGTTTCAAAGTCGTCGAATGGCACCGTCGCTACTCGAGATTCTTTGATGACTATTTCCCCTTCACAATGGAATAGAGGCTGCAACTCCTTGCCTACGATTGCAGCTCTCTGGTTTTAAAGAGAGAAAGTATGGAGTTCTCTCTCTGTGTCTGTGTTTATGACCAAAACAACGTCATTATAGGACTACTTCAGCGCCTTATACTCTAGTCTAGAGGATCTGAACTCAAAAAGGTTCGGGGTCAAATTGAAATTATATAAATTGTAGGAGCAAAATTGCAAATATTTTTCTTTATTTGTTTCTCTTATCAGTCGATCGACGACAATCAATAGAGCCTTTTCTTCTTCCCCAATCTACTACGGCGTACTCAGCGAATTGAAACCGGCATCGACTGTGATCATCAATGATGTCCGGCGAGTCCTCTCTCTCTCTCTCTCTCTCTTTGTGTTTCTTTAACACATTTTAATGGAAGAATCTGTGCCATAATTTATGTAGTTTTTGTAACGCATTTTAACTTACAGTTGTACATTTTGTACCTCTTTGAGGAGGTGCGTGTAATGGTAAACAGTTTTGATTCATTTCATAACACTTTGTTTTTACTTCTCAAAGTTTTGTGGGTTTTGAAGATCAAGCTTAAGGTTTTGTTGGGTCTTCATTGGATTTGTAATATTGCATATCATTGTGAACTATGAGGTTTCTGTGTTGTTATTTTATTTTTTTTTTGACGAGTTTTGTTTTAAACTGGATGGTAATGCAATAAATGTAACCATACTTATCTAATAATTGTTGCATAAACTTAAAAGGAGTTGATGGAATCAGAATTAATTTTATGCATCATATCAGTTCTCATTGGTTACCAAAAGAGGAAAAACATTTGTTAAACCTGTCTGGATTCATCTCCATGTGCATGTTTGATCTCGTGTTTGCATCCGAGCATTTTTGTTGTTTCCAAGAAGGTGATGTCACCACTCTCTTATTTAAACAGTTGATTCTACAAGGTTGTTTGCGCTCCTTCCACCCAACACATCATGGGAGATAGTCAGTATTCATTCTCTCTAACCACATTTAGGTATGGACTCACTTATTTCTATTTTTGCGAACAATTTTCTACATCCTTACTAGAAAAAGTTTCACGCATTCATATATTTATGTGCCTTTCCTAACCCTAATAATTTGTTTTTTTCTTACCTATGATACACTTTGGAACAGCCCTTCTAGAAAGCTTGTTCAAATTGAACATGCCTTAACCGCTGTCGGATCTAGTCAAACATCTTCAGGGATTAAAGGTAATATGAGACCTACTATATCCACATAATATTATGTGGTTGTATACAATATTCCTTTTCACTTGGATGTTAAATTTTTTTTTTTTTTATTGACAAAGAGTGTTGCAATTTGCAAATTAAAACTTGAATTTTGAGATACGTGCTGTTTTGTTTGTGTTCTATTGACAAGCAATACATAATCACTAGAGCTGTTCATGTTGTTGTGATGAGTTCTTTTTGATATATTTACTTGTTTTGGTGTTTGCAGCTGCTAATGGTGTCGTTATTGCAACAGAGAAGAAGCTACCATCTATCTTGGTTGTTGAAGCATTGGTTAGTATATACTTTTTACCATGGCTCTAGGTTGCTAGTTCTAGCACACGACTTTGTTTGTTTTGCATAGTTTTCTTTTATTTATGTTTTTAAAATTGTAAATCAGCCTCATCTATGGTCACTTTTTCCCTCCATTTTTCTCTTGATGTGTGCCTTCCTGAATA
Organism: Camellia granthamiana; assembly: GCA_036172215.1. Taxonomy (NCBI): domain Eukaryota; kingdom Viridiplantae; phylum Streptophyta; class Magnoliopsida; order Ericales; family Theaceae; genus Camellia; species Camellia granthamiana. The sequence goes on from CM069907.1 coordinate 816,927, forward strand.
TTTAGTGTGCTAGATATTTTTTCTTGGATGACAGATACAATTGTCATCCTCAGTTCCTCACCATTGCAAATTGTTCAAAGGTATTCAATATCCTTACCATAGCTCAGCTATCCATATTTCTATATGCCTGTAAACACAGATACATCTGCCAATCTTTACCAAGGTCAAAAGGCAATCGATGCAAGCAATAATTTCCATGAATTTTCCTTTTTCATGCATCCTTTAATGTGACTGAAGCATGAATGTGATGTTTATGCATACAAGGATGCAGTGATATGCAGTCTTGTGAAGTTGTGGAGAAGCAAAGAAAGAAAAATGTCAAACATACAAAACGTGCAAAATTACAATTTAGGTGGCCAAAATAACCAACAAAATTAAAGGCAGAGCTCTTGAACCTCCTCTTTCTATAAAAGGCATATAGGCATCAATTTAAGGGAGTTGAATTTTCCTTTTCTTTTTTCATGAATTTTCCTTTTTCATGCATCCTTTAATGAATGTGATGTTGGCCAAGATTTGTGGCTTCAACTTTTATCGGACTATTTTCCCTCTAAAGTTTATTGTTGCTATAAGGTTTTGTTTTTCTTCTTCATTCTTTTATCCTACAAAATATCAACTCCCTTAAATTGATGCCTATATGCCTTTTATAGAAAGAGGAGGTTCAAGAGCTCTGCCTCTAATTTTGTTGGTTATTTTGGCCACCTAAATTGTAATTTTACGTTTTTGTATGTTTGACATTTTTCTTTCTTTTCTTCTCCATCTCTTTATATTGATGGAACAGTGCAGTCTGGAGACCTGCTGTTCCTGCTTTATGCATTAAATTGAAATCGATTACTCAGTTATGCATATCCATATCATATTGTTGTCTGCTTTTGTTAGGTCATCTGTAGGAGGAAAAAAAAAGGATTGAAGAAACCCAATATGGTTATTAGATATGAAATTTTCATTTTATTTCATTTTTATGTTACTTTTTTTTTTTTTTTTTGTAATATTCGGGTTGGCACTTCACTATTTTGTGTGCATTGCCCGACTGGTTGATGATTTTTTGAAGCATTTGCTGTTTTCATTCCATCTTTTCTTGAGTTTCTTTTGTATCAAAGATAAATAAGAGGGGCTCGCTATAATTCATGGATTTGTTGGATTGCAGGTGCAAAAGATTCAGATATTGACCCCCAATATTGGAGTTGTATACAGGTCTAAATATTTAATGCTTATATCATCTTGTTGATTCCACTGCCCCAATACTGCACAATATCGTAGCTTAAAGTTATCTTGAAACAAAAAATTGTGGAAAAGGCACGAATGCATGCTGATAGTAAAGTTTATTAATGTCTTGAACTTTAAAATAAGTCTTTGAGCGATTGAGCAGTTGGTTCTCTAATTAGTCTCAGATGTCCAAGTGGCAGTTCCTTATAATTTACCATATTTATATCTTTTTGAGAAGGCCCTCCTGGAATGATTTCATGAGATGGAGATGCATTATGGTATCTTACCCTTAAAAATATCTAATGTAGTCAGAGGTTGATCGCTTAGTAATTGGTGAATCCATATATAGCGACTTCAATTGAATTGTGCTTTCTTGAAAATTCGACATGTAGTCATCTTTCTAGCCTAGGTGTGAATGGAGCCTTCACTGTATGATCAAACATTGCCTTGATGTCATAATTATTTTCTTCACTTGTATTCTTTCTGCTTTGTCTCTGCTCGTATTCTTTCTGTTTTGTTTCATTTATTTTCCACAGCAACTTGTATCTCTCTCAGTTGATTTTCTTCTATTATGCAGCGGCATTGGTCCTGATTCTTGGGTTTTGATTCAAAAAAGTAGGAAGGAGGCAGAACAATATCACCGATTATACAAAGTAAAATTTATGTTCTATTATGTTGTTCATTTTTTCTAATTTTTGGGTTTTTTTTTTTTTGTTATTATTTCCTGTCTCTGTTGAATTTAGCTATGTAACTAGCTCTAGATGTTAATTTTCAAGATATTATTTTTGTAAATCAGAAGGCATTAAAACGCAGCGGATTAAATGTTTAGATCATACCTTTTAGCGAAGAACCTCGTGGGTAAATCACGTACTTCCTGAATCTGATCAATCAACCCAGCAATGGGGTGATATTACAATAGTGAATATCACCCACACAAACCACAGTGCAAATGGCTTTGATCGTTATTTTTTAGAGAGAGTCAGAGAGAGAGGAGAGTCTAGGAAAAAAGGTTATGGGTAAAAACCCCATAACGTATCTGATATACGTATCTGATTCAATATATTAGATTAACCATATAATCTGATATATAACCAATATCTATCTATCTATCCATATCTATTGATATGATAGATATAGATATCTTGAATGGTTATCCAAATAAGTTTGAATTAAAATTCAAACTTACATGGATAAGGTTCAAGAGGTTCAGGCTCAAAAAGCTCAAAGGGCCATGCCACATGGGCGCCCAATTTCTAACATCTCCCACTCGCACATGAGTTGGCATGACACTGCCATATCTCTATCTCAATCTCCCAAAAAATGAACAATCTCATACTAGCCAATGCACCGTGCGACTGCTAAGAACACCTGCATGTGGGAGCTTTATACTAGAAACTCAAAATGAGCCAGCATAGAGACATCAACCCAAAAGGAACAAAAATAGTGTCTCATATACCCCAGACCCATCTAATTACACCGGTCCAAAAAAAACATCTCTAATCCCTCAAAAAGAGCATGTTTGACCCTCTCAATTCTTGCAATATATTCACACTCAATCCGCTTCTCATACAGAGCGATGTGAGTTGCCGGCAATGAATATACATCAGTGGTGTAATACTAGATGATCTTCCCTTTGCCCTCATGCCATTTAGTTTAGGATTGACCGTTTTCCCAGTGATGTCCCTTAAGGCCGAATCATACATGACCGCAGGCAACATACCAAAGTAGCAGAACATCAACCCCTTACCTTATGACATAGTCAAAAGTCACAAAAGGGTACAAAAATGAAAGTCATATCAATAATGACACGTAAGACTCACACGGTGAGGAAACAGGGATCCATTCTCTCACCTCATTACTTGGTCGCCAAGCACATGTAGTATGAATACATGCTACGGTGGAGTAACTCTTCCAAAAGAGTGACGTCATACTCGATACACCGTACAGATATTAGTCTAGTCGCTTTCTAGCGCCTAACCCGAATTCTCTATTTGCTCGCCTTCTAGGCGCCAAATGAGATCTCGTATCTGGCTAATCATAACAGGCACAACATGGAAAGTGGGTACTAACATCCATGTTTGGTCCTTAACACGACCTCATCTTGGTTGTAACCAAGGCGACATGCGTAGTGGATAATTTCAGTCTCTCTTGGTTCCAAACAAAAATAAACCACTAGTCTCATCCTTGCTCGCTCCCAAGCGCCAAGGGCGATTGCTCATGTGAGTGAGCCAATCTTGCCTGCTGACATCATCATCTGCTAATCATTATGACACAAATCATAATAGTGTCAACATCCCATCATCTCATAACAAATAAGTGATCGATTTTCCAAAAAAACGACCACAGTCTACGCAATTATAGATTCCAAGCATAAGCCTTATCAGCACCTCTTGCGATAAGCATATACAACGAAATCCACCATTTGCGCCTCACATGAAGTGGTTCAAGATCACTACCTATTGCGCAATTACCTCTCTAAAGATGTTTTGGTGACCAATTTGCGTTCATTCTTGATGCGCCCAACTAGCGCAGATGCGCCCAACTAGCGCATTGAATCTTACAAGGAGCAAATTAATATACTACTAGTAAAGCATTTTATCCACAGTCTAATGAGCAAGGTCAATGTCTAAACAACTCAGTTGACCATTTACCAAAGATAACACTTATCATGCCGAATACGCCCACATAGCGTACTTTAGGCTCCCACGACAAAGAAAAGATCAAGGAATATAGGTCATCTGTTTCTCGCAAAGACAATCCGAGGATACACTCAATAGCTAAGGCTCTGACTTTTATCGATAGGTAAGTCAATGGGTTTGCAATTTTGCATCTAGAATTATTCTAGGATATTCTTTATGTAAGTCATCGAAGACAAACCGAGAATTTTCCCAAAACAATCCCTAAGGATCGTACATCCGAGCATATAAATTACATCACCCATGTCCATCATATCTAAAATAGAGGACTGCCCACCCTAGGTGGCGACATCCTTATAAATTCCTGGCTCATAATGACTAAGGAAAGATTTCTTTTGGACCATTGATCATGCCTCAGTGGTCTTCAACGATCATCGTTTGCCTATCATGGCTTAACAAAATTTAAGAACCACTATTTGGATAACTGTTTTAGGCTGTAAAAGATTTATTGGAACTAGCAACCTTTTTGCGCTCCTAACTTTTCACCATAAAAATAGATGGTAAATCCCTACGGATCTACTTATCCAATTCTCTAACGAGAAAGTTGGGTCACAATGTCCACAAATCAATGTTCCGAACTTATGTCAATCATAGCCTAAGTCACAATAACCTCACTCCCCAGGAGGAAGTCTTCTCATAGTCTACACTTTCCTCAATGGTGTGACTTTTCGGTATCTAGTGAGCCTTATGCCTCAACAATGACTATCCATATTACGTATAACTTTAGAACAGTTTCGCGTCATAATGGAAAGTCAACCAAATTATAGAAATGGTTAATCCTCAAAGACTTTTGTCTTAAACTGCGCAACATTAATCCACTTTCTAAAAACAGGGGACTAGAGCCTTTGGCATTATCCTAGGCTCTTTATCATCTTGCGGAGTACTCATGAATGTTTCCTTCTCAATCACCCAGTGATGACGTGGAAAATTTTCACATTTGCTACCACGCAACTAAGAATGTAGAGTATTCTACTCTAATGGAGTAATCCATTAGTAGGCATATCACTCCCACTGTCCCTAGGATATTGGAAATTTCTTTCCATTCTCAACTAGGCTACATAAAAGCGCTATGCTTAGAACTCTCTATCTTATAGAGTTCCAAAACTCTATACACGTCACCTTTACTAAGAAAACTTTATGTGACTTAGTTACACTACCACAAAGCTGCTTACCTATATGCACATGACCCAGAGGGTTTACATGACCGCATACAATAATGCGCCACACAACCCTATGTGTTTGCAAGATAGCATACAATAATGCGCTATAGAACCCTAGGTCTTAACTTCGCAATCTTATGAGAAGTAAAATAAAGATAAGTTGCTTAACGGTTACAGATCGCCCATAGATGGCTCTCTGCTAACCCATTACTCAAAATGGAGTGTAAAAACTGATATGGAGGGCACTGAGTTAGGGATATAGGCAATAAACTAGTGCAATTCCCAATTGGGAAACATTTGCGCCATTATCCACCTAACATTAACAATATTTAATTCCTTATCTATACTACACCATTGTGTTGTTGAGTACTAGGAATAATCAATTTTCTAAGCATCCATTTCTCTTCACAGAGTTTTCTAAAATAACTCAAATAGATACTCGCCACCTTGGTCAAAACTAAAAGCTCGAAAGCTATTTTCTGATTGATCTCAACCTCATATGTGCAATGTCAAAAATCATCTCACAACTTTTGACTTATGAGAGATCAAATAGTCTTGACTCAGATGCGTATCGTAATCTATAAATGTGTCGAGATTGAGGCTTAGCTATCATACCCTTACACATATCTAGTCACAAAAAAAAAAAATATAGTGGACTAAATGCGCCAATACAAATGACCTTCTACGGCTTTTCTACTTACTTGTGCGCACCCATTGCGAACAAAGTTACACATTTATATGAGACTAGGATGTCACAAGCGAGTGGGCCCGAGAAGGCCTACTCAAACCATCGTGTCATCATCTCATTAATGTGATTAAGTATAATAAGCCACCGGTTCGTGACCAATGTCATAAACTAATTCCAATCATCTTAATGTGTGAGTTCTCGAAGATAAGTTTAAAAAGTTTAGGCCCAACTAGGTAATGACTCAGGACTAATTCATATTCACTAGATCATAAAAGGATGTCATGGAGATATCAAGTGCGCCTAAGTCGCAAATTTAACTAGTAAGTGCTAATCCTCTGCACCTTCAAGTCAATTTTATTCTCCATACACTTTAATGCATCTAGTTGAAAGATGACGATACTCCTCTTGCCATATCTATTTCTCGCTTCGTAGTTACTTGCAATTAATTCTACTATCCACAAGAAGGAGAGAATAAGCTATCAACTATGACAGCTCCTGAAGTAACTTAAGCGCGAATTAGGCTAAAGAGTCTAATTCAACACAATGCTCTCATGAGCCATGCGTCAAATTCTTAGAGTTATAACAACCTTGTCGGCCTTGACCTTTTCATTACTATGCTGCAAGGTTTGCGCTTAGTGGTAAACGTTATTCAAAACAAAACGTTAGCCTAGTAAAGGAATAATACAAAGAAGCACCTCATCATGTCTCACACTCAATTGTGGAAACAGTAAGTGTCCAGACTTAGACAAGTTGGCAATGCTAATAGATTTTGCTGCCACTAAGCGCTAATTTTTTCACTTAGTGTTAATAGATTTTGCAGCTTCTAAGCGCTAATCTTTTCACTTAGCGTGATATTTCAACGCACACTATTATAGTGTATGAAATTTTGCTCCATCCACTCCCAGTAATTGGGTAGAGAGCAAAACACTGCTCATACTGGCTACTCGTCTTACACTTAATGACTAATTTATTTAAGCTCGCATTTCTTGGATGACGTGACTCTTGAATGTTACTTCATCCAATGATGCAACATTATTAAAAGTCAAATTACAAAGTCAATCCGCACAGCTCAATAGTCAAGATCATATACAGATCTATTGAGGGCTTAATAATTTTATAACTCCAAAATTCGCCAACCAAAACTACGTAGCATGCCGCTAACCATAGCGCACACATTAGTTTTTATTGTGCCAAATAAGGCAACAAAACCACGGCGACTTTGAGTCATGTTTCCTTACTTTGGCTCAATTAAGGTCTGACCTAAAGTCTCCAAGACTTTTGCTCATCTAAAGAATAGGATTATATTGTTCACATTTGAACATCTCTACTAAGTCTAGGTCAACCAAATTAACTTCCATAAGCTAAGTCAATTTAGAGAGAAATTCGCATTGGGATTAATTTGATTAGCATAATATAATTTTGCCGCAAAAACCTAAATTAAATAGTGACAATATTACACAAGTCGTAAGATCGAAAATCTGCTATGCTCGTAATCATCTCTTGTGCCACAGGTGACAATTATCTAAAATTTAATTTAATTTATGCGCAAAATATTGGTTTTCGGGAGTTAATCTACAAAGATTTCTCTTAACCAAATAACCTCCCACTGACTATGGCATGACTAAAAACATGATAAAATATTCTAATTCCATACAATAACATCATAATGTAGATTCACAATCAACACATGCTATGTTACATTAAATAAAGGAATTAAAATAAAAAAATAATTAATCATGCTATTCTAATTACAACATATTATAAACTCTAGGCAAATAAACAACAACATGCTGTATTTAATATTCAAATTATGCCATAACAGAAAGTATATCACTTCTGGAATTTTCTAGAATTTTCTGAAATTTTCTGAAATTTTAAATAACTAATAAACACACATAAAATTAGAAATAAAAAATCCAGAAACTGATAAACTGAAACAATTATACCAGTAAATAGTAAAATATTTCAGAAGTCCACAATAAAAATTTCAACCCCAGAAAATTATTTATGCAATACCAGAATCATTTTAAAGCATAAAAAATGAATTATTAACACAGAAAAAATATTTTTTTATTTTCGTAAAATTTCCAAAATTTTACAGAATATAAAAAATTTAATTCTGAGTCTAACGGTTCTAACCACGTTTAAAACAAAGCTATAACGAATAAATTATGGCCATTTAACGTGATTCAAAATTTTAAAAAAAACAAACAGAGCCTTACAGCCAAGCCAGCTGGGGAAACGGCACGGCTTGCGGCCCAACACAGCTCAGAACGCGGCTCGGCACGTGGCGCGCGTGCGTGGCGCAGACAGCTCGCGCGTGGACAGCGCCGCTGACGCGCGCGTGAGGGCGCGACGAAAGGGCGGCTGGCGCGTGGAAGCGCGTGGAGGCGGCTCACGGCGTCAGGTGGCGCGTGCAGCCCACGCGCCGCCTTCCAGGATGTTTTCTGGTCTGATTTTTATACTTCCGGACTCCATTTTCCAAAATAAAATCATTTATGGTCTTAAAAATGACATTAATGATCATAAAAAATGAAATATTTTGAATTTCTTTCTCTTTTATAAATATTCATGAGTATCGATGTGTACATATATATATACACATGATAAAAGAAAGCACGAAAAAATCCATACATGGCTCTGATACCAATGTAAATCAGAAGGCATTAAAACGCAGCGGATTAAATGTTTAGATCATACCTTTTAGCGAAGAACCTCGTGGGTAAATCACGTACTTCCTGAATCTGATCAATCAACCCAGCAATGGGGTGATATTACAATAGTGAATATCACCCACACAAACCACAGTGCAAATGGCTTTGATCGTTATTTTTTGGAGAGAGTCAGAGAGAGAGGAGAGTCCAGGAAAAAAGGTTATGGGTAAAAACCCCATAACGTATCTGATATACGTATCTGATTCAATATATTAGATTAACCATATAATCTGATATATAACCAATATCTATCTATCTATCCATATCTATTGATATGATAGATATAGATATCTTGAATGGTTATCCAAATAAGTTTGAATTAAAATTCAAACTTACATGGATAAGGTTCAAGAGGTTCAGGCTCAAAAAGCTCAAAGGGCCATGCCACATGGGCGCCCAATTTCTAACAATTTTCTTCTAATATCTCTCGTGAATTTATCCCACATCATTATGTATTTCTTGTGGTATCACAATTAACATGCATGCGTGGCTGGAATCTTGGGGAGAAGTGAAAATACTTGTTTGCCACATCAATTGTTACTTACCCTTGTTTCCATGAGCAGTCTTTCAAAATAATTTTAATTTTTTCTAACAACATTTGAGTGCTTAATGAAGGCCAAATTAGATTCTCTAATATTATTTATTGGCTTCTCAAAAAGGAATTTCCTTTTCTGCTTCTCATTCCATGATTTTGTTTATTACTTTTGGTGAGAATGAGAATGTTATGTTAAAAATTGGACTAAGAAGGTGGTGCACGTGTACAGTGAGTTTCGTCTTCTTACTAGCGTGTAACTCTTCTTGAAGGTCACATTTTGTAGTTTCTCAAATGGACAAGTATATGTTAGTAATGGTTCATGTTATTTAGATGTTGCTCAATGTGACCTTGGATACATGAAGTACCCCTGCCAATTCATTTCGGAAATCACTACTTAATCCTCTATTATGTTTATGCTATCTGTATTTTTTTGTTGTAAAATATTACAGCTTTTATAGCTATTAAAACTTGCAATGTGATCCGATGATGGTAATGTGTAGGAACCAATTCTTGTCACTCAACTTGTAAGGGAAACTGCTGCTGTTATGCAGGAGTTCACACAGTCAGGGTAAGTGCTTTCTATCAGTTCACACAGTCTGGAAACCTGCTGCTGCTGTTGATGATTTTTTGAAGCATTTGCTGTTTTCGTTCCATCTTTCCTTGAGTTTCTTTTGTATCAAAGATAAATAAGAGGGGCTCGCTATAATTCTTGGATTTGTTGGATTGCAAGTGCAAAAGATTCAGATATTGACCCCCAATATTGGAGTTGTGTACATGTCACGACCCCATTCCGCCCCTAGTGGAATGGTGCCATGATGGCCAGTAATTCGAGATTACCAAAGGCCACTTACAAGAATTGACACACAAATCAGAGTAAACATGTGGGGCTTACAAATGCGGAAGCAATAAATAAAAGCCAAGTAGTCCATATGAGCAGTGCTTAAGTTAAATGAAATGACGTACATCTTATAATAGCTTTAATACAATAAAATGGGGTACAAAAATTACATCTTGACCAAAAGGCTTCTCAGCCATCAAATACAAAATACAAGGAAATAACTAAGAAGCATGATCTTCAAGATGTTGCAAAACACGAATCCAAAACACATCGGCAAACACATCTAGGCGTCACCGCCGCCCTACTCATCACCTACATATATATAGAGAGGGTGAGCTTGGATACTCAGTGAATGGTATAAATAATAAAAGGGTTTACATGAATGATATCCGAGATCTTTTAACAAAACAATACGTGGAATAAATCAAGTTCCTCTATCAATCTTTCAAAGCTTCAAGAGATGCTTACTAACATCAATATAATACAAGAGATGACATTCCGGACAAACAAACCCACGCGGTAAAACCGTCAGTGACAAGGCAAGACAAGACAAGAGAGATCTCTAAACAATGGTGTCGTTGCATTATAGTCCCCGGACACTAAGGACTTGTGCTACAAATGCTTATAGTCCCCTAGCACATACGGACCTCCAAACTTTGTGCTACAAATGCTTATAGTCCCCTAGCACATACGGACTTCCAAGAATGTCATCAACAAGATATAGTACTCATTGCAAGTAGGAATAATCATTCATGCTTGTAAATAATTTCCAAACAAGGCAAAACAAGGTTTTATCAAAGCTTTATAACATATCTTTATTAAAATACCACTCACTTATTTCTTCAAACGTCGGGGTCAAGGCAAGTCCAAGTCCTACAAATACACGGCAGAAATCTGTTGAATGCACTTCCAAATAAGTTTCACATGCATGCAGATGATCTCGGCATTCCTCAGATGCTAGGTCAAATCAAGATAGAACACTGTCTCCCATCTCGGGAAAACATGCTGGGCACCAACCAAGTCTTGGCCGAGGTCCCACACCTTCTCGCCGAGGTGTGGTCCCGAGGGCCACTTTCAAGGAAATGAAGTCGGGAAAAATCTGGGTTTTCCCTCTGCTCAAGAACATGAAGAACATGAACATGAAGATCATGAAGAAGATGAATGCAAGGATCATAACTTGTTATTTACAAAATCTGAGATTTCATGCTATGAGTTCGAAAACATGGACCTGGGTACCCATACTGGAAGATCATTGGGAAAACAAACACAAAAGCATGGATTTTAGTGCAAGCTTTCGGATCAAACAAAGCTTTTCTTCAAGAACTTCATGAACACTAACTTTCTCTTTCTAAAACCAACTTTAAATCAATGCATGGCATGCAGAACATATTCAATCATGCAATGCAGCTAGATGACCAATAAGAACAACAAGAGTTGATCAAGATTCTAACCTCAATACTCGAATCTAACGGTTTGAACTCTAAGGATCAAGCTTGATATCTACTCTCTCACTCTAAAACTCCTCCTAGAGCTTCTCTCTCCTCAAGAACAAAGGTTTGATACAAAATGATACATTCTAGGCTTGCCGGCTGACTTAACACTCAACCCGAACACGTGGCAACGGTTGGTTGGCTCTATTTAAAAAGGTGACTGATTGAAAAGACAGGACTATGACAAAGCGTGTTCAACAAGCTAGGCGGCAAGGGACTCCGGCAAGTAATGACATCGGCCAAAAACAAGACTTCGGCAAGCAAAGGGACAATGACCTCGGCTAGAAAGGTCAACACTTGGCCCAGTTGTGCCACACCTCGGTCTAGGTCGTACCAGTCTAGGGCAAGATCTCTTGGGTTCAAGGGCAACATCTCGGCCCAGGTAGTACACATCTCGGCCTTGGTGATGAACACCTCGGCCTAGATAATGGTATCTCGGCCAATATGTTAGGATGCGGATGGAGGTCAACCAAAGAAATCCCAAGGTAGTTCTAAGTATAAGAGTATCAAAGGAGCGACATAGGTTCAAGATAACCTCGGCTGAAACACACACACCAAAGGAACATAGCATTCAAGTAACACTTATGCAAGACAAGTCAAGATTTGAAATGCAAGCTTAATCAGAGAAAAATCATACAAAATGCATATGAGTATGGTTAGGGTAGTGTGAGGGTCATTACATCCTACCCCCCTTAAAGAAGTTTGGTCCCCAAACTTGAGTTACCTTGAACTGAAAACAACTCAGGATATCGAACTTTCATCTCTTCTTCCATTTCCCATGTGACATCCTTGCCGTAATGTTCCTTCAATTCAATTTTCACCATGGATATAGATTTTGTTCTCAACTGTTTCACTTGCCTGTCAAGAATTCTCATCGGCTTCTCCTCGTAGCCCAAATCTTCATTTATCACAATCCCGGAATAGTCAATTACATGCTGTGGATCTCGAATATACTTCCTCAACATCGAGATATGGAACACATTGTGCACTTGACTTAATTCTGGTGGTAAAGCAAGTCTGTAAGCAGTCGTGTTAATCTTCTCAAGAATTTCAAATGGCCCAATGTAACGAGGTGCTAACTTACCTTTCTTCCCAAATCTGGAAATTCCTTTCGTTGGCGAAATTTTCAGGAATACATGGTCTCCAACTTCAAATTCCAATTCTCTTCTCCTCTGGTCGGCATAGCTCTTCTGCCGACTCTGGGCAGTTTTGATCCTTTGTCGAATAAGCTTAATCTTCTCGGTTGTCACTTGAATCAGTTCGGGGCCGATCAAAACTTTATCTCCTACTTTAGTCCAACATATCGGCGACCTGCACTTCCTTCCATACAAAGCTTCGTACGGTGCCATGCCAATGCTAGCTTGATAACTGTTGTTGTAAGCGAATTCCACTAACGGTAAATGTGCTCCCCAACTTCCCTGGAAATCTAGTACACATAGCCTGAGCATATCCTCAAGTGTCTGAATCGTCCTTTCTGTTTGCCCATCGGTTTGCGGGTGGAAAGCTGTGCTAAACTTCAACTCGGTTCCCAAGGCTCTTTGTAAACTTTGCCAAAATCTACAAACAAACTTCGGATCTCGGTCTGAAACAATAGACATCGGCACTCCATGAAGTCTCACAATCTCATTCATATACAGTACAGCTAGTCGGTCAGCATTGAATGTAGTCTGAACAGGCAAGAAGTGTGCTGACTTAGTTAATCTGTCAATTATGACCCAAATGGAATCCATTCCCTTCTGCGTCCTCGGCAAACCAATCACAAAATCCATGGAGATATGTTCCCATTTCCACTCATGAACTGACAAAGGTTGAAGGAGTCCTGCTGGTCTCTGATGTTCTGCCTTCACTTGCTGACAATGCAAGCATTGGGATACGAACTCGGCTATTTCTTTCTTCATGTTCGGCCACCAAAAGGTCTGCTTTACATCGTGATACATCTTAGTGTTTCCTGGATGAACAGCAATTCTAGAACCATGAGATTCTTGCAGAATCTTTCCTTTCAACTCAGGGACGTCGGCTACGCACAACCTTCCTTCAAGCTTGAGCACTCCATTCTCAAAGGTGTAACCTGACCTCGGTCTGGTGTTAATCTCGTCGGCTACCTTCTTCGGGAACTTATCCTCCATTTGCCTTGCTTTCACTTCTTCAATGATGGTCGGCTCCGCTGAGATCATAGCTAAACACGCCAAATTTCCCATTGACCTCCTGCTCAATGCATCGGCTACCGAGTTGGCTTTGCCTGGGTGGTACTGAATCTGCATGTCGTAGTCCTTCAATAATTCCAGCCATCTTCTCTGCCTCAAATTTAGTTCCTTCTGAGTAAATAAGTACTTCAAACTCTTGTGATCCGTGAAAACTTGGCAAGACGCTCCATACAAGTAATGACGCCAAATCTTCAAAGCGAACACCACGGCTGCTAGCTCTAAATCATGCGTAGGATAATTCTTCTCATGAGGTTTTAACTGGCGAGATGCATATGATATGACCTTACCCCTTTGCATTAATACACAACCCAAACCCTTATGTGAAGCATCGCTATAAATCTGAAATTCCTCATTACCTGATGGGAGTGCAAGAACTGGTGCTGTAACTAACCTCGTCTTCAACTCCTGGAAGGCTGATTCTTTGTTTTCGGTCCATTCGTATGTCACTCCCTTCTGAGTTAACTGTGTCAATGGTACTGCAATCCTTGAGAAGTCCTTTACAAACTTTCTGTAATAACCTGCCAAACCCAGAAAACTACGAACCTTGGACACGTTGGTCGGTGTCGGCCAATTTACCACGGCTTCAATCTTGCTGGGATCAACAGAGATACCCTCTTCATTAATCACATGCCCCAAAAATGAAATGCCGGAAAGCCAAAACTCACACTTACTCAACTTAGCGTACAATTTCCTGTCCCTCAAGGTCTGTAGGGCAAGTCTCAAATGACTCTCATGCTCAACTGTACTCTTGGAGTAGATCAATATGTTGTCAATGAAAACAACCACGAATTCATCTAGGTACAGCTTGAAGACTCTGTTCATTAAGTCCATGAATGCTGTCGGCGCATTAGTCACCCCAAAAGGCATTACTAGAAATTCGTAGTGGCCATACCTCGTCCGAAAAGCAGTCTTCTCAATATCCTTGGCTTTAACCTTCAGCTGGTGGTAGCCCGACCTAAGGTCAATCTTAGAAAAGACTCGTGCTCCTTGTAGTTGATCTAGCAAATCATCAATCCTAGGCAACGGGTACTTGTTCTTAATGGTTACCCTGTTAAGTTCTCTGTAGTCAATGCAAAGACGAAGTGTGCCATCCTTTTTCTTAACAAATAAGGCTGGTGCTCCCCACGGTGAAGTGCTCGGCCTAACAAAACCCTTATCCAACAATTCTTGTAGTTGCACTTTCAATTCCTTAAGTTCAGCTGGGGCCATTCTATAGGGTGGTTTGGAGATCGGTTGTGTTCCCGATATGATGTCCACAGTAAACTCTACTTCTCTATCGACTAAGTGGCCAGGCAATTCATTTGGAAAGACGTCGGGGAATTCATTAACAACTGGGATATCGGCTAAATTAACGTTCCCATTCTGATCACTCAATATACTACACAAGTAGCCATGGCACCCTTTCTGAATTAGCTTATAGGCCTTAATGGACGAAATCAAGTAAGGTGGGGACACTACCCCTTTACCCTGGAAAATAACCTCGGCTTGGTTTGGGGGTCTCAACGTGACACTCTTCGAAACACAATTAATAGACGCATGATTTGCCACTAACCAGTCCATTCCTAATATGATGTCAAAGTGGGTCATGTTTAACGGCATCAAATCAACTAATAATTCTACACCCTCAATCACAATAACACACGCCCTATAGATAGACGCAACAATCATAGTTCTCCCAGATGGAGCAGATACATATAACACATAATCAAGGGGTTCTTGTTGTCTATTCAATTTCTCGGTAAACTTAGCAGATACGAATGAATGCGTAGAACCCGAATCAATCAATATGTATGCATCTTGAGAGCAGATTGGGAGTATACCTGACACTACTGTCTCAGCATTCTGGGTGTCTCCTGGCACTAGTGCGAAAACCCTGCCTTGCCTCATATGTGTCCTTCCGACGTTGCTTCCCTGTGCAGAGCCCGAGGTGCTCCCATTTTTCTTACCATCATCAATCTTTGACTTTGGACAGTCTCTCACACGATGACCCATTTCTCCACATTCAAAACAGGCGCCTGACGCCCAACGGCAAACCCCGGAATGCGGCTTCCCACAACTTGCACACATCGGCTTAGTATTACCTTCCTGATTCGAGTTGCTGGAGCTGCCCACATTCGCGTTCTTCTTGGCGTTAAACGGAACTCGGCGGTTATCATAGTTCTGTCTCTTTCTCTGATTCTCTCCTGTATTCTGATATCGGTTCAAATTAGCTTCTGCGAGAATAGCCTTGTCCAAGACTCCGGCATAAGTCGGCATGTTGAGCATGTTGACTCTATCCTGTATCGGTCCACGCAGTCCGCTTTCAAACTTCCTAGCTTTCCTATATTCATCATTGACCATATGAGGCGCGTACCTCGCCAATTCGGTGAAAGCACGGTCGTATTCTGCCACTGTCTTGTTTCCCTATGTCAAGGTCTGGAACTCCGTGGTCTTGTGATCTCGAACACTAAGGGGAAAATGCTTGTTGTAAAATAGTTCCAAAAATTTGGCCCAAGTTAAGTCAGGATTTCCTTCTCGGGTCATCATCCACCATCTTCTAGCGTCGTCGTCTAACGTGAACGCGGCCAATGCCACCTTCTGAGCATCTGTGCTGGGGAAGATCTCGAATAGCTTCTCCATTCCTAAGACCCACGATTCGGCTTTCATCGGCTCGATGCCCCCTTGGAATCTTGGCGGGTTCATCTTCTTGAACTCCTTAATCAAAGTCATAGTTCCATCCCCATACAAGGCTGGCTGTGGAGGCACTTGAGGTACTGGAGGAGGTGGAGGCGGTACTGTATGTCGGCCATTAGTTTGTTCGGCCTGGGTAGATGTAGCACTAGCATTCTGTTGTCTCATTTGTCTCAACTCCCGGGTTAAACCTTCAACTAGTCTTTCTAGTCGGTCTAATCTGTCTTCTGATTGGCCTCGGCCAACTGGTGGTCTTCCTCTCCTCATAGTGCTATGAGTATGCAAAATGTGACTTTAAAACAAAATGCGCAATAAAGTATGTATGCAAGCAACAAGCAGTTATGCCGAGATGATGCACATATTGTCAAATAGCAAGCAACATGGTGCAATCCTAACATCTTTCTAAGGGAAATCCTATGCTCATGAGGACTCAAAGTGTGTGAATAACGTACTATAAGGAACTCGTGCTCTGATACCAATCTGTCACGACCCCATTCCGCCCCTAGTGGAATGGTGCCATGATGGCCAGTAATTCGAGATTACCAAAGGCCACTTACAAGAATTGACACACAAATCAGAGTAAACATGTGGGGCTTACAAATGCGGAAGCAATAAATAAAAGCCAAGTAGTCCATATGAGCAGTGCTTAAGTTAAATGAAATGATGTACATCTTATAATAGCTTTAATACAATAAAATGGGGTACAAAAATTACATCTTGACCAAAAGGCTTCTCAGCCATCAAATACAAAATACAAGGAAATAACTAAGAAGCATGATCTTCAAGATGTTGCAAAACACGAATCCAAAACACATCGGCAAACACATCTAGGTGTCACCGCCGCCCTGCTCATCACCTACATATATATAGAGAGGGTGAGCTTGGATACTCAGTGAATGGTATAAATAATAAAGGGGTTTACATGAATGATATCCGAGATCTTTTAACAAAACAATACGTGGAATAAATCAAGTTCCTCTATCAATCTTTCAAAGCTTCAAGAGATGCTTACTAACATCAATATAATACAAGAGATGACATTCCGGACAAACAAACCCACGCGGTAAAACCGTCAGTGACAAGGCAAGACAAGACAAGAGAGATCTCTAAACAATGGTGTCGTTGCATTATAGTCCCCGGACACTAAGGACTTGTGCTACAAATGCTTATAGTCCCCTAGCACATACGGACCTCCAAACTTTGTGCTACAAATGCATATAGTCCCCTAACACATACGGACTTCCAAGAATGTCATCAACAAGATATAGTACTCATTGCAAGTAGGAATAATCATTCATGCTTGTAAATAAATTCCGAACAAGGCAAAACAAGGTTTTATCAAAGCTTTATAACATATCTTTATTAAAATACCACTCACTTATTTCTTCAAACGTCGGGGTCAAGGCAAGTCCAAGTCCTACAAATACACGGCAGAAATCTGTTAAATGCACTTCCAAATAAGTTTCACATGCATGCAGATGATCTCGGCATTCCTCAGATGCTAGGTCAAATCAAGATAGAACACTGTCTCCCATCTCGGGAAAACATGCTGGGCACCAACCAAGTCTTGGCCGAGGTCCCACACCTTCTCGCCGAGGTGTGGTCCCGAGGGCCACTTTCAAGGAAATGAAGTCGGGAAAAATCTGGGTTTTCCCTCTGCTCAAGAACATGAAGAACATGAACATGAAGATCATGAAGAAGATGAATGCAAGGATCATAACTTGTTATTTACAAAATCTGAGATTTCATGCTATGAGTTCGAAAACATGGACCTGGGTACCCATACTGGAAGATCATTGGGAAAACAAACACAAAAGCATGGATTTTAGTGCAAGCTTTCGGATCAAACAAAGCTTTTCTTCAAGAACTTCATGAACACTAACTTTCTCTTTCTAAAACCAACTTTAAATCAATGCATGGCATGCAGAACATATTCAATCATGCAATGCAGCTAGATGACCAATAAGAACAACAAGAGTTGATCAAGATTCTAACCTCAATACTCGAATCTAACGGTTTGAACTCTAAGGATCAAGCTTGCTATCTACTCTCTCACTCTAAAACTCCTCCTAGAGCTTCTCTCTCCTCAAGAACAAAGGTTTGATACAAAATGATACATTCTAGGCTTGCCGGCTGACTTAACACTCAACCCGAACACGTGGCAACGGTTGGTTGGCTCTATTTAAAAAGGTGACTGATTGAAAAGACAGGACTATGACAAAGCGTGTTCAACAAGCTAGGCGGCAAGGGACTCCGGCAAGTAATGACATCGGCCAAAAACAAGACTTCGGCAAGCAAAGGGACAATGACCTCGGCTAGAAAGGTCAACACTTGGCCCAGTTGTGCCACACCTCGGCCTAGATGTGCCACACCTCGGTCTAGGTCGTACCAGTCTAGGGCATGATCTCTTGGGTTCAAGGGCAACATCTCGGCCCAGATAGTACACATCTCGACCTTGGTGATGAACACCTCGGCCTAGATAATGGTATCTCGGCCAATATGTTAGGGTGCGGATGGAGGTCAACCAAAGAAATCCCAAGGTAGTTCTAAGTATAAGAGTATCAAAGGAGCGACATAGGTTCAAGATAACCTCGGCTGAAACACACACACCAAAGGAACATAGCATTCAAGTAACACTTATGCAAGACAAGTCAAGATTTAAAATGCAAGCTTAATCAGAGCAAAATCATACAAAATGCATATGAGTATGGTTAGGGTAGTGTGAGGGTCATTACAGTGCAGGTTTAAATATTTAATGCTTATATCATCTTGTTGATTCCACTGCCCCAATGCTGCACAATATCATAGCTTAAAGTTATCTTGAAACAAAAAATTGTGGAAAAGGCACGAATGTGTGCTGATAGTGAAGTTTATTAATGTCTTGAACTTTAAAATAAGTCTTTGAGCGATTGAGCAGTTGGCTCTCTATTTTAGTCTCAGACGCCCAAGTGGCAGTTCTTTATAATTTACTATATTTATATCTTTTTGAGAAGGCCCTTCTGGAATGATTTCATGAGATGGAGATGCATTATGGTATCTTACCCTTAAAAATATCTAATGCAGTCAGAGGTTGATCGCTTAGTAATTGGTGAATCCATTTATAGCGACTTCAATTGAATTGTGCCTTATTGGAAATTCGACATGTGGTCATCTTTCTAGCCTATGTGTGAATGGAGCCTTCACGGTATGATGATCAAACATTGCCTTGATGTCATAATTATTTTCTTCGCTTGTGTTCTTTTTGCTTTGTCTCTGCTGGTATTCTTTCTGTTTTGTTTCATTTATTTTCCACAGCAACTTGTATCTCTCTTAGTTGATTTTCTTCTCTTATGCAACGGCATGGGTCCTGATTCTCGGGTTTTGGTTCGAAAAATTAGGAAGCAGGCAGAACAATATCACCGATTATACAAAGTAAAATTTCTGTTCTGCTATGTTGTTCGTTTTTTCTACTTGTCGATTTTTTATTTATTTTTATTGTTATTAGGTATGTTTGGTTTGTGTTTTGAGATAAATTTTCAAAAAAAAATTTGGTTTTGTTTGAGAGAGTCTAGAAATTTTTTTGGTTTGTTTGGTTGTATATTTTGAAAATAGTTTTGGAGTTTGAGATTATTTGATATTTTGTTGTAGTTGAGTAGATGTGTGTGAGAAAAAAAGTAATTGAGAAGGAGAGAGGAGAGAGAAAAAGTGATTGATTGATGTGTAGAAGAGAGAATGATTTAAAAAAAAAATTCAAAAAATTTGAACCAAACAAAATTTTCTCAAAAATTGTATCTTGAGATACAAACCAAAGAAGCCCATTGTTTCCTGTCTCTGTTGAATTTGGCTATATAACTAGTTCTAGAAGTTAGATTTTCAAGATATTATTTTCTTCTAATATCTCTCGTGAATTTATCCCACATCATTATGTATTTCTTGTGATATCACAATTAACATGCATGGGTGGCTGAAATCTTGGGGAGAAGTGAAAATACTTGTTTGCCACATCAATTGTTACTTACCCTTCTTTCCAGAGCAGTCTTTCAAAATAATTTTAATTTTTTCTACAAAAATTTGAGTGCTTAATAAAGGCCAAATTAGCTTCTCTAATATTATTTATTGGCTTCTCAAAAAGGAATTTCCTTTTCTGCTTCTCATTGCATGATTTTGTTTATTACTTTTGGTGAGAATGAGAATGTTAGGTTAAAAATTGGTCTAAGAAGGTGGTGCACGTGTACAGTGAGTTTCGTCTTCTTACTAGTGTATGGCACTTCTTGAAGGTCACATTTTTGTAGTTTCTCAAATGGACAAGTATATGTCAGTAATGGTTCATGTTATTTAGATGTTGCTCAATGTGACCTTGGATACATGAAGTACCCCTGCGAATTCATTTTGGAAATCACAACTTAATCCTCTATTATGTTTATGCTATCTGTAATTTTTTTGTTGTAAAATATTACAGCTTTTATAGCTACTAAAACTTGCAATGTGATCTGATGATGGTAATGTGTAGGAACCAATTCCTGTCACTCAACTTGTAAGGGAAACTGCTGCTGTTATGCAGGAGTTCACACAATTAGGGTAAGTGCTTTCTATCAGTTTACATCTCATGTTGTTTGTCTTTTTGGTTAGAAATCTTGACTATTGTTTATGTGCATTTGCCTGACAAACAAGTTTTTATTATTTCAATCCAGTTGTATGTTAAATTTAATTTAATTTTTTTGGATAGGTAAGGTACAGACACTCGAACTTGAGTCTCTTTATTGGGGGAATGTGACCTAAGCCACTGGGTGTCCCTTAGAGAAAAATTTAAATTTTATTATTAGTATTAAGGTATATTTGTGGAAAGAGGTCAGGTTTTGCAGGGGTTTATTTACCCTGCTGGTTGCAAGAAAATAACAGTTTGTTGACAATGATTTCGGCCTAACTCATCACTAGCCAGTACACCGGTTAAGATATGATAAACTACTCTGATATTGAAGTGGAGAGACCAATTACATACCACGTAAAGGTTGGATGTGTGCCAGGCAGTTTTTTGATCAAAAGAAGAAGGAAAAAATTATTTTGAATAAATGCAGCAAGAATTTGAGAGGTAATTCTTATCAAAAAAAAGAATTTTATGAGGTAACCTTATGATCCATGAAAACCTTGGAGTGCTAGGAGGTAACTTTTGCAGGAGGGTCTTCACCCTGCTGAGAAATAAGGCTGGCAGTGTGCTAAGTGACTTGCTTGATCAAAAGGGAAAAAAAGTATATTTTGAGGAAATGTAAATGTAGCAAATTAGAAAGTTAACTTTGTGATCCTTGGAAGAAAACGAACAATACACCATTCTTTTTGCAGCACTCTTTGGAGTTTAGAAGAAAAACTTGAAAGCAATAATTTAGGTTAAAGGTTTTTGATGCTAGATTAAGCTGATTTTTGTGTATTTGACCTTTTCATAGTCAAAATGGACCTGTGGTCTGTGCCTTCATATGTATTTATTTAATTTTCTTTTCCTCTTCTATTATTTTCTGTATACCATGGTTTTGATCTTGGCTCTTGCATATGCTTATTTTTGTTGCAATTTCTTACCCTTCTGTTTCCTATGCAGTGGTGTAAGGCCTTTTGGTGTTTCACTGCTGGTTGCTGGCTTTGATGACAAGGGTCCACAACTATATCAGGTATGTCATTTAGGTCCTCACTTGGTACTGACCTTAATTGTGTTGCGAGTTGCCTAGTTGATTCATTCATTTCCATTTGTGGTTGGATTACCTTCTTTACTATAAAAGTTTAAGATCTATTTATACAAACTAGTTTTTATTCCTCTTCAGCTGGGGTCATATTCTCGCTAACCAGTTGGTACTCTTTTTTCTTTTTAAAGGAGTTGTGGAGAAGCATTATATGTTTGTGATGACACTTGTAAAAATATCTTTATCATATCACATGTTAAGATTTAGTGGTTGTCATTAGCACCCCAAAACACACACACACACACACATAAACAAAAAAACCCACCAATTTTGAGTTCTGTCCCTTGATTGGTTACAGTTATTCTGTTTGGTCATGCATGCTCTGTACCCATACAGCGAATATTCGTGTCTGTATGGATAAATCAAGTAGAGTTGTCAAGATTGATTTATGCAGCTCCTATTACATGCCTTCACATGAACCAGTTTTTATATCGTGAGTATTAGTAATTTTAAATGGCACACTGAAATTGTTGGGAGGGGAGGGACTTGTTTGTGCCTAGAAGGGAGTGAATACCAATTAAAAATTAACAAACAGATCAATGCACTAACTTTTAATTATGCCATTAATCACAATTGCAACCACACACGAATTGCATGTAAAATAAATAGACATGATTTATGTGGAAAGCCCTTGAGAATGGAGAAACCTATGGGCACACCAAGTCAGATAAAACCCATTATCAATTCACCTCGTGGCTATGAAACCTAACAATCTCCTCTTGATCTTATAGCAATTCACAAAAATTCTCACTCCGATCCGTCGTCCTTGTGGACCAGATACTGAAACGACCAATGGGTTGGTATGCAGTGCAACTTTGTGCTTGTTTGATAAAAAAATACTTATCATGAAAATGTGTTTAGAAAATCATGAAGCTTGGTTTTAATGATTGAAAAAGATGGGTTTTATAAAAATATTTTATCTCTAAGAAACAGTGTGTTTGGTTTGAGTTTTTTGGATTAAATTTTTTGAAAATTGAGTTTTTTGGTTTTTTTTTTTTTTTTTTTTTAGTGAATATTTTTAAAAATTTAAACATTTTTTTTTTACTTTTTTAGATGCACCTTACTTAGATGTATCTAAAAAGTAAAAAATTGTGAAAAAATATTTAAAAAAATTAATAAATACATAAAAATAAAAAAATATATATTGAATTCTCGTATTTTTTTTTTTTGTATTTGTGGTATTTAGTGAATTTTTAAAAGATTTTTTCACAATTTTTTTTACTTTTTAGCAATATTTATGTTAGGTATGTCTAAAAATTTAAAAAAAATTATTAAAATATTTAAAAAATTCAGTAAAAACAAAAAAACACAAAAAATAATAAAGTAGAATTTTTTGAAAAGTGTTTTGGGAAAACTCTAACCAAGAGTTTGTACAGAAGAAACCAAGTTGCTATCTATAAGTTTCACATAAATTGAGCACACATCGAATGGGGGCTTATAGACTTTTAGAAAATTGGAGCAGCGGGTCCTACTGGACAATCTTTCCAAAACCCTTATGGCCTGCTTGAGTGGCCGTCATGCGTGCTTCGATCGAAGACCCTGTTTTTGCATTATTTTATCTTGAACACCTTTCAGGACTATGCTAAGGTGAAAAAGGTCGATTTTGTGCAATTTTGAAACACTTGCCTGAAAACTCTCAACACAATATGCTCATGCAACTATACTCTAACACACAGTATTAAATTCTTTAGGTCTCTACTAAAAATTGATTCTTCAGGCTTGTTTGTTGTTTGAGGATGTAAATTTGTGTTGTAGGTGGATCCATCAGGTTCATACTTCTCTTCGAAAGCCTCGGCTATGGGAAAGAATGTGTCTAATGCAAACACATTCCTTAAGAAGAGGTGAGTTAATTTTGTTGCTTACAAATTTCTGCATAAATGTTTTTTGTTAGCCGGTCAGTTTCTATTAGTAAAATGAAAAATTTTCTTGAATGTCTGGCTGTTTTGTTGGATCTTAGGGTAGTACATCACCTTCTTTCATCTCATCTTATTTAATGCTAGTTTTAGCTGAGCATTCAGCATGATTTTTTTTTTACCCTTTGTGCTTTGTTGTCTTCCTCTCCATATGACCATAAGCTTTGACAAAATCTTTGCATGCTGTTTAAGTTCTTGCTTGCTGGAAAATGGTCATTGTATTATGTCCAACTTCACTTTGTCAAATCCGTGAAACTTCATGAAACAATAACTAGACAAAGGGAACTTAAAAACTTTGGGATTTGCTAGTTTTTCTTTTGTGCTGAAATGAGTATAGAGGGTATTTTTTTTGGTTTGTTTTTCTTTGTGGTTGGCTAAGATCTTATAGGATGGTTTGTGCATTCCATATGGCTGAGCTAATCTTTGCCAAAATTAGATTTGAACTGAAACCCTTCTGGTTAAGAGCTAAAATGGTCTTCCCCTTCAATGTTTGTAATTGTGAAGTGCTTCCAAGTGGTGCAATGCACCGTATGTAGTAATAGTAATTAATCCTATGAAGCACAGACACGGGTACGGGACACAGCGATTTCAAAAAAATGGGGACAGGGACACGGCGGGGGACGCGGCAAATTATTATTATTTTTAAATATATATGTTACATATTTGTTATGTAGATTAATTTTATATTACCAAACAATCAAAATTAATAAAAACTAATATTAATTAAATGTGTATATAAAGACAATTACATTTAAACATTATAAACATATGTTCTATATATTGTAAACATTATATAAAGAAAAAATTAAATATATAATAAAAATAAATTTATAAAGAAAAAAATAAATTAAAATATTTATATATATATAAATATCTGATCAATAGAGAAGAGAGAGAAACGAGATAGACCAGAGAGAGAAGACAAAGAGACGAGAGAGACGCCAGAGATGAAATAGAGAGAAGAAAGAGAGAGAGAATATACTTGGATGGGCTTGGGCTTGGGCTTGGTATTGGTATTGGGCTTTCTCACAATTCATGTGATCAGAGGCTTGGGCTTTAGAAGGCTTCTTTTCTTTTTTTTCTAGAAAGAATAAATTGAAAGGTTGTTGAATGAGTTCTTATATATATATATATCTGATCAATAGAGAAGAGAGAGAAACGAGATAGACCAGAGAGAGAAGACAAAGAGACAAGAGAGAAGCGAGAGGTGAAATAGAGAGAAGATAGAGAGAGAGAGAGAATAGACTTGGATGGGCTTGGGCCTGGTATTGGGCTTTCTCATAATTCATGCGATCATAGGCTTGGGCTTTAGAAGGCTTCTTTTCTTTTTGTTATAGAAAGAATAAATTGAAAGGTTGTTGAATGAGTTCTAATGGGCCTGTCTTTATTATTAAAATGATTAGGCTGGTCAGATTTTTTGAAATTCAACCCACGTTTTAGTGACCCGTTTGTTTTATTTTGGGTTGTTTGTCGTTCATTTTATTTATTTATTTATTTTTAAATTTTTGTAAAATTGTTTAGTGTAACTTATGCTATTATTTCACCTAATCATGATATGTTTTTATTATTTTCAGTATATTGGAGCTTTTTGTGTGTAATTATATATCTTTTTTGGGTAATTAGTATATTGGAGCTACTCAATTAAATAATTATTTTTGCTCGTGCACGTTAAATTTATTACGCATTCATTCTCATGAATAAATTACATTAATTATGGGGAAAAAAATCTTGGCTATAAAAAATATGATAAGTATAGCATTAATTATTTATATGTAATTATTAAGTTTTGGCTCCAAAATTATTTCCTTTATTAAAATAATATCTTAAAATGCAAAAATTATTAATTTGACACCAATTGATGCACATGTGAAGGTAGATCAAGTAATTTGTTGTAAACTAATGAAAAGGTAATTAAGCGTAATAAAGTTGTCACTTTTTTGGATAGATTTGTTTTAATTTGACACATTCAATCATATTTTGGTAATTAACTTTATACACAATACTCTCCCTGTGAGAGGTTAAAAGATTAAAAAAAATGAAAAGTTAATTTCTTGATTTCAAAAACATTACACCGTGACCAATACCAATAAATTAATAAAATTAAATTTTTTCCTTATTTTACAAATTTCATATAAGGTATACTATTTATGAGACATAATGCTGGATCATGACCAATACCCAATACGCTCCTCTTTGGAGAATGGAGAGACCAACTGCCTATATAAGGATATACGACATGTGTTCTTGATCATCAGAAGTAGAATAGATAGATTTAATTACAAAACAAAATTATGAAATTCACCATAGATTTTAGATTTGTTGTCCCACCATTGATGAACATCCTTCTCCACTATTTTTAGTAAAATTCTGATTATAAATTCTGGGTGTGCAGTCTCTCTATTTGTTTTTTTGTTTACCAAGAACCAAACAGAGCATTATTATTATTACTTTTTTTATATATCTATTAATCTGACTCTCATTCTATTTTCCCATGAATACATTACATTAATTAAGGCGAGAAAATCTTGGCCATCAAAAATATAATAGGTATAGCATTAATTATTTATATGTAATTATTAAGTTTTGGCTCCAAAATTATTTCCTTTATTAAAATAATATCTTCATAATAAATAAATAAAATAAAAGAACTCATAGAAGGGTAAGAGTAAAATGCAAAAATTATTAATTTGACACCAATTGATACACACGTGAAAGTAGATTTAATAATTTGTTGTAAACTAATGAAAAGGTAATTAAGCGTAATAAATTTGTCACTTTCTTGGATATATTTGTTTTAATTTGACACATTCAATCATATCTTGGTAATTAACTTCATACACAATACTCTCCTTGTGAGAGGTTAAAAGATTAAAAAAAATGAAAAATTAATTTTTTTGATTTCAAAAACATTACATTCAAAAGATTAAATTACATTCAAAAGAATTGATTGGTAAAATAAAAGTTAGTTAATATTTTCTTTCAACAATTTTTTTTTATCCCATTTTAAAATTAATCTACCCTAGAGAAGACTTTTAATTCCTTTCTATCCTTTCCCATTAACCTAGTAAACTTACAATCTAAAAAATTGAAAAAAAAAAACTAGTAAATTCTTTTTATGTTATGGCACTAATTATTTATATGATAGGAAGACTTTTTATGTTATAACATTAATTAACTTAGGAAGACTTTTAATTCCTTTCTAAAAAAGTCAGGTATTGATGATAATATCAATTTATCTCTAAAAAAGTATCAATCGAAAGATAAAGTATAATGAATTGTAACATACTAACAACATTGTGGTGGGCTCCGGTATGCTTATTTAAGTGACTCTCTGCTAATCTGGTTTGTGTGCCCCTCCAGAAGGTTAATCCTGTTCATGTACTTCTCTCCCGACGGTTAAACATGTTCATGTGCTTCTCCGGAAGGGTAATCCTGTTTATGTGCCTTGCCATGATGTTCTTCAAGAGGTTGAGTGTGTGGGGTGCAGTATTGATGATGTTGTGGGTAAGAATATTTGTGATGCCGAATTCCTTACAGTTTGTAGTTTCATAAATTTGTCACTTTTGTTTTCTGATAGACTCAAATCTTTGAGATCATTTAGTTATGTTGTGTTTGTTTGAAACTAGGTGTACTATATTCTGGGGAAGAGACCAAGAAGTGAGGGAAGTTCTGACTCCTCGATATCCTTCTGTGATGATGATTTGGAGGGGGGTAGATCTTCCTCACAATGATCCTCTGGTGATCTCCTTAAAGGTGGGTGATCACCCAGTGAACAAGATCCTTGTGGATATAGGCAGCTCGGTTAATGTAATGTACAACAACTAGTTCAAGATGCTTGAGCTGAAGCCGGAGGACTTAAAGCCAACCAGTTATGTGATGTGTGGATTCAACAGGATGCCAGTGCAGCCCATGGGGGAGGTGACACTTCCAATTTATGTAGATCCAGTAACAGTACAGACATTGTTTCTGGTGGTAGATGTATCTTCTCGATACAATGCTATCATCGGTAGACCCTAGCTTCATGAGATGAGGGCAATACCCTCAACTCACCACTAGTTACCCAAGTTCCACCTTGATACGGGGATAGCAGCTATCCGAGGTGATCAAAGGGCCTCAAAGGAGTGTTGCATGATTGAAGTAAAGGCGAAGGAAAAAGCCAAGAAGGTTCTGCCCTTTTTAATCTGATTTGCATGGTTTTGGTTTTTCTTGTTCAACAGAACTCTTTATTTGATAATTCTTGTTGTTGCTACAAGGGGGAGTTTAAAACAATGTTTAATATGTTTTGTAGATTGTTGTAGCATTTGGTATCGTTGCAGCATCTGGTATTGCTGATGGTTGTATGAGATCAGACAGTGGACCTATAGCTGTTTTCAATTTCGCCAAGTTTTCAGAGGAGGCAAAGGTGTGTATATATTTATAAACAATCTACATGCTTTTATTTAACAATAATGATTGAGAACAATCTACATGTTCTTATTTAACAATAATGATTGAGACCCCCAAATTTGGAGACCCCCATGACCTCCAAAATCATTTGGACCACTCAAGTGAGATAGATAGGAAAAAAGAAAAAAAGAAAACATTTGAGTGGTCTTGATCATTTTGGGAGTCATGAGGATCCCCAAAATTGGGGTTTTCACTCATTTTCAATTATTTAAATCTATTGTTGATAGTCTAGCCGCCCTTTGATATGTATGGAGAGTGCTTTTAGTTGAAACCCCTTTCCAGTCTTCTCTATGAACAAGGCACTACTAGACTCCATGGATAGAAGAAGAGTATTATGTGTAACTGAGTGGGATTTGTTTTGTTTTTTTTTTATATAAACAGACTGATGCCAAGATTGGAGGAGATGACTCTTCTGTTGCGGCTGTGGAGAAGGTTGGTGCAAACTCGGAACATCTCCAGGTGAATTCACTCCCTGGAGTTCCTGTCCCCGATGATGATTGAGCGGTGTTTCTTTCCTTTTCCTGTTTTTTGCTTGTTAGTGGGTAATTCGAATGATAATTTCTTGCGCTGAATTTTCTTAAAGATATTGAACAAAGAGAGTTTCATAATATGAGACTGTACGGGGGCGAAATATCCTTTGCTCTCCGTACGCCTTGAACGTCAAGCTTCTAGTAACGGCGTATATCTCTGCAACACAAAATGGTGAGCTGCCTGGCGGTGGTGTGCCGGAAAGACCCTCTGACGATCAAGTCAGTTCTCTAAGGAAGAAGACAATGAGAAGAGAGTGTTTGTGAGAGTGAATTTTCATACCTCCAACGTTCGCCTTTCTCCCTATTTCTAGGCTAGCCATGCAGCCCAAGATTGTGCGCGCACTACCTCTGCTGTCCTTCCCTGGACAGGTGGCCATGCTCGCCTCTCACCACCTTACGCGTGTAAAGGTTTTGTCCTTCCACCAGTACACACAGAACTGTCCAACGGTATTCAGGCGTGCGTAGAGCAGATGTCCTCTCCCTCACGCCATTGGCCCAAGTGGCACTCCTAACCGGGGTACCATGACCGGCCTAACACTTGTGAGAAATTGCCATCACATGCACCTAATCGTGTTATGGGCCACCGGCTCGTGCCTTGGGATTAGGCGAAAGCCTGACCACCTCGGCCGAACTATCCTTGACCGGTTCATCATAATCAACCGGTTGCGAGGCATGCCGGCCTCCAACCGTTCTATCTCCAATCTCGGTCACACGAAGTCATCTTTATTGATTGATCGGTCCAGGGCGTACAGGCCCTGATCGCACCCACGGTGTAGCTCGGGCTACCTCTTAACTCGGTCGTCGTCCGCTAACTCGACCTCCGCCCAATACGTGTAATCACAGCATGGCTGGGCAAGAGCATGCCAGACCGGTCAACATCTCCGACTGTGCAAGTCAGGCCGAGTCAATAGAGGACTTTGCTCGGCGTCATGTAGTCCGTCAAGTCTGACGTTGTATCAACTCGGCCGTACTGCTCGATGCAAATCTTCCCTCTCAATTGCCCCTTAATTCCGTCCGCGCAAGCGTGACTGGAATTACATTACGAGGCCGGGCCAGAATTTTTGCTCGGTGATCCGCTTCACTCAGTTTATGAATTCGTAGGCAAGCAAGGTCCGCTACGCGACTTGTTTCTTGGAGAGCAAGATCAGCTCGGCAAGGAATACCAAGGTCGGCGAGCTAGGTCCGCTCGGCGATTTACTTCTTGGCGAGCAAGATTAGCTCGGCAAAGGTCTTCAAAGAAGGCGAGCAAGGTCCGCTCCGCGTCTTCCTTCTTGGCGAACAAGATCAGCTCGGCAAGGAACACCAAGGTCGGCGAGCAAGGTCCGCTCGGTGACTTGCCTCTTGGCGAGCAAGATCAGTTCGTCAAAGGTCGGCGAGCAAGGTCCGCTCGGCGCCTTTCTTCTTGGCGAGCAAGATCAGCTCGGCAAGAAATTCCAAGGTTGGCGAGCTAGGTCCGCTCAGCGACTTGCTTCTTGGCAAGCAAGATCAGCTCGGCAAGGAACACCAAGGTCGGCGAGCTAGGTCCGCTCGGCCACTTGCTTCTTGGCGAGCAAGATCAGCTCGTCAAGGAACACCAAGGTCCGCGAGCAAGGTCTGCTCAGCGACTCGGTTCTTGGCGAGCAAGCTCAGCTCGGCAATTAACACCAAGGTTGGCGAGCACGGTCCGCTCGGCGCCTTGCTTCTTGGCGAGCAAGACCAACTCGGCAAGGAACTCCAAGGTCGGCGAGCTAGGTCCGCTCGGCGACTTGCTTCTTGGCTAGCAAGATCAGCTCGGCAAGGAACACCATGGTGAGCTAGATCCGCTCGCCGACTTGCTTCTTGGCGAGCAAGGTCAGCTCGGCAAGGAATACCAAGGTCGGCGAGCTAGGTCCGCTCGGCCACTTGCTTCTTGGTGAGCAAGATCAACTCGGCAAGAAACTCCAAGGTTGGCGAGCTAGATCCGCTCGGCGACGTGTTTCTTGGCGAGCAAGATCTGCTCGGCAAGGAACACCAAGGTGGGCGAGCAAGGTCCGCTTGGCGCCTTTCTTCCTGGCCAGCAAGATCAGCTCGGCAAGGAAGTCCAAGGTCGGCGAGCTAGGTCCGCTCAGCCACTTGCTTCTTGGTGAGCAAGGTCGGCTCGGCAAGGAATTCCAAGGTCGGCGAGCTAGGTCCGCTCGACGCCTTGCTTCTTGGCGAGCAAGATCAGCTCGGCAAGGAACTCCAAGGTCGGCGAGCTAGATCCGCTCGGCGACTTGGTTCTTGGCGAGCAAGATCAGCTCGGCAAGGAACTCCAAGGCGAGCTAGATCTGCTCGGCGACTTTCTTCTTGGCGAGCAAGGTCAGCTCGGCAAGGAATACCAAGGTCGGCGAGCTAGGTCCGCTCGGCCACTTGCTTCTTGGCGAGCAAGATCAACTCAGCAAGAAACTCCAAGGTCGACGAGCTAGGTCCGCTCAGCGACTTGCTTCTTGGCGAGCAAGGTCGGCTCGGCAAGGAATTCCAAGGTCGGCGAGCTAGGTCCGCTCGGCGCCTTGCTTCTTGGCGAGCAAGATCAGCTCGGCGAGGAACTCCAAGGTCGGCGAGCTAGATCCGCTCGGCGACTTTCTTCTTGGCGAGCGAGGGCAGCTCGGCAAGGAATACCAAGGTCGGCGAGCTAGGTCTGCTCGGCCACTTGCTTCTTGGCGAGCAAGATCAACTCGGCAATAAACTCCAAGGTCGGCGAGCTAGATCCGCTCGGCGACTTGCTTCTTGGCGAGCAAGATCAGCTCGGCAAGGAATTCCAAGGTCGGCGAGCTAGGTCCGCTCGGCGCCTTGTTTCTTGGCGAGCAAGATCAGCTCAGCAAGGAATTCTAAAGTTGATTAAAACCATCAATAAACCTCTTGCCGAGTAAAATCCGTCCGACAAGGAACTTTGATCTTTCCATCAAAATGATCGTTAGTTGCCCCTAGGTCCGCACTGAATCCGCTTGGCGAGGCAAACATACAATAATTCTCAAGAAAATAGTTTACTTGTTTCATTGTGCCAATGGCAAAAAGGGGTTACAGAAACAGAACCAAGAACAAAACTTTAGATTGGCAGAGCTTGATGTTCTAGAAATGGATCGGTCATTTACAAACTGCGATTTTTATGCCCCTTTCCTCGGTCTTCTTCTTCCAAAAACCGAACTCCCTATATCTCTTCCATGGTGGTTTGCATGGCCATCATCTTATTCTCTATTACCGGACTCGCTGTCACGGTAGCAGCGGCTGCATCGTCTTCGACTCGGATGTGCTCATTAATACGTCGCATGAGCAACTCCATGGTCGATGGTTGATTCATTGTGAGCGAGTCTCGCAGCCTATGCCTGACTGGGAGACCACGCTTGTATTGGGTAATCGCCAGATTGGTGGGGCAGTCGAGGATCTCATTGTAGGTTTCCCAGTACTCCGCATTGTATGCCTTCAACGACCATCCAAACTCCATCTTGACGCCTAGGAGATGGTCGACCTCCTTCGGCGTTCGAGTGTTGGTTTTGAATCTGGTGACGAAGGCTTCCGCTAGTTGCTGCCACCCCCTAATACTCCCCTCCGGGAGCCTTTCGAACCACTTCAAACCCAGCTCTCCCAAGCTTGCTGGGAATATGAGGCACATTAGGGCGTCGTTGCACCGGTGACCAGCCATCACCTGCCGGTAATGACTCACATGCATGTACGGATCCGTCTTGCCGTCGTACAAAGTAAACTTTGGCTGGTGGAATCTGGCGGGGAGTGGTGTGCTCTCGATCTCCGGTGACAACGGCGTGGCTGTAAGTCGCGCCAGCTCTTTGTCCTCCAACGCAGGGGCTATCATTTTGGGAGCTGGCATTACCACCTCTTCACTACAACGAACCAGAGTGCTTAACCTCTGCAACGCTGGCACTCTCTGAGCCTCCCGACGGCGTGCGCTCTCCTCCAACACATCCCTCAAGTCCCTGGAACGCGTGGAGAAAGAAGATCGCGACGTCGGCGTCGGGCGCGAGGAATGGTAAGTGCTGTCGCGAGTGAGGGACCTGCCTTCTCGTTGGTCTGAATCTCCAACCCCATAGTTCCTGGTGATGGAGATTGAATGAGTCCTCCTCTGGTGGCGACTGCTAGAACGAGGGGAGGGGGTGCGCTCACTGAGGTTGCCCTCTCCAGCAACACCCTTCCCCCTAATCTGGCGTTTCAGCTACTCCATCTCCGCCGCCATCTTGCGAATGAAGGCGTCTTGGTCCTTGAGTTTGTGTTCCAGGCGCTGCTCACGGGACTCTCCTCGGCACCGGCGGCCCTCTGGACTCTGTGAACGATCTGAACTCCTGCCACGCTTGTCGCGCGCTCCTCGCGAAGAGGTTTCCTGGCCCGCCATGGCTGGAACATTGGGGGGGCCTTCTCTCCTTCGGACATACTCTGGAGAGACACCATCGACGACGGACAGTGGAACTTCGTCGTTGTTGGCCATGGAAATGGTCGAAGAAGCTTAAAGAACAAGGGTTGAGTATCAAAGATTCCCACAGACGGCGCCAATTGTACGGGGGCGAAATATCCTTTGCTCTTCGTACGCCTTGAACGTCAAGATTCTAGTGACGGCGTATATCTCTGCAACACAAAATGGTGAGCTGCCTGGCGGTGGTGTGCCGGAAAGACCCTCCGACGATCAAGTCAGTTCTCTAAGGAAGAAGACAATGAGAAGAGAGTGTTTGTGAGAGTGAATTTTCATACCTCCAACGTTCGCCTTTCTTCCTATTTCTAGGCTAGCCATGCAGCCCAAGATTGTGCGCGCACTACCTCTGCTGTCCTTCCTTGGACAGGTGGCCATGCTCGCCTCTCACCACCTTACGCGTGTAAAGGTTTTGTCCTTCCACCAGTACACACAGAACTGTCCAACGGTATTCAGGCGTGCGTAGAGCAGATGTCCTCTCCCTCACGCCATTGGCCCAAGTGGCACTCCTAACCGGGGTACCATGACCGGCCTAACACTTGTGAGAAATTGCCATCACATGCACCTAATCGTGTTATGGGCCACCGGCTCGTGACTTGGGATTAGGCGAAAGCCTGACCACCTCGGCCTCCAACCGGTTCATCATAATCAACCGGTTGCGAGGCATGCCGGCCTCCAACCGTTCTATCTCCAATCTCGGTCACACGAAGTCATCTTTATTGATTGGTCGGTCCAGGGCGTACAGGCCCTGATCGCACCCACAGTGTAGCTCGGGCTACCTCTTAACTCGGTCGTCGTCCGCTAACTCGAGCTCCGCCCAATACGTGTAATCACAGCATGGCTGGGCAAGAGCATGCCAGACCGGTCAACATCTCCGACCGTGCAAGTCAGGCCGAGTCAATAGAGGACTTTGCTCGGCGTCATGTAGTCCGTCAAGTCTGACGTTGTATCAACTCGGCTGTACTGCCCGATGCAAATCTTCCCTCTCAGAGACCTTTCAAAATCAGTAGTTCAAAATGACCGGTTTGATCTCTTTATGCTAGAGTTGACTCTGCTCAATGGAGATTGTCTAGGTCGATATATACAGGAAGGCATTGGTTTAAGATAAGAACATTTCTAATCTTTAATCAAATTTTTTATTTGATTTAATTTCAAATTTAAATAAAAAGTTTGATTTGATATAAGTTTCTTCAATATTTTTATTAATAAAAATTCTCTTTCTATCTTAGTTTCTCATTTTATCAAATTTGATGGGAAAAAAATATTTACAATACTATCTTTTTAAATTTTCATCAAATTGAAATTTAACGAAGGATTTGATAAGCTTTCAATTTGAAAAAAAAAAACTCTTTCTTGATTTGATAAAATGATTGAATATGATTTTTGAGAATTTTTTTTATCAAATTTTAATTTATTACAATATTTATCTTTTTAAATTTTCATCAAATTCAAATTTAACGAAGGATTTGATAAGATTTCAATTTGAAAAAAAAAAAAAAAAAACTCTTTCTTGATTTGATAAAATGATTGAATATGATTTTTGAGAATTTTTTTTATCAAATTTTAATTTCACGAAAAAAAAAGTGAAGGATTAGAAATGCTTTCAGTAGATTTATTTTATAATTAATTTATTTGAAGCTTTTTAAGCAGAAAAACAAGAGAACTCGAAAGCTTTTTCTCATTGGTCTCCATTGAAATGTGGCTGGTTTCATTTCTCAATTGGGCTAATGAAATAAATTTAGAAGAATATGTACGAGTTTGATGAAAGATGACTTAAAACAGTTTCAATTAAGGGTGTAAATTTGGCCCGGTTTGGGCTATCTTGGGCCTTGCGGGCTCCTATCAAAATTCGGATTGGGTGGGGTCAGGTTACAAGCCAGAAAATTAGGCCCAGGTTTAAGCCCAAGCCCAGGGATATTCAGTCTTTGGGTGGGCCGGTGGGCCTCAGGCCCAGGCTCGGTTTGGCCTGAACAAATTTTTTTTTTGTTTTTTTAAATTTTTTTTAATCAAAATTTTATTATTTTTCCTTAAAAAAGGCATTGAGCCTCGGGCCGGGCCTTGAGTAGGCCTTAAGTGGGGCCTTGTTGGGTTTCAAATGATGGCTCAGGCTCAAGCCCAAGGTCTCGGGCTGAGCTCGGGCCCAAACGGCCCGGGTCCACCCAAGGCCACCAGCAGATTTCGGGCAGCGGGCTATTTTTACACTCTTAGTTTCAATCATTTTATTAAAATTTGTATTAAAAATAAACTATCAAATTTAAATTTAAGTTATTCTTCATGAATAATTAATATTAAATCTGTGTATTTCAAATTTTCGTTCAACCAAAGGGACCCTAAAACTTTGTTAATTTCAAATAAAAGCATTTGAGGATGAATTTGATAAAAATAGAGGAGACTAACCTCTCTCTTATAGATGATGGGTGGACAAATTTGTAAAAGAATTAGAAAGGATTTTAAATAATTATTTTTAGATTGTTATTTCAAATCAATAATGGCTAAAGCTCTCAAATTCAATCTTAAAATTTCATATTTAAAACTATCAAATCTAAATTTAGATTATTCTCCTTAAATAAATAGTGTCAAATCATTTAATTTCAAATTCAGATATTCAAGAACACCTAATAAATTGATTCCAAAACAAACATAATGCTATATACACACACACAGGAAAGTGGTCCACTCATCCAAAAAAAAAAAGAAAAGAAAAGGGATTAACTCTTTTCTATACCTCATCTCTTCATATCTCTCTATACTCTTCTCGTAGGGTTTCAATCTAGAACCGTATTGATAATTCGAACCATCTATCTCGTAGGCCCACAATAACGGTCATCTATATAAAAATTAACTTTATCAGAAAATTGTAAATATAAAAATAAATCGCATTTTGTTTTATAAAATGAATAGTAAATATAATTAAATTTAAACCATCTATTTTATAAAACAAAAAGCAATTTGTTCCCATATTTATAGTTGTCCGATAAAGCTAATGTTTTGCATAGTTGACCTTCATTGCGAGGCTTACGAGATAAACGGTTCCAATTATCAATACGGATCCAAATTAAAACCCATAAAAGGAGTATGGAAAGGTATGGATATAGAGGGAAGCTTATCTCAAAAAAGGTCCATTCATACGCCAGGTAAAATAAACAGCCCCGAGGATTAATTTATCTGTTTTAGATGCCACCTTTTTTTGTCAAATCCAAGATGACTATCAAACAAGGCAAACCTCATGCTATTCATGCAGCCCAACAAACTGTTTGATGCGGTTACATTAACAACATTCAAGACATGGAGATGACAGGAATATGTGTCTAGATGCACTCCCCATTCTGCCCATGAACCATCATATTTTGGAACATCAGTCTTCCCATGTCTATGGAGACCCTGAAAAGGGTTAGAATAACAATTGAGATCTATATTCATCTTCTCTTTCATGCAGCAAAACAGAATAACTTCTTTTTTTTTTTTTTTTTTTGACTAGTAAATGTAACTATTGCATGTATCTCAGAAAATGTAACTATTGCATCATTGGGCACCAAAAAATAGGGCACAACCCAACAGTGAAATATCTTTTAACTTTGGGGAAAAACACTGGATACAATAGCTACATAAGATCTCATGTCCAACAAGAACCTAGACTGACATCACTGTCCCAACTTTGCTTCAACTAATCAAGGATAAGGCTTAACAAAAAAAAACCAACTGGGGATGATGGATCCACGTTACTGATAGTAATTGGAGTCGAGGCTTGTTAAATTCCAAGAAAGGAAAATGGACCTAAGAGTGCAGACATATAGGAATCTTTCCCAACATTCAAAATTGTCATAGGTAGGAAAAATAAGATCTTTTACCTAGGGAAAAGGAATGCACTTGCTGCCTGGTTCATGACCACTTCTTATTCCCTTCTGAGGCTCTAGTATAGCCCCATAAAACATGCAAAAGATAGGAATCTCCACCAAATCCAAGAATGGGTGTCACAAAAAGGGGAATCCATCAAATGTGCATTAGAAATGCTTTCTGAAATTGTAAACAAACAAGCAAATAAAATATGCATGACCTCAACATTTCATATACCATCAAGAATGTTCTGAAGATTATCAATGTAATTTCACTTACCTGGCTGCTGTCAACTGTGTCGTTAAAATTCACCTAAACTAGTTTTTGTTCCATCTTAGATGCTTCTTTACACATTCAGGGAATTTGTTCCTCCATATTCATCATCTCTCAAAAGCTTCTCTGTATCAACTACATCACTCTTGGTTGGTTGGTACACTTTTGTGTCTCAATTGTACATGCACTTGAGAATGTTTATACACTCCATTCTACAGTGAGGAAAATCTGGTTGTTAATTTTCAGGCAAACTCAGACACAAGTACTTAGGTTTAACTTTTAATACACTTGAAGAACAAGAGACACAAAACTCTAGCTTACCCATCAACTGCACCGTCACAGCAACTGATTTCAAAGAGATGTCTGTAGCTACTACTCCATAATTTCAACTCCATTGCTCCAGAAGTTTAAAATCAGAACTGATTAGTTTAAAACATACAAATTTCTAAACTCAATTGCTAACAATATATAACATATAAAGACCCTCATATTGCAATCAAATAACTAACAGTGAAGATCAATCCTCTTGATATCTAAAAAAAGGATATATATGTACTGCTAAAAGAAAGAGACAAAATTGGGATAAATTGAAGATTGGAGAGGACAAATTTCATTCAATATTAACATTAGTGGCATTGAAATAAATAGGAAAAAAATATACAGGAGGGAAAAATTTTACAAGAGAGAGTATGGATACCTGAATGTTTAGAGAATAAGAAGACTGCATGAGAATCTTTACGAGAATAGTAACATCAAAAAGCCTCCTTGATGTCCTTGGATTATCAATACATTATGATGAAACAACCATCTTCTGCACTTCCGTTGTGGCATCAACATATGACTTGCATACAAGAGGATGCAGTTCAGTACAGTAATTTCAACTTGGCTGCAAAAGAGGCACCCTCTTTTTATGGACTGAAAAAAGTTGCATCCTGGATACTTTATTTGACTTCTCTCTTCCATTAATTTTCTTGTCTTCCAAACACTGTCCCACATGCCAACTACAGCCTATATGCTTGCCAAAACCACGTAGTTGACTGACTCCTCAGGTTCTATATTAAACAAATGCCTCACTGCTACTTCTCCAAGAGACATATCACCACAGATGCTGCATGCCCAAAGAATGGCACCCCAAAGCGAAGCATTAGGCTTAATATTCATCTCGTGTATTAGAATATAGGCTTCTTTGAACTGCCCTCCACGTGCAAAGTGGTCCACCATACGAGAATAGTGTTCAACCCTTGGCAAGATATTGTATTTACCAACCATGTTATTGAAACATTCTGATGCTTCATTAGTCAAGTCAGAATGGTTACAAGCAAAGAGAAGAGTCAGGAATGTAATGTAATTTGGCTTCAACCCCTCATATTCCATCTTTTTATATAGCGCAATCACCTTATGCCATGCTTCCCATATCTGGCAATCAATGACGTCCATGAAATAACATTTTTCTGTCCCTTTTCATTGAAAACATGTTTAGCATCTTCAATTTCTCCAGATTTTGAGAACATATCAACGAGAGTGTTGCCCATGGCTATATCATGTTTGGATTGACATTTCAACACCAAGGCCTATGTTACACGGACTCTTCGAAATAGATCAAATACCCGTGTCGGACACCCGACACTCGGTCAAGGGTATGTGATATGTGTCGGATACTTTTCAACCGATACTTCTTATATAATTATATATAACACAATTATTATATGTGCATATTATTGTAAAATTACTATAAATGTCATTTTGACACTGTAAGTTACATATAGTACCATTTTATCTCACATATTAGATTAAAAATATACAAATATGATATTTTTTTCCGAGTCCACATACCCTTAAATTTTAGATTTAATGAGTCTGACCTATAGATACATACCCGCACCCGACACCCGTACTCAAGTCCATGTAACATAGACCAAGGCATGAATTTGTCTTCCCAAGTCCAATGATGCTGTATTGGCACATATATTGAGCATAGAGCATAATATAACATTATCAACTCCCATATGCATCTGATGTATTTCATTGAAGAGATCAAAGGCATCTCTACTATAGATACCTTAATGTGCATATCCAGTGATTAATGCAGTGCACGCTATTGTAGCTTTTTTTAGCATACTCTTGTAAATCCGATCTGCAATTCTAACACTCCCACATTTTGCATAAGCATCAATTAGTGATCCAGTCAAAACATTATAGGATTCACAACCAAGTTGAATGATGATTCCATGTATCTAGATGACCTTCATCGGACCACTTCTTCCAACAAAGGCTTTGATAACACTACCCTAGGTAAAGGAATCAGGGACCATACCTATTAAAATATGGAATTGGGACAAGGGCAAGAAAAAATTTATAAAAGGAAACAGTACATCCCCATTCATGAAACAGAAGTACTAACTAAAATATCAGTGTTTACATTTGTTTGTAATATATGCCATTGATTGATAACTTCTAGTGGATAGTTGTTCATTAAGTTGAGCAAGTGTACATAATAAAGATCTAATCAAACAAGAATGACTTTGTGGTTAGGATTGAATCACAAATAATTTGTGTGAAAATTCATGTGAAAAAAAGAAAATACAAATAAAGACAAAATACAATGGATGGTTAAAGTCTTCTATTTATACATCTTTTGTCTCACGAGCTTGCCAAGCAAATGAAACATTGAAAATGTAACATAAGTTGTATCAAGATTCATTGCAAGTACATTAGAAACTATTGTCAAAAGGTTGATGCTTTTAATGAGAAATGGCTTCTTGCCATGGATTATCACTCTCTTAGAAAATTGATTGCTTACTTTATGAACAACTAAAAATATGAATGTGCTTTAGGGGGGCAGACAATGCAAATGAATCTTAGTGGATTCCTATGAGACCCGTCAAAACTGAGTTATACTATGAGAATCCCCGTTTTGCTCTGATAGTTTTACTAATGTTTTTGGGAATTTGTTTTTAAAGATATCCTTTGGGCATAAACTGAGTCCAATTATCATTTCACTTCATAACACCATTTAGCTTGTTGTAGGAAGGCATAATTTAAATGGTCGACCTAATCGCGGGGAGACGCCTTTATTAGGCAAATTAATATCATTAAATGAATATGGGTCAAAACCTAGGAGGAATGAGTCAACCAGAGGATCGAACCAGATCCGACCTGCTTGGGCCAAATGGGCCGTGAGATTACTCGCTGAGGTCCAGTTGCTGAGGCAAACCCCACCTCAGCACCGCCATTTTGTTATGGCACCACCTTTGATACCTACTAAGAGGAAGGAGAACAAGGCAACTTCAACCTCTGCAACTACCTTCTGAGGCATAACAACCTTTACGATAGGCCGCCTCCATACAAGATAATGTACAGGACACTTAGCGCTGATAGCAGGCACCAAGACACTAATAGCCAAGGGATGATAACAGGCCCGAAGCACATATAGCTTGGCCCTGACAGCATGCCCCGAAGCTTACTGGTTGGAGCTGATAGTAGGCTCCAAGGATGCCAATATACCACAACAACCACGTGAAGATGGGGACAAGGTAGCCCGAAAGTAAAGGACTCCCTTTCCATATAGTCAGGTTAAGGACCTACCTTGGTTGCACATGCAGGACCAAGGAAGCCCCTTTAGGCTTGGTACGAGACACAACCCTTGCTGTGGCCCGCGCCTTGGGAAGCTGGGAAATTTGTGGTTAGGTGGTTAAGGGTGGAGGAGTCGTTGAGGTAGACACCGGTATGGCTGATAGTTGGTCATAAGTCCTAAGAGTACATGACTTGAGAAACTGAACTAAGAAGGCAACTGCTACGGCAACTAGGACACCTGCTACGCTGAGGCTTGTACCAAATAGATAGTACAGTGGCACTTGCTGAGACTTTGTGCCAAACAGATAGTACATGTTAAGGGACACATGTCTACCAAGGCCTAGTGGTTCATGATGGAATATCCCGCAACACGTGTCGCTACACTGTTTGGCCACTTGGTATATTCTAGTATCAAGGAAAAGCCTTAAATAGGGCCTAATTCCCAAAGTTCAAAGAAGAATGTTTTTTTGGGATTGGGGGGATACGCTGCCCATTTGATTGCATTGCCATTTTCTTCTTCTGGACCACTTGCTCCACACTTACTTCGTTAATATAGTTTTGCCTCTCTAAAAGATATTATTATTACTGTTCATTTTGGACCCCCCTAGACTTGTATTCATATATAGCATTTTAATTTCTCTAAATCTATGAGTTCAAAATTACACTCAACCTTATGAAATGTGTCAAATGACACCATCTAACTACCTGAATAACTTTACATGTTTTGATTTTGTGTTCTTCTGTGAGTACTTAGGTAAAAAGTAATATTTAAACAAACTAATATGGGACAATGCAAGACCAACACATGAATAAAAATTTAAAATTTTAGATTTTTGAGAGTATATAACAATACCTGCTCTAAGCATTGAACGGAACAATTGTAAGGCAACATCAGCAAAACCCTGAATGGGATACCCACCTATCATGGCATTCTAAGAAACCACATCCCTCTCTGACATCGACTCAAAAATGTAACACACGTCTTCCATTTTGCCGCACTTGGAATGCAAATAAGCCAATGCACTCTACATAAACAAGTTCACAACAGGTCTACTCTTCTGAATGCATCGTTGAATTTGCTTCTCTTTGTCCAAACACATCATACTCGTACACGCCCTCAAAGCACTCCCGTAAGTGAACTGATTAACCTTAACCCCAATCCTATGCATTATTGAAAACACCACATGAGCTTCCTCTGAGTACCCATTTTGAGAATACCCAGATACCAACGCGGTCCAAGTGACCAAACTCCTCTCCGACATTCTATCGAACACATTACAGGAGTTAACCATGTCACCGAGCTTTGAATAGAATATAACTAAATTTGTGTTTAAATATGCATTTGAATGAAGCCCATTGTTTAAAAGATGACTGTGAATCAAACGGCCTTCCATCTTTGCTTTTCTGTAGATGCAAAGCTGCAAAATTTTTTAATAAAGAGAATAATCCGAGTTGGTTGGGTTAGAGAAGATGAGTTTTAGAGCACCTTGTAATCTTCCCAAGTCGCAAAGTAAGTGGACAGTTGATTTTAGGGATGTGGGTTCTGGTATTTTGTTGAGATTGTTGATTCTCTTCATGTTGGGTTGGGACTTGAGCTTCTCTTCTCTTCAATGCTCAGAGTGTTTCAAAGTCGTCGAATGGCATTGTCATTAGTTGAGATTCTTTGATGACTATTTCCCTTTACAATGGAATAGAGGTTGCAACTCCTTGCCTTGTATGGCGGCTCTCTAGTTTTAGAGAGAGAAAGTATAGAGTTCTGTCTCTCTCTGTGTCTGTGCTTATGACCAAAATGACGTCGTTATAGGACTACTTCAGCGCCTTCTACTCTAGTCTAGAGGATTTGGCACCGTCGTTACTCGAGATTCTTTGATGACTATTTCCCCTTCACAATGGAATAGAGGCTGTGTTTATGACCAAAACAACATCGTTATAGGACTACTTCAGCACCTTATACTCTAGTCTAGAGGATCTGAACTCAAAAAGGTTCAGGGTCAAAAGGAAATTATATAAACTGTAGGAGCAAAATTGCAAATATTTTTCTTTTTTTGTTTCTCTCATCAGTCGACCGACGACAGTTAATAAAGCCTTTTCTTCTTCCCCAATCTACTACGGCGTACTCAGCGAATTGAAACCGGCGTTGACTGTGATCGTCAATGGTGTCCGGCGAGTCCTCTCTCTCTCTCTCTCTCTCTCTCTCTCTCTTTGTGTTTCTTTAACACATTTTAATGGAAGAATCTATGCCCTAATTTATGTAGTTTTTGTAACGCATTTTAACTTGCAGTTGTACATTTTGTACCTCTTTGAGGAGGTGCGTGTAATGGTAAACAGTTTTGATTCATTTCATAACACTTTGTTTTTACTTCTCAAAGTTTTGTGGGTTTTGTAGATCCAGCTTAAGGTTTTGTTGGGTCTTCATTGGATTTGTAATATTGCATATCCTTGTGAACTATGAGGTTTCTGTGTTGTTATTTTATTTTATTTTTTGGATGGGTTTTGTTTTAAACTGGAAGGTAATGCAAGAAATGTAATCATACTTATCTAATAATTGTTGCATAAACTTAAAAGGAGTTGATGGAATCAATATTAATTTTATGCATCATATCAGTTCTCATTGGTTAGGAAAAGAAGAAAAACATTTGTTAAACCTATCTGGATTCATCTCCATGTGCATGTTTAAGCTCGTGTTTCCAAGAAGGTGATGTCACCACTCTCTTATTTAAACAGTCGATTCGATAAGGTTCTTTTCGGTCCTTCCACCCAACACATCATGGGAGATAGTTAGTATTCATTCTCTCTAATCTAACCACTTTTAGGTATGGACTCACTTATTTCTATTTTTGCATACAATTTTCTACATCCCTACTAGAAAAAGTTACACGCATTCATATATTTATGTGCCTTTTCTAACCCAAATAATTTGTTTTTTCTTACCCATGATACACTTTGGAACAACCCTTCTGGAAAGCTTGTTGATCTGGTCAAACATCTTTAGGGATTAAAGGTAATATGAGACCTACTATATCTACATAATATTATGTAGTTGTGTTGTATACAATATTCCTTTTCACTTGGATGTTTTTTTTTATTCACAAAAAGTGTTACAATTTGCAAATTAAAACTTGAATTCTGAGATACATGCTATTTCGTTTGTTTTCTATTGACAAGCAATACATAATCACTAGAGCTGTTCATGTTGTTGTGATGAGTTCTTTCTGATATATTTTACTTGTTTTGGTGTTTGCAGCTGCTAATGGTGTCGTTATTGCAACAGAGAAGAAGCTACCATCAATCTTGGTTGATGAAGCATCGGTTAGGATATACTTTTTACCATGGCTCTAGGTTGCTAGTTCTAGCACACGACATTGTTTGTTTCGCATAGTTTTCTTTTATTTATTTATTTTAAATTGTAAGTCAGCCTCATCTATGGTCACGTTTTCCCTCCATTTTTCTCTTGATATGTTCATTCATGAATATTTAGTGTGCTAGATTTTTTTCTTGGATAACAGATACAATTGTCATCCTTAGTTCCTCACCATTGCAAATTGTTCAAAGGTATTCAATATCCTTGCCATAGCTCAGCTATCCATATTTCTATATGTCTGTAAACATAGATACATATGCCAATCTTTACCAAGGTCAAAACGCAATTGATGCAAGCAATAATTCCATGAATTTTCCTTTTTCATGCATCCTTTAATGTGACTGAAGTGTGAATGTGATGTTTATGCATACGGGATGCAGTGGTATGCAGTCTTGTGAAGTTGTGGAAGAAAGTCCATGATTTGTGGCTTCAACTTTTATTG
The DNA here is from genome assembly GCA_036172215.1 of Camellia granthamiana. Lineage (NCBI taxonomy): Eukaryota > Viridiplantae > Streptophyta > Magnoliopsida > Ericales > Theaceae > Camellia > Camellia granthamiana. The sequence continues at coordinate 861,613 of CM069907.1, forward strand.
GACTATTTTTTCTCTAAAGTATAATGTTTCTATAAGGTTTTATTTTTCTTTTTCATTCTTTTATCCTACAAAATATCAACTCCCTTAAATTGATGCCTATATGCTGGGGTTGTTAACAACTCCGCCGGTCCCAAGCCCGGGTTAAGGAGGAGGGTTGTGTGTTAGGTAGCCGACAGCCAGCACGTAAAAAAGCCGCTCGGATCCCTTATGAAAATGAAAAATGCAATGATTGTAAGGTGATTCCTAAAGAGAGTCTGGTCTCTCAACATAGGATTTTGGTACTAGATTTATGTTTTAGAGGGCAATACCAAGCTAGGAAGGATGGTGGGTGTCGTTGGACGAGATGGTGGGACCTGAAAGGGGACAAACTAGAAATATTTAATAATCGAATGGATAAGGAAGGTACTTGGGACTTAGAAGGTGATGCTAACACTATGTGGAACTCGATAGCCAATTGTATGAGGAGAATCTCAAGGGAAGTGCTTGGAGAGTCGAAAGGAACGGGACCCAGCTCTGGGGAAACTTGGTGGTGGAGAGAAGAGGTTCAAGCTGTAGTTAAGGCAAAAAAAGAGTGCTTTAAAAAGTGGCAGAAGGATAGAACCGAGGAAAACCTTAAGAGCTATAGATTGGCTAATAAAGAGGTCAAGAAAGTAGTGAGAAAGACTAAGTTGAAAGCTTATGATGACCTATACACTAGACTAGATAGTAAGGAGGGAGAGAAGAGGGTATACAAACTTGCTAAGATACGGGAGAGGAAAACAAGAGATTTTAATCAAGTAAAGTGCATCAAGAGTGAGGATTCTAAGGTATTGGTGAAGGATGATGAGATTAAGGAAAGATGGAAGAATTATTTTGAGAAACTATTAAATGAGGAACATGGAGGTACGACAATAGGGGAAGAAATAGCCAGTAATACGATAAACCAAGACTATAGGTTCTATCGCAGGATTAGGAACTTTGAAGTGGAGATTGCACTTATGAAGATGAAATCAAATAAGGCTTTAGGATCCGATGATATCCCTATTGAAGCTTAGAAGTGTTTGGGTAAAAAGGGAGTTGCTTGGTTGACTAGGTTGTTTAGCAAAATTTTGTTGACTAGGAACATGCCAGATGAGGGGAGGAAAAGTATTTTAGTGCCAATCTATAAGAATAAAGGTGATGTCCAGAATTGTAACAACTATAGAGGAATCAAGCTAATGTGTCATATAATGAAAGTGTGTGAGAGGGTGATGGAACGCCGATTGCGAGATATAATAGAGGTGTCAGAGAATCAATTTGGGTTTATGTCTGGTAGGTCAACAATGGAAGCGATCTATCTTTTGAGGAGAGTAACAGAAATGTATAAAGAAAAGAAAAGAGACATTCATATGGTGTTTATCGACCTTGAGAAAGCATATGACAAAGTGCCCCGGGATATAATATGGTGGGTGTTAGAGAAGAAAGGGGTGACAAAAGGTTATATTGACGTGATTAGGGACATGTATGAAGGGGTGGTGACCACTATTAGATCGCCAGCTGGAGAGACAAATGAATTTCCTATCACTGTAGGGTTACACCAAGGATCTACCTTAAGTCCTTATCTTTTTGCTTTAGTTATGGACGAGTTAATGATAAATATTCAGGATGACGTGCCATGGTGTATGCTTTTTGCAGACGATATTGTGCTAGTGGACGAGACTAGAGAATGAGTTAACACAAAGTTGGAGATTTGGAGAAAAACTCTTGAATCTAAAGGATTCCGGATAAGCAGAACTAAGACAGAGTACATGGAGTGTAAATTTAGTAACAATAACAATGAAAGCAGAGGAGAAGTGAAGATTGAGAACCAAGAACTACCTAAGAGTGAACATTTTCGTTATTTAGGGTCAATTATTACAATAACGGGAGAGATTGATGCAGATGTGGCCCATAGGATTAAGGCGGGATGGTGTAAATGGAGAAGGGCGTCTGGGGTATTGTGCGATAAATGAATACCCACTAGACTAAAAGGTAAGTTTTATAGAACGGCTATTAGACCAGCTATGTTGTATGGGACAGAGTGTTGGGCAACCAAGAAACAACATGTAGATAAGATGAGTGTGGCTGAGATGAGGATGCTAAGGTGGATGTGTGGTAAGACTAGACAAGACAGGATTAAGAATGAGTGTATTTGGGAATGGGTAGGAGTAGCACCGATAGGAGATAAGTTGAGAGAGAATCGTTTGAGATGGTTTGGTCATATTCAACAGAGACCAACAGAGGCAGTAGTGAAGAGATGCGATGCTGTAACGGTAGATGGAAGTGTTAGGGGACGAGGTAGGCCTAGATTAGCGTTGACTAGCGTTATAAATAGAGATATAAATCTACTTAATTTGACTAATGAAATGGGCTTTGGTAGGGCCGCGTGGAGAAGCAGGATTCATGTAGCCGACCCCATTTGATGGGACTTGAGGCTTGGTTTGGTTTGGTTTGGTTTGGTTATGCCTTTTATAGAAAAAGGAGATTCAAGAGCTCTGCCTCTAATTTTGTTGGTTATTTTGGCCACCTAAATTGTAATTTTACTCTTTTTGTATGTTTGACATTTTTCTTTATTTTCTTCTCTATCTCTTTATATTGATGGAACAGTGCAGTCTAGAGACCTGTTGTTCCTACTTTTTGCATTAAATTGAAATCGATTACTCAGTTATGCATATCCATATCATATTGATGTCTGCTTTTGTTAGGTCATCTATAGGAGAGAAAAAAAAAAAAAGGATTGAAGAAACCCATTATGGTTGTTAGATATGAAAATTTCATTTTATTTCATTTTTATCTTACTTTTTTTTTTTTTTTTTTTTTTTTTTTTGTAATATTCGGGTTGGCACTTCACTATTTTGTGTGCATTGCCCGACTGGTTGATGATTTTTTGAAGCATTTGCTGTTTTCGTTCCATCTTTTCTTGAGTTTCTTTTGTATCAAAGGTAAATAAGAGGGGCTTGCTATAATTCTTGGATTTTTTTGGATTGCAGGTGCAAAAGATTCAGATATTGACCCCCAATATTGGAGTTTTATATAGGTTTAAATATTTAATGCTTATATCATCTTGTTGATTCCACTGCCCCAATACTGCATAATATCGTAGCTTAAAGTTATCTTGAAACAAGAAATTGTGGAAAAGGCACGCATGCATGCTGATAGTGAAGTTTATTAATGTCTTGAACTTTAAAATAAGTCTTTGAGCGATTGAGTAGTTGGTTCTCTAATTAGTCTCATATGCCCAAGTGGCAGTTCTTTATGATTTACCATATTTTATATCTTTTTGAGAAGGCCCTCCTGGAATGATTTCATGAGATGGAGATGCATTATGGTATCTTACCCTTAAAAATATCTAATGCAGTTAGAGGTTGATCGCTTAGTAATTGGTGAATCCATATATAGCGACTTCAATTGAATTGTGCTTTATTGAAAATTCGACATGTAGTCATCTTTCTAGCCTAGGTGTGAATGGAGCCTTCACTGTATGATCAAACATTGCCTTGATGTCATAATTATTTTCTTCACTTGTATTCTTTCTGCTTTGTTTCATTTATTTTCCATAGCAACTCGTATCTCTCTCAGTTGATTTTCTTCTCTTATGCAGTAGCATGGGTCCTAATTCTCAGGTTTTGGTTTGAAAAAGTCGGAAGCAGGCAGAACAATATCACCGATTATACAAAGTAAAATTTATGTTATGTTATGTTGTTCATTTTTTCTAATTTCCGGTTTTTTTTATTTATTGTTATTGTTATTGTTTCTTGTCTCTATTGAATTTAGCTATATAACTAGTTCTAGATGTTAATTTTCAAGATATTATTTTCTTCTAATATCTCTCGTGAATTTATCCCACATCATTATGTATTTCTTGTGGTATCACAATTAACATGCATGGCTGGAATCTTGGAGAGAAGTGAAAATACTTGTTTGCCACATCAATTGTTACTTACCCTTGTTTCCATGAGCAGTCTTTCAAAATAATTTTAATTTTTTCTAACAAGATTTGAGTGCTTAATGAAGGCCAAATTAGCTTCTCTAATATTATTTATTGGCTTCTCAAAAAGGAATTTCCTTTTCTGCTTCTCATTCCATGATTTTGTTTATTACTTTTGGTGAGAATGAGAATGTTATGTTAAAAATTGGTCTAAGAAGGTGGTGCACGTGTACAGTGAGTTTCGTCTTCTTACTAGCGTGTAGCTCTTCTTAATGGTCACATTTTTGTAGTTTCTCAAATGGACAAGTATATGTTAGTAATGGTTCATGTTATTTAGATGTTGCTCAATGTGACCTTGGATACATGAAGTACCCCTGCCAATTCATTTCGGAAATCACTACTTAATCCTCTATTATGTTTATGCTATCTATATTTTTTTGTTGTAAAATATTACAGCTTTTATAGCTACTAAAACTTTCAATGTGATCTGATGATTGTAATGTGTAGGAACCAATTCCTGTCACTCAACTTGTAAGGGAAACTGCTGCTATTATGCAGGAGTTCACACAGTCTGGGTAAGTGCTTTCTATCAGTTTACATCTCATATTGTTTGTCATTTTGGCTAGAAATCTTGACTATTGTTTACTTGAAATCCTCATAATTGTAACATGTGAGGTGCATTTGCCTGACAAACAAGTTTTTATTATTTCAATCCAGTTGTATGTTAAATTTAATTTAATTTTTTTAGATAGGTAAGGTATAGGGACTCGAACTTGAGTCTCTTTATTGGGGAAATGTGACCTAAGCTGCTGGGTGTCCCTTGTAGAAAAATTTAAATTTTATTGTTAGTATTAAGGTATATTTGTGGAAAAAGGTCATGCTTTGCAGGGGTTTATTTACTCTGTTGGTCGCAAGAAAAATAACAGTTTGTTAACAACGGTTTCGGCCTAACTCATCACTGGCCAGCACACTAGTTAAGATGTGATAAACTGCTCTGATATTGAAGTTGAGCAACCAATTACATACCACGTGAAGGTTGGGTGTGTGCTAGGCAATTTTTTGATCAAAAGAAGAAGAAAAAAAATTATTTTGATAAATGCAGTAAGAATTTGAGAGGTAATTCTTATCAAAAAAGAATTTTAAGAGGTAACCTTATGATCCATGAAAACCTTTGGAGTGCTAGGAGGTAACTTTTGCAGGAGGGTCTTCACCCTGCTGAGAAATAAGGCTGGCGGTGTGCTAAGTGACTTGCTTGATCAAAAGGGAAAAAAAGTATATTTTGAGGAAATGTAAATGTAGCAAATTAGAAAGTTAACTTTGTGATCCTTGGAAAACGAATGATACACCATTCTTTTTTGCAGAACTCTTTGAAGTTCAAAAGAAAAAGTTGAAAGCAAAAATTTAGGTTGAAGCTTTTTGAAGCTAGATTAAGATGATTTTTGTGTATTTGACCTTTTCAGAGTCAAAATGGACTTGTGGTCTGTGCCTTTATATGTATTTATTTAATTTTCTTTTCCTCTTCAATTATTTTTTGTGTACCGTGGTTTTGATCTTGGCTCTTGCATATGCTTATTTTTGTTGCAATTTCTTACCCTTTTGTTTCCTATGCAGTGGTGTAAGGCCTTTTGGTGTTTCACTGTTGGTCGCCGGCTTTGATGACAAGGGTCCACAACTATATCAGGTGTGTCATTTGGGTCCTCACTTGGTATTGACGTTAATTGTGTTGCAAGTTGCCTAGTTGATTCATTCATTTCCATTTGTGGTTGGATTACCTTCTTTACTATAAAAGTTTAAGATCTATTTATACAAACTAGTTTTTATTCCTCTTCAGCTGGGGTCATATTCTCGCTAACTAGTTAGTACTTTTTTTTCTTTTTAAAGTTGTGGAGAAGCATTATATGTTAGTGATGACACTAGTAAAAATATCTTTGTCATATCACAGGTTAAGATTTAGTGGTTTTCATTAGCATCCCAAAACACACACAAAAAAAAAAAAAACCCCACCAATTTTGAGTGTTGTCCCTTGATTGGTTGCAGTTATTCTGTTTGGTCATGCATGCTCTGTACCCATACAGAGAATATTTGTGTCTGTACGGATAAATCAAGTAGAGTTGTCAAGATTGATTTATGCAGCTCCTATTACATGCCTTCACATAAACTAGTTTTTATATTGTGAGTATTAGTAATTTTAAATGGCACACTGAAATTGTTGGGAGGGGAGGGATTTGTTTGTGCCTAGAAGGGAGTGAATACCAATTAAAAATTAACAAACTGATCAATGTGCTAACTTTTAATTATGCTATTAATCACAATGGCAACCACACACGAATTGCATGTAAAATAAATAGACATGATTTATGTGGAAAGCCCTTCAGAACGGAGAAATCTATGGGCACACCAAGTCAGATAAAATCCATCATCAATTCACCTCGTGGCTATGAAACCTAACAATCTTCTCTTGATCTTATAGCAATTCACAAAACTTCTCACTCCGATCCATGGTCCTTGTGGCCCAGTTACTGAAACGACCAATGGGTAGGTATGCAGTGCAACTTTGTGCTTATTTTGATAAAAAAATTCTTATCATGAAATTGACTAAGTGTTTAGAAAATCATAAAGCTTGGTTTCAATGATTGAAAAAGATGGGTTTTATAAAAATCTTTTATCTCCAAAAAACATAAGGTTTCTCTTTTTAAAGTATCAAGAGTTTGCACAGAAGAAACCAAGTTGCTATCTGTAAGTTTCACATAAATTGAGCACACATCAAATGGGGGCTTATAGACTTTTAGGAAATTGGAGCAGTGGGTCCTACTGGACAATCTTTCCAGAACCCTTGTGGCCTGCTTGAGTGGCCTTCATGCGTGCTTTGATCGAAGACCCTTTTTTTGCATTATTTTATCGTGAACACCTTTCAGGACTATGCTAAGGTGAAAAAGGTCAATTTTGTGCAATTTTGAAACACGTGCCTGAAAACTCTTAACACAATGTGCTCATGCAACTATATTGTAACACACATTATTAAATTCTTTAGGTCTCTACTAAAAATTGATTCTTCAGGCTTGCTTATTGTTTGAGGGTGTAAATTTGTGTTGTAGGTGGATCCATCAGGTTCATACTTCTCTTGGAAAGCCTCGGCTACGGGAAAGAATGTGTCTAATGCAAAGACATTCCTTAAGAAGAGGTGAGTTAATTTTGTTGCTTACAAATTTATGCATAAATGTTTTCTGTTAGCTGCTCCATTTCTTTTAGTAAAATGAAAAAATTTCTTGAATGTTTGGCTGTTTTGTTGGATCTTAGGGTGGTACATCACCTTCTTTCATCTTATCTTATTTAATGCTAGTTTTAGCTAAGCTTTCAGCATGATTTTTTTTTACCCTTTGTGCTTTGTTGTCTTCCTCTCCATATGATCATAAGCTTTGACAAAATCTTTGCATGCTGTTTAAGTTCTTGCTTGCTGGCAAATGGTCATTGTATTATGTCCAATTTCACTTTGTCAAATCCGTGAAACTTCATGAAACAATAACTAGACAAAGGGAACTTAAAAACTTTGGGATTTGCTAGTTTTTCTTTTGTGCTGAAATGAGTATACTTCTTAGAGGGTTTTTTTTTTGGGTTTGTTTTGCTTTGTGGTTGGCTGAGATCTTATAGGATGATTTTTGCATTCCATATGGCTGAGCTAATCTTAGATTTGAACTGGAACCCTGCTGGTTAGGGGCTAAAATGGTCTTTCCCCTTCAATGTTTGTAATTGTGAAGCACTTCCAAGTGGTGCAATGCAACTTATGTAGTAATAGTAATTAATCCTATGAAGCACGGACACGGACATAGGACACAGTGATTTCAAAAAAATGGGGACATGGACACGGCGGGGAACACGGCAAATTATTATTATTTTTTAAATATATATGTTACGTATTTGCTATGTGGATTAATTTTATATTAGCAAACAATCAAAATTAATAAAAACTAATATTAATTTAACGTGTATATAAAGGCAATTACATTTAAACATTATAAACATATGTTCTATATATTGCAAACATTATATAAAGAAAAAATTAAATATATATATATATAAATATCTAGTCATAAAATAAAAAAAAAATAAAGAAGAAAGAAGACAAAGAGAAGAGAGATAATATATGTAAACTAAAATATAATATATATATATAAATAAAAATATCTGATCAACAGAGAAGAGAGAGAAACAAGATAGACCAGAGAGAGAAGACAGAGACAAGAGAGGTGAGAGGCCTGATGCGCCGAGCCCGGTGCATGCAAGACTGATGAATGATGCACACATGCATGGCATAAGGTATGCTAAATTAAACGTGCCCTAATACTAACCATCAAAGTAGGTAAGTAAAAGGGAGAAAGAAGTGGGGGTTGGAAGACATGCACACACGCACCCACACTTATTACAAATTCACCCTCGCTCGGAGGGACCAAAAGAATATACAAATTAATTAACCTACAAACTAATTAATTATTACAGACAACTAATTAGTTAAGCAAATTAACTAAACTAATTTAGCAGTAAAGCAGCCTCGGGGAGAGGGCCCAATGCATGTGCACTCGGTTTTGCTCGGAAATCAGCTACCATGCACAAGCTGCCTCTGTTTTCCCTGCTCTGCTCCTCCAAAACTTGCACAAATCCCAAGGTGCACTGTTTGGACACTGTGGAACACCACTGGCCAAGGGGAATCATCACCAGCCAAAGGGAAGTGGTCATCGACCATCTATGGAGCTATCGACCATTCATAAATGGTCGATCGGCACTTGGTGTAGTCGACCGGCCAGAGCTTCCTGCAGAAATCTGTTTTGACAGTAGCAGAGGGCAAAACATGGCATGGCAATGCATTTCAAGCAATGTTTGCACCAACCCCACTCCTTATCATATTCATGACTCAAAGGAGCATGGTACTTGATTCTCGGGCCATCAATCGCGCATTTCAATGTTTGATGGTCCAAGAAACCAAGTGTGTCATTTCAATGTCAAATGAAATGCACTTAAACAAACAAATGGCCCAACCTCTATGACTTGATCAAGAGGCAAGGCATGCATGCCAATGCAATGCAACCTAGGCATGTGAACTAGGCATGCAATAAGAACATGAAGACAAGTATGTTAGGCATACAACCTAAGCTAGCAAGCATGCAAGCATGTAATAACTACGCTAATGATCAACATGCAAGATGTAATCTAATCATGGCAAGTGTGTGAGGCATGTAACATGTTATGCAACCTAGTCGAGGAAATGCGTGCCAAATGCAAGTGTCACTTAAACGTGCAACAACAACACATGGTAAGTCAAGTATGCAATCAACACACAAGGTGAGCATGCCACAACATGCAAAGGAGAGACTTACACTAATTTGGGCAGCTCTCTGTTAGCCCCAAAACAGTGGCCAAATGCTATGGAAATGAGGGGCAAAACAGACACAATCATGCACATGTTAAGGCCTAAACACTTAAGCATCAAGAAGCATCTTTTAAGCACACTTAAAAGGGAATAACCATTGACATATGGCATACATAATAAGCTTTGAGAACATGTAGGAAATGATGCCAAATCAACCTACCAATGCAAGCTAGGCATGCAACCAAGCCCAAGGACCTAAAACATGATCATATGACACATGAAGTAAATGACCAAAATGAACCAAAACAGTCCTAAATCATGCAAAAGTAAGCCCCAAGAACCACTTAGATGGCATCTAAATGACCTAATCTTAGAGGCATACACAATAGCACAAACATGAAGCATGAAACACCAACCTCTTAACACATTAAAGGGGCATCAAATGTAAGCATTCAAGCATACCATGAGGACTAAAATGACATGGCAAATGGTTCCAAACCACTGAAACATAGCAAGTAAAGCATGCTCCACACTCACCCACCCAAGGCTAACAAGCCAAAATGCAAGGTGGCTATGCTAAGCATGTCATGGTTGACCAAAACAACCAAAAATAGAACTCAAGCACACTAAGAAATGCACAAAAGCTTCACAAAGCTAGGCCTAAATCATGCTAGAAGAAGGTTGAAAGCATGTTAAGGCTAAAACATGGCATTACAAGACAAGTATGCAAGCTAAGCAGGGTGTGTCTAAACCAAGCAAAAACAATGCTATATCATGGAAAAATAAGCACAAATACCTACTGAAACATGGCCAACATGAGTTCAAGAATGGTGCTCACATATGAGGCATAAATGACACATATTGAAGACAACAAGGAGAGGGGGTGGCCCTCTCCTTCTTGGGACCTTAAACCACCATCCTCACCACTGAAATCCCTCAAGATTTCAGTGGTGAGGAGGCCCAAACAATGTGGTCCCGGAGCTCACCAAAATAGCACAAAAATGGGGCCTAACAAGCCTTAAGAGGGGTGAAACAACCCCAAACAACAAAACACCCTTAACCAACTATTTTAACCAAGAAAAATCAGAACTTTTATTAGTTATATACAAAGTCTAAAAATAGTTGCAAGGTAGACAAAAAGACTATGCAAAAATGGGGAATAAAGGGTGAAGTTGTTACCCTTGAAGACCCTCTTTCAAGAACTGAGCTCCAGCCCTTTCTTCAAGCTTGAATCCCCTCAAGAACACCAAGAACAGCTTCTTAGCACCTCAGTAGCCAAGGTAAGGTGTAACACTAGGTGTTTATACACAAAAGTATGACACAAACACACTTAGAGCAAAAGAGAGGGTGAAATAGAGATAGAATACACACACTATGTAAACCATAATCTCAGAGCTCTCTGGAATTTTTTGTAACCCTAATGGAGGGAGAAGAGGCTCCCTCTTATAGAAGCTCCCTCTTGCAAAGCTTCGAAAGTAAGCTAGTCAAGAGGGAAATCCCTCCATACACGTGTATGGAGGGGGTGAAAGTGTGTGCTACCTAGCATAGCTGGCATAAAAATATATGCAAAAGTAGATGCATAGTGATCAGCCAGCCAAAAATGCCAAATTGGCCAAATACATGGCCGACCGACCATCAAGAGTGCCGAGTGGCCAAAGATATGGCCGATGGCAGTAAAACACAGGCTGGTGGCCTCAAGCCATGGCCGGTGATGTGTGGGGATGGCCCACAAGCCACTCCCTGCCCCTCAAAGGCAAAACACAAGTGTTTGGTGCAAAACCAGACACAAAACAGTAGAGTCGAAAGATCGTAAGGCAAGGCGCGTAGCCGAGGCCTCCGGGAACTCAAGACGAACACAAACACGGATGATCACCGAGTGTTCGAACGGTGACGTCCAAGTCTTGAGGACGGTCAAAAATAGGGTGTCTACAGACCCTCTTGCAACATAGCAGATATGTAATTTTGGTGTTTACTTGTCATTTCTCATGCATTGGGGTTTAAACAATCGGACACTTATTCGGACCCTCTTGCATAACAGCAGATATGTAATTATGGTGTTTACTTGCCATTTCTCATGCATTAGGGTTTAACAACCCGGGCATCTATTCGGACCCTCTTGCATGATGGCTGAAGTGTAATTATGGTGTTTACTTGCGATTTCTCATGCATTAGGGGCTAAACACTCGGACACTTATTCGGACCCTCTTGCATGATGGCAGATATGTTATTATGGTGTTTACTTGCCATTTCTCATGCATTAAGGTTTAAACACTCGGACATCTATTCAGACCCTATTGCATGATGGTTGATATGTAATTATGGTGTTTACCTGTCATTTCTCATGCATTAGGGTTTAACCACTCATACACTTATTCGATCCTTCTTGCATGATGGCAGATATGTAATTATGGAGTTTACTTGCCATTTCTCATGCATTAGGGTTTAAACATTCGGAAACCTATTCGGACCCTCTTGCATGATGGCATATATGTAATTATGGTGTTTACATGCCATTTCTCATGCATTATGGTTTAAACCCTAGGAAACTTATTCGGACCCTCTTGCAACATGGCAGATATGTAATTTTGGTGTTTACTTGTCATTTCACATGCATTAGGGTTTAAACACACAGACACTTATTCGGGCCCTCTTGAAAGATGGCAGATATGAGGTTATGGAGTTTACTTGCCATTTCTCATGCATTAGGGTACGAACACTCGGACACTTATTCGGATCCGCAAGCACGATGGCAGATATGTAATTATGGTGTTTACTAGCCATTTCTCATGCACTAGGATTTAAACACTCGGACAGTTATTCGGACCTTCTTGCATAATGGCAAATATGTAATTATGGTGTTTACTTACCATTTCTCATGCATTAGGGTTTCAAAACTCGGACATCTATTCGGACCCTCTTGCATGACGGCTGAAGTGTAATTATGGTGTTTACTTGCCATTTCTCATGCATTAGGGGTTAAACACTCAGACACTTATTCAGACCCTCTTCTATGATGGCAGATATGTTATTATGGTGTTTACTTGCCATTTCTCAGGCATTAGGGTTTAAACACTCGGACACTTATTCGTACCCTCTTGCATGATGGCAGATATCTTATTATGGTGTTTACTTGCCATTTCTCATGCATTAGGGTTTAAACACTCGGACACTTATTCAGACCCTCTTGCTTGATGGCAGATATGTAATCATGGTGTTTACATGTCATTTGTCAAGCATTAGGGTTGAAACACTCGGACACTTATTCGGTCCCTCTTGCATGACAGCAGATATGTAATTAAGGTGTTTACTTGCCATTTCTCATGCATTAGGGTTTAAACACTAGAAAACTTATTCGGACCCTCTTGCATGATGGCAGGTATGTAATTATGGCGTTTACTTGCCATTTCTCATGCATTATGGTTTAAACACTTGGCCACTTCTCCGGACGCTCTTGCATAATGGCAGATATGTAATTATGGTGTTTACATGTCATTTCACACGCATTAGGGTTTACACACTCGGACACTTATTCGGTCCCTCTTGCATGATGACAGATATGTAATTATGGTGTTTACTTCAATTTCTCATGCATTAGGGTTTAAGCACTCGAACACTTATTCGGACCCTCTTGCATGACGGTAGGTATGTAATTATGGTGTTCACATGTCATTTCTCATGCATTAGGGTTTAAACACTCAGACACATATTCGGACCATCTTGCATGATGGCAGATATGCAAATATGGTGTTTACTTGCCATTTCTCATGCATTAGGGTTTAAACACTCGGACATCTATTCGAACCCCCTTGCATGATGGCTGATATGCAATTATGGTGTTTACTTGCCATTTCACATGCATTCGAGTTTAAACACTGGGCAGTTATTCAGACCCTCTTGCATGGTGGTAGATATGTAATTACGGTGTTTACTTGCCATTTCTCATGCATTAGGGTTTAAACATTCGGACACCTATTCGAACCCTCTTGCATGATGGCAGATATGTAATTATGGTGTTTACTTGCCATTTCTCATGCATGAGGGTTTAAGCACTCGGACATCTATTCGGACCCTCATGCATGATGGCTGATATGTAATTATGGTGTTTACTTGCTATTTCTCATGAATTAGGGTTTTAACACTCGGCCACTTCTTTAGACCCTCTTACATGATGGCAGATATATATTTATGGTGTTTACATGTCATTTGTCATGCATTAGGGTTTAAACACTCGGACACTTGTTCGGTCCCTCTTGCATGATGGCAGATATGTAATTATGGTGTTTACTTGCCATTTCTCATGCATTAGGGTTTAAACACTCAGACATCTATTCGGACCCTTTTACATGATGGCTGAAATGTAATTGTGGTGTTTATTTGCCATTTCTCATACATTAGGGCTTAAACATTCGGACACTTATCCGGACCCTCTTGCCTAATGGCAGATATGTAATTATGGTGTTTACTTGCCATTTCTTATGCATTGGGGTTTAAACACCCGGACACTTATTCGGACTCTCCTGCATGATGGCAGATATGTAGTTATGGTGTTACCTGCCATTTCTAAGGCATTAGGGTTTAAACCCTCGAACATCTGTTCGGACCCTCTTGCATGATGGGAGATATATAATTATGGTGTTTACATGTCATTTCTCATGCAGTAGGGTTTAAACACTCAGACACTTATTCGATCCCTCTTGCATGATGGCAGATATGTAATTAAGGTGTTTACTTGCCATTTCTCATGTATTAGGGTTTAAACACTCGGACACCTATTTGGACCCTCTTGCATGAAGGAAAATTTGTAATTATGGTGTTTACGTGCCATTTCTCATGCATTAAGGTTTAAACACTAGGAAACTTAGTCGGACCCTCTTGCGACATGGCAGATATGAAATTTTGTTGTTTACTTGCCATTTCTCATGCATTAGGGTTTGAACACTCGAACACTTATTCGGACCCTCTTGCCTGATGGTAGATATGTAATTATGGTGTTTACTTCCCATTTCCATGCATTAGGGTTCGAACACTCGAACAATTATTCGGACCCTCTTGCATGATGGCATATACGTTATTATGGTGTTTACTTGCCATTTCTCATGCATTAGGGTTTAAACACTCGGACATCTATTCGGACCCACTTGCATGATGGGCGATACGTAATTATGGTGTTTACATGTCATTTCTCATGCATTAGGGTTTAAACACTTGGACAACAATTCGGACCCTCTTGCAAGATGGCAGATATGTAATTATGGGGTTTACGTGCCATTTCTCATGCATTAGGGTTTAAACGCTACGAAACTTATTCGAACCCTCTTGCAATGTGGCAGATATATAATTTTAGTGTTTACTTGCAATTTCTCATGCATTTCGGTTTAAACACTCGGAAACATATTCGGACCCTCTTGCAACATGGCAGATTTTTAATTATGGTGTTTACTTGCCATTTCTCATGCATTGGGGTTTGAACACTCGGATACTTATTCGGACCCTCTAGCATGATGGCAGATATGTAATTATGGTGCTTACTGGCCATTTCTCTTGCATTAGGATTTAAACACTCGCATACTTAGTCGGACCCTCTTGCATAATGGCAGATATGTAATTATGTGGTTTACTAGCCATTTCTCGTGCATTGAGGTTTAAACACTCGGACATCTATTTGGACCCTCTTGCATTATGGTTGAAGTGTAAGTATGGTGTTTACTTTCCATTTCTCACGCATTAGGGGTTAAACACTCGGACACTTATTCGGACCCTCTTGCACGATGGCAGTTATGTTGTTATGGTGTTTACTTGCCATTTCTCATGCATTATACTCGGACCCTCTTGCATGATGGCAGATATGTTATTATAATGTTTACTTGCCATTTCTCCTGCATTAGGGTTTCAACACTTGGACACTTATTCGGACCCTCTTGCATGATGGCAAATACGTAATTATGATGTTTACAAGTCATTTCTCATGTGTTAGGGTTTAAACACCCGGACACTTATTCGGTCCCTCTTGCATGAAGGCGGATATATAATTATGGTGTTTACTTGCCATTTCTCATGCATTAGGATTTAAACACTCGAACACTTATTCGGACCCTCTTGCATGATGTCAGGTATGTAATTATGGTGTTTACTACCCGTTTCTCAAGCATTAGGGTTTAAACACTCGACCACTTCTTCGGACCCTCTTGCATAATGGCAGATATGAAATTATGGTGTTTACATGTCATTTCTCATGCATTAGGGTTTAAACACTCGGACACTTATTCGGTCCCTCCTGCACGATGGCAGATATGAAATATGGTGTTTACTTGCCATTTCTCAAGCATTAGGGTTTAAACACTCAGATATCTATTCGGACCCCCTTGCATGATGGCTGATATGCAATTATGGTGTTTACTTGCCATTTCTCATGCATTAGGGTTTAAACACTGGACACTAATTCGGACCCTCTTGGATAATGGTAGATATGTAATTACAGTGTTTACTTGCCATTTCTCATGCATTAGGGTTTAAACACTCGGGCATCTATTCAGACCCTCTTGCATGATGGCTGAAGTGTAATTATGGTGTTTACTTGCCATTTATCATGCATGTGTGGTTATACACTCAGACACTTACTCGGACCCTCTTCCCTGATGGCAGATATGTTATTATGGTGTTTACTTGCCATTTCTCATGCATTAGGGTTTAAACACTCGGACTCTTATTCAGAACCGCTTGCATGATGGGAGATATGTAATTATGGTGTTTGCATGTCATTTCTCAAGCATTAGGGTTGAAACACTCGAACACTTATTCGGCCCTTCTTGCATGACGGCAGATATGTAATTAAGGTGTTTACTTGCCATTTCTCATGCGTTAGGGTTTAAACACTCGAACACTTATTCAGACCCTCTTGCATGATGGCAGGTATGTAATTATGGTGTTTACATGTCATTTCTCATGCATTAGGGTTTAAACACTCAGACCCATATTCGGACCCTCTTGCATGCTTGCAGATATGTAAATATGGTGTTTACTTGCCATTTCTCATGCATTAGGGTTTAAACACTTGGACATCTATTCGGACCCCCATGCATGATGGCTAATATGCAATTATGGTGTTTATTTTCCATTTCTCGTGCATTAGGGTTTAAACGCTGGACACTTATTCAGACCCTCTTGCATGGTGGCAGATATGTAATTATGGTGTTTACTTGCCATTTCTCATGCATTAGGGTTTAAACACTCGGACATCTATTCGGACCCTCTTGCATGGTGGCAGATAGGTAATTATGGTGTATACATGTCATTTCTCACGCGTTAGGGTTTAAACAACCGGGCACTTACTCGATCCCTCTTGCACGATGGTAGATATGTAATTATGGTGTTTACTTGCCATTTCTCATGCATTAGGGTTTAAACACTCAGACACATATTTGGACCCTCTTGCATGATGCCAGATATGTAAATATGGTGTTTACATGCCATTTCTCAAGCATTAGGGTTTAAACACTCTAACATCTATTCGGAACCCTTGCATGATGGCTGATATGCAATTATGGTGTTTACTTGCCATTTCTCATGCATTAGGGTTTAAACACTGGACACTAATTCGGACCCTCTGGCATAATGGCAGATATGTAATTATAGTGTTTACTTGCCATTTCTCATGCATTAGGGTTTAAACACTCGGACATTTATTCGGACCCTCTTGCATGATGGCTGAAGTGTAATTATGGTGTTTACTTGCCATTTCTCATGCATTAGGGGTTAAACACTCAGACACTTATTCGGACCCTATTCCATAATGGCAGATATGTTAATATGGTGTTTACTTGCCATTTCTTATGCATTAGGGTTTAAACACTTGTAGACACTCCATTTTTTACCGTCCTCAAGACTTGGACGTCACCGCTTGAACACTCGGTGATTATCCATGTTCGTGTTCGTTTGGAGTTCCCGGAGTTCTCGGCTACGCGCCTTGCCTCAGGACCTCCGAACTCGACCGTTTTGTGTCTGGTTTCGCACCAAACACTTGTGCCTTGCCTTGGAGGGGCAGGGAATGCCTTGTGAGGCATCCCCACACACCACCGGCAGTGGCTAGAGGCCACCGGCTGGTTAGTGTTGCCATTGGCACTATATTGTGCCGGTCGGCAGTCAATTTTGTCAAAATGACAATTTTGCCCTGCCGACTACTGTGCAGTTGCTTTTTCAGATATTTTGAAGCAGCTGTATAGCATTGGTTTCCCCTCCATACACGTGTATGGAGGGATGAGCTTCTTGGTGGCTTAACTTGTAAGTTTGGTTGCCTATAACATAACTCTTCCTCCTCTTGGCTCAAGGGTTAGAAAAAGTTAGACATTTTTAGAGAGAAAAGACAGAGAAGAAGCTCTGGTTTTAGGGTTTGAGTTCTATATCTATCCTATCTCTCTTTTGCTCTCTTGTTGGTACACTAGGTGCTTTAGTCCACATTATTGCACACAAGCACCTAGTGTTTCACCTTCCCTTGGCTACTGAGGTTCCAAGAGGTTGTTCTTGAAGTTTTTGGTTGGATTTGAGCTCAAGGAAGCAACAACATCATCTTTGGTGAAGAGGTCTACAAGGGTAAGACACTAGTCCTCTTTTTACCCCATTCTTGCACTCCATTTTTACCTATCTTTGAAATGTTTTTGTGCTTGGTGTTTAATACAAAAAATTTATTTTTTTTAGTCCTCTTGATAGTTTATTAAGGGTGCTTTCTGTTTTGGGGAAGTTTGGTCCCTCTTAGGCCTTGAAAGGCCTCATTTTGTGCTATTTTGTGAGAGCTCCGGGATTTTGGTGTTGGGGTCTCTTCACCACTGAAATCTTGAGGGATTTCAGTGGTGAAGATGATGCCTTGAAGTCCCAAGAAGGAGAGGGTCACCCCCTCTCCTTGTTGTCCTTGAAAAGGACAAGTTTTGGCCTCTTGAGGAAGCCTATGTTCAAGTGTGTGTTGAGCATGCCATGACTGTTTTTCATGCTCATATTACCATGATATAACATGATTTTAAGTTGGTTTTGGTCCCTTATGCATGCTTAGCATAGTTGCCATGTAATGCCTTGTAATGCCCTTAACATGTCTTAGGTTGTTAGCCTTTATTTGAGCATGATTTAGGCTTAGACTTATGAATGTTTTGTGCTTATTTTGCCATGCTTTAGGTCTGTCCATGGTCGTTTGGATTGATTTTGGCATGTTTAGTATAGCTCCTTTGCATTTGTGGCTTGCCGGGCTTGTACGCCTCAAGTATGTGAATGTGTAGCATGCGTTGCTTGCATTATTTTGGTGGTTTGGAATCACCCAACATGTAATTTCAGTCCCTTTGGCATGCTCATATGCTTGCCTAAGTCGCCTCTTTATTGCTTTGAAAGCATATGTTGTATGCCCTTCGTTTTGGCCATTATGCATGCCTTTGAATTTGAGTCACTTAGGTGCCATCTAAGTGGTCTTTTAGACTTAGTTTTACGTGTTAAATCTCTGTTTTTGGTCGCCTAATGCATGCCATGTATGGTTGTGTTAAGTGTAGTCCATTACCTCTTTGGTGAGCCTTGAGTACTTAGGCCTCTTTGCATGCTTTACTTGGTTTATTTAGTTGGTTTGGAAACCTTCTATAACATGATTTTAAAGCTTATATATGCATGTTAATATGTCCATATTAGCCTCTTTTAAGTGTTCTTAAGAGTTGCTTGTTTATGCCTAAGTGTTGGATTATGTATGCTTGCATGTGTGCATGTGTTGCATATATCTTAGCCTTCACTTCTATGGCATTTGGCCACTGATTTTAGGCTTATTTAGAGCTGCCTAACCTATGTGCAAGTCCATCCTCTTGTTGCTTGCATATGCTCCTTGAGTGTTGTAATGTATTGGTAAGTAAATGCATGTTAGGACTAACATGATTGAATGAAGTCACATGCTTGTTTGCATGCTTGGACACCCACATTACACCTTGCATACTTGATGGTTGACATTGGTGTTTCATGCCTTGTATGTTTGTTAACTTGTATGCTCCTTTGCATTGGCATGACTGCATACTAGTTGACATGTCTAGGATTGCATCACATAAACATGCATGCTCTACCTCTTGACCAAGTCATGATAGAGGCTTAGCACCCTTGTGTGTTTGTTTGGTTTGCATGCATTTGAAATAGAAGTTGCACATTTGGTTCTTTGGGCCATCATGCATGGAAATGCATGATTGGTGGCCCGAGAATCGATGCACATGCCGCTTTGAGTCACAAATATGATAAGGGGCATGATTGGTGCATACATTGTTGGAATTACATTGCCATGCAAGTTTTTGCCTTCTGCTGCTGTGAGTTGCAGGTTCTGCAGACATTCAGTGCCGGCCGGCAGTATTTAGTGTCGACCGGCAGTCTATTGATGGCCGATGGATGAATTTTGTGCCGATGGCCACATATAGCAGCCGGTGGACATTCTGTTTAGCCGGTGGTGATCCCCAGCATCCAAGGAAGTAGTTCTGAGACTTTGGCAGCCTTCTGAGGTGCAAAGCAGGGAAAACAGAGGCAATCTAGGCATGGCAGTGCAATTCCGAGCGGAATCCAAGCGCGCGTGCATTGAGCCCCCGCCCCGAGGCGGTTTACTGTTTTTCCTTAGATTAATTAATTTGTTAATTTAATTAATTTGTAATATTTAATTAGCTTGCATAGTTAATTATTTGTATTATTTATTTGGTCCCTCCGGGTGAGGGTAAATCTGTAATAAGCGTGGGTGAGTGTGTGTATGTCTTCCAACCCCCACTTCTTTCCCTTTTATTTACCTGCTTTTAATGGTTAGTATTAGGGCACGTTTATTTTAGCATACCTTATGCTATGCATGCGTGCATCCATACATTTGTTGACATGCATCGGGCTCGGTACATCATACAAACTGCATTGTATTTTCAATTCCAAATTGAATACGTGCATCAAATAAAGTGCATTTCACATGCCATCTTTAGGGTTAGCCGAACCTACTCTAAATTGCATCCTTGCCTGTGTTGCATTAGCCACTTAACATGACCTAGGGACATGCATGTCTGCTAACTAGTTTCTTGTTTTGGCACGGAGTACGATGTAAGTATTTTACGCTTTAGCATACCACATGCGTGTGAATGTTGCCATAACAGTATGCTTACCATGCGGCTAAGTGCTTATGTGAGATAAACTGTTTGAATGCCTGTGGGCGGAGGTTGGGTTGCTTGAGTTGGAAAACTCGTTGAAATCCTTGTTTTAGCCTACTCGCGAGTAGCAATTTCAAAACTATTTTCAAAATAAACGGATATGCAATGTTTATTTCCAAATTAGGCAATCTAGTCTATACTTGTTTGCTGTGCGCATAACATAGTAATTCTAGGCTAATAATTGGAATAAGAGCATGTAATGTTTTCAAAATCGGATATCACGGTTAGTAGAGGCCGGTCTTCTGATCGGGCGAAAGGGGGTGCTCATAGCTGACCTTCCCCGATCGTACCCAAGCTCCCGAGCCAAGACCACTTTGGTGATGACGGACATGTGGCCTTCGGCACCGAGTCAGGGTTTCGTAAATTTCCCATTTTAAATATTTACGTGGCGACTCTGTAATCTGGCAAAGCAGTCCATGTTTGGCACTACTTTTCAAAAAATCTATTTTTCTTCAAAACGATTTGCCAGAGTTGGACTCTTTGGTTCAGATTTAGAACCACAACAAACAAAAGGGAGTCCGAGCTGTAGCATAGAGGCCCACGGGCGCTGTTACAACACTTAACACTAATTTGTACCCTCTTGCATGATGGCAGATATGTTATTATGGAGTTTACTTGCCATTTTTCATGCATTTGGGTTTAAACACTCGGACACTTATTCAGACCCTCTTCCATGATGGCAGATATGTAATTATGGTGTTTACGTGTCATTTCTCAAGCATTAGGGTTTAAACATTCGGACACTTATTTGGTCAGTCCTGCGTGACGGCAGATATGTAATTAAGGTGTTTACTTGCCATTTCTCATGCCTTAGGGTTTAAATAATGGAACACTTATTCGGACCCCCTTACATGATGGCAGGTACGTAATTATGGTGTTTACTTGCCATTTCTCATGCATTAGGGTTTAAACACTTGGCCATTTCTTCAGACCCTCTCGCATAATGGCTGATATGTAAATATGGTGCTTACGTGTCATTTCTCACGCATTTGGGTTTAAAAACTCGGACACTTATTTGGTCTCTCTTGCATGATGGCAGATTTGTAATTATGGTGTTTACTAGCCATTTCTCATGTATTAGGGTTTAATAACACAACACTTATTCGGACCCTTTTGCATGATGGCAGGTATGTAATTATGGTGTTTACATGTCATTTCTCATGCATTAGGGTTTAAAAACTCAGACCCATATTCGGACCCTCTTGCATGATGGCAGATATGTAAATATGGGGTTTATTTGCCATTTCTCATGCATTAGGGTTTAAACACACGGACATTTATTCGGACCCTCTTGCATGATGGCTAAAGTGTAATTATGGTGTTTACTTGCCATTTCTCATGCAATAGGGGTAAAACACTCAGACACTTATTCGGACCCGCTTCCATAATGGATGATATGTTATTATGGTGTTTACTTGCCATTTCTCATGCATTAGGGTATAAACACTCGGACACTTATTCGTACCCTCTTGCATGATGGCATATATGTTATTATGGTGTTTACTTCCCATTTCTCATGCATTAGAGTTTAAACACTCGAACACTTATTCGGACCCTCTTGCATGATGGCAGATATGCAAATATGTTGTTTACTTGCCATTTCTCATGCATTAGGATTTAAACACTCAGACATCTATTTGGACCCCCTTGCATAATGGCTAATATGTAATTATGGTTTTTACTTGCCATTTCTCATGCATTGGGGTTTAAACACTGGACACTTATTCGGACCCTCTTGCATGGTGGCAGATATGTAATTACGGTGTTAACTTGCCATTTCTCATGCATTAGGGTTTAAAGAATCGGACACTCATTCGAACCCTCTTGCATGATGGAAGATATGTAATTATGGTGTTTACCTGTCATTTCTCATGCATTACGAATTAAACACTCGGACATCTACTCGGACCCTCATGCATGATGGCTGATATGTAATTATGGTGCTTACTTGTCATTTCTATTGCATTGGGGTTCAAACACTCGAACACTTATTCGGACCCTCTTTCAAGATAGCAGATATGTAATTGTGGTGTTTGCTTGCCATTTCTCATGCATTAGGGTTTTAACACTTAGCCACTTCTTTAGACCTACTTACATGATGGAAAATATGTAATTATGGTGTTTACGTGTCACTTCTCATGCATTAGGGTTTAAACACTCAGACACTTAGTCGGTCCCTCTTGCATGATGGCAGATATGTAATTATGGTGTTTACTTGCCATTTTTAATGCATTAGGGTTTAAACACTCGAACATCTATTCAGACCCTCTTGTATGATGGCTGATATGTAATTATGGTGTTTACTTGCCATTTCTCTTGCATTAGGGTTTTAACACTCGGCCACTTCTTCGGACCCTCTCGCATGATGGCAGATATGTAATTATGGTGTTTACATGTCATTTGTCACGCATTACGGTTTAAACACTCGGACACTTGTTCGGTACCTCTTGCATGATAGCAGATATGTAATTGTGGTGTTTACTTGCCATTTCTCATGCATTAGGGTTTAAACACTCAGACATCTATTCAGACCCCCTTGCATGATGGCTGAAATGTAATTATGGTATTTATTTGCCATTTCTCATGCATTAGGGTTGAAACAGTTGGACACTTATTCGGACCCTCTTGCCAGATGGCAGATATGTAATTATGGTGTTTATTTGCCATTTCTCATGCATTTGGGTTTAAACACTCGGACACTTATTCGGACCCTCTTGCATGATGGCAGATATGTAATTATGGTGTTTACTTGCCATTTCTCATGCATTAGGGCTTAAACACTCGGACATCTATTTGGACCCTCTTGCATGATGGCAGATATGTAATTATGGTGTTTAGTTGCCATTTCTCATGCATTAGGGTTTAAACACTCGGACACCTATTCGCACCCTCTTGCATGATGGCAGATATGTAATTATGGTGTTTACGTGCCATTTCTCATGCATTAGGGTTTAAACACTAGGAAACTTATTCAGACCCTCTTGCAACATGGCAGATATGTAATCATGGTGTTTACATGTCATTTCTCATGCATGAGGGTTTAAACACCCGGACACTTATTCGGACCCTCTCGCATGATGGTAGATATGTAATTATGGTGTTTACTTCCCATTTCCATGCATTAGGGTTTGACCACTCGGATACTTATATGGACCCTCTAGCATGATGGCAGATATGTAATTATGGTGTTTACCAAGCCATTATTCATGCATTACGATAGAAACACTCGAACATCTATTCGGACCCTCTTGCAAGATGGCCGAAGTATAATTACGGTGTTTACTTCCCATTTCTCATGCATTAGGGGTTAAACACTCGGACACTTATTCGGTCCCTCTTCAATGATGGCAGATATGTTATTATGGTGTTTACTTGCCATTTCTCATGCATTGGGGTTTAAACACTCGGACATCTACTCAGACCCACTTGCATGATGGGCGATACGTAATTATGGTGTTTACATGTCATTTCTCATGCATTATTGTTTAAACACTTGGACACCTATTCGGACACTCTTGCATGATGGCAGATATCTAAGTATGGTGTTTACGTGCCATTGCTAATGCATTAGGGTTTAAACACTAGGAAACTTATTTGGACCCTCTTGCAACATGGCAGATATGTAATTTTTGTGTTTACTTGCCATTTCTCATGCATTAGGGTTTAAACACTCGGAAACATATTCGTACCCTCTTGCAACAAGGCAAATTTGTAATTAGGGTGATTACTAGCCATTTCTCATGCATTAGGGTTCGAACACTCGGATACATATTCGAACCCTCTAGCATGATGGCAGATATGTAATTATGGTGTTTACTAGCCATTTCTCATGCAATAGGATTTAAACACTCGGACACTTAGTCGGACCTTCTTGCATAATAGCAGATATGTAATTATGTGGTTTACTTGCCATTTCTCGTGCATTAGGGTTTAAACACTTGGACATCTATTCGGACCCTCTTGCATGATGGCTGAAGTGTAATTATGGTGTTTACTTGCCATTTCTCCTACATTAGGGGTTAAACACTCGGACACTTATTCGGACTATCTTGCATGATGGCAGATATGTTATTATGGTGTTTACTTGCCATTTCTCATGCATTAGGGTTTAAACACTCGGAAACTTACTCAGACCCTCTTGCATGATCGCAGATATGTAATTGTGGTGTTTACATGTCATTTCTCACATGCTAGGGTTTAAACAACCGGACACTTATTCGGGCCCTCTTGCATGATGGCAGATATGTAATTAGGGTGTTTACTTTCCATTTCTCATGCATTAGGGTTTAAACAGTCGAACACTTATTCGTACTCTCTCGCATGACGGCAGGTATGTAATTATGGTGTTTACTTGCCGTTTCTCAAGCATTAGGGTTTAAACACTCGGCCACTTCTTCGAACCCTCGTACATAATGGCAGACATGTAATTATGGTGTTTACATGTCATTTCTCACGCATTAGGGTTTAAACACTCGGGCCTATCGATTCGATCCCTCTTGTACAATGGCAGATATGTAATTATGATGTTTACTTTTCATTTCTCGTGCATTAGGGTTTAAACACTCAGACACAAATTCGGACACTCTTGCATGATGGCAGATATGTAAATATGGTGTTTACTTGCCATTTCTCATGCATTACGGTTTAAACACTAGGACATCTATTCGGACCCCGTTGCATGATGGCTGATATCCTATTATGATGTTTACTTGCCATTTCTCATGTGTTAGGATTTAAACACTGGACACTAATTCGGACCCTCTTGCATAATGGCAGATATGTAATTATAGTGTTTACTTGCCATTTCTCATGTATTGGGGTTTAAACACTCGGACATCTATTCGGACCCTCTTGCATGACGGTTGAAGTGTAATGATGGTGTTCACTTGCCATTTCTCATGCATTAGGGGTTAAACACTCAGACACTTATTCGGACCCTCTTCCATGATGGCAGATATGTTATTATGGTGTTTACTTGCCATTTCTCATGCATTAGGGTTTAAACATTCGGACACTTATTCGGACCCTCTTGCATGATGGCAGATATGTAATTATGGTTTTACATGTCACTTCTGAAGAATTAGGGTTTAAACACTCGGACACTAATTCGGTCCCTCTTGCATGACGGCAGATATGTGATTAACGTGTTTACTTTCCATTTCTCATGCATTACGGTTTAAACACTGGAACACTAATTTGGACCCTCTTGCATGAT
Organism: Camellia granthamiana; assembly: GCA_036172215.1. Taxonomy (NCBI): domain Eukaryota; kingdom Viridiplantae; phylum Streptophyta; class Magnoliopsida; order Ericales; family Theaceae; genus Camellia; species Camellia granthamiana. Next base: position 887,292 of record CM069907.1, read on the forward strand.
GGCAGATATGTAATTATGGTGTTTACTTGCCATTTCTCATGCATTAGGGTTTAATCACTCGAACACTTATTCAGACCCTCTTGCATGATGGCAGGTATGTAATTATGGTGTTCACATGTCATTTCTCATGCATTAGGGTTTAAACACTCAAACCCATATTCGGACCCTCTTGCATTATAGCAGATATGTAAATACGGTGTTTACTTGCCATTTCTCATGCATTAGGGTTTAGACACTGGACACTTATTCGGACCCTCTTGCACGGTGGCAGATATGAAATTACAGTGTTTACTTTTCATTTCTCATGCATTAGGGTTTAAACACTCGAACATCTATTCGGACCCTCATGCATGATGGCAGGTATGCAATTATGGCGTTTACATGTCATTTCTCATGCATTAGGGTTTAAACACTCAGACACATATTCGAACCCTCTTGCATGATGGCAGATATGTAAATATGGTGTTTACTGGCCATTTCTCATGCATTAGGGTGTAAAACACTCAGACGTCTATTCGGACCCCCTAGCATGATGGCTGATATGCAATTACGGTGTTTACTTGCCATTTCTCATGCATTAGGGTTTAAACACTGGACACTTATTCGGACCCTCTTGCATGGTGGCAGATATGTAATTACGGTGTTTACCTGCCATTTCTCAGGCATTAGGGTTTAAACACTCGGACATCTATTTGGACCCTCATGCATGATGGCTGATATGTAATTATGGTATTTACTTGCCATTTCTCAAGACATTGCGGTTTAAACACTTGGACACTTATTCGGACCCTCTTGCATGATGGTAGATATGTAATTGTGGTGTTTACATGTCATTTCTCACAAGCTGGGATTTAATCACCCGGACAATTATTCGGTCCCTCCTGCATGACGGCAGATATGTAATTGTGGTGTTTACTTGCCATTTCTCATGCATTAGGGTTTAAACACTCGAACACTTATTCGGACGCTCTTGCATGACGGCTGGTATGTAATTATCGTGTTTACTTGCCGTTTCTCATGCATTAGGGTTTAAACACTCGGCCATTCTTCGGACCCTCTTGCATAATGGATGATATGTCATTATGGTGTTTACATGTCATTTCTCACGCATTAGGGTTTAAAGACTCGGGCACTTATTCGATTCCTCTTGCACGATAGCAGATATGTAATTATGGTGTTCACTTGCCATTTCTCATGCATTAAGGTTTAAACACTCAGACACATATTCGGAGCCTCTTGCATGATGGCAGTTATGTAATTATGGTGTTTACTTGCCATTTCTCAAGCATTAGGGTTTAAACACTCGGACATCTATTCGGACCCCCTTCCATGATGGCTGATATGTAGTTATGGGGTTTACTTTCCATTTCTCATGCATTAGTGTTTAAACACTGGACACTAATTCGGACCCTCTTGCATAATGGCAGATATGTAATTATAGTGCTTCCTTGCCATTTCTCATGCATTGGGGTTTAAACACTCGGACATCTATTCGGACCCTCTTGCATGATGGTTGAAGTGTAATTATGGTGTTTACTTGCCATTTCTCATGCATTAGGGGTTAAACACTCAGACACTTATTCGGACCCTCTTCCATGATGGTAGATATGTTATTATGGTGTTTAGTTGCCATCTCTCATGCATTAGGGTTTAAACACTCGAAAACTTATTCAGACCCTCTTGCATGATGGCAAATATTTTATTATAATGTTTACTTGCCATTTCTTATGCATTCTGGTTTAAACACTCGAACACTTATTTAGACCCTCTTGCATGATGGCAGATATGTAATTATGGTGTTTACATGTCATTTCTCACATGCTAGGGTTTAAACACTCGGACACTTATTCGTACCCTCTTGCATGATGGCAGATACGTTTATATGGTGTTTACTTGCCATTTCTCATGCATTAGGGTTTAAACACTCGGACATCTATTCAGACCCACTTGCATGATGGGCGAAACATAATTATGATGTTTACATGTCATTTCTCATGGATTAGTGTTTAAACACTTGGACACCTATTCGAACCCTCTTGCATGATGGCAGATATGTAATTATGGTGTTTACGTGCCATTGCACATGCATTAGGGTTTAAACACTAGGAAACTTATTCGGACCCTCTTGCAACATGGCAGATATGTAATTTTGGTGTTTACTTGCCATTTCTCATGCATTAGGGTTTAAACACTCGGAAACATATTTGGACTCTCTTGCGACATGGCAGATTTGTAATTATGGTGTTTACTTGCCATTTCTCATGCATTAGGGTTCGAACACACGGATACTTATTCGCACCCTCTAGCATGATGGCAGATATGTGATTATGGTGTTTACTAGCCACCTCTCATGCATTAGGATTTAAACACTCGGACACTTAGTCGGACCCTCTTGCATAATAGCAAATATGTAATTATGTGGTTTACTTGCTATTTCTTGCGCACTAGGTTTAAACACTCAGACATCTATTCGGACCCTCTTGCATGATGGCTGAAGTGTAATTATGGTGTTTACTTGCCATTTCTCCTGCATTAGGGTGAAACACTCGGACACTTATTCGGGACCATCTTGCATGATGGCAGATTTGTTATTATAGTGTTACTTGCCATTTCTCATGCATTAGGGTTTAAACACTCGGAAACTTACTCGGACCCTGTTGCATGATGGCAGATATGTTATTATCATGTTTACTTGCCATTTCTCATGCATTAGGGTTTAAAACACTCGGACACTTATTCGGACCCTCTTGCATGACGGCAGATATGTAATTGTGGTGTTTACATGTCATTTCTCACGTGCTAGGGTTTAAACACCCAGACACTTATTCGGTCCCTCTTGCATGATGGCAGATATGTAATTATGGTGTTTATTTGCCATTTCTCATGCATAGGGTTTAAACACTCGAACACTTATTTGGACCCTCTTGCATTACGGCAGGTATGTAATTATGGTGTTTTCTTGCCGTTTCTCATGCATAGGGTTTAAGCACTCGGCCACTTTTTTGGACCCTCTTGCATAATGGCAGATATGTAATTATGGTGTTTACATGTCATTTCTCACGCATTAGGGTTTAAACACTCGGGCACTTATTCGATCCCTCTTGCACGATGGCAGATATGTAATTATGGTGTTTACTTGCCATTTCACATGCATTAAGGTTTAAACACTCAGACACATATTCGGACCCTCTTGCATGATGGCAGATATGTAAATATGGTGTTTACCTGCCATTTCTCAGGCATTAGGGTTTAAACACTCGGACATCTATTCGGACCCCCTTGCATGGTGGCTGATACACAATTTATGGTGTTTGGCTTGCCATTTCTCGATGCATTAGGGTTTAAACACTAGACACTAATCGGACCCCCTTGCATAATTGCAGATATGTAATTATAGTGGTTTACTTTCCATTTCTCATGCGTTGGGGTTTAAACACTCGAACATCTATTCGGGACCTCTTGCATGATTGCTGAAGCTTAATTATGGTGTTCACTTGCCATTTCTCATGCATTAGGGGTTAAACACTCAGACACTTATTCGGACCGTCTTCCTTGATGGCAGTTATGTTATTATGGTGTTTACTTGCCATTTATCATGCATTAGGGTTTAAACACTCGGACACTTATTTGTACCCTCTTGCATGATGGCAGATATGTTATTATGGTGTTTACTTCCCATTTCTCATGCATCAGGGGTTAAACACTCGGACACTTATTCGGACCCTTTTGCATGATGGCAGATACATTATTATGTGTTCACCTTGCCATTTCTCATGCATTACGGTTAAACACTCGGACAATCATTCGGACCCACTTGCATGATAGCCGATACGTAATTATTCTGTTTACATGTCATTTTTCATGCATTAGGATTTAAACACTCGGACACCTATTCGGACCCTCTTGCATGATGCAGATATGTTATTATGGTATTCACATGCAATTTCTCATGTATTAGGGTTTAAACACTAGGAAACTTATTCGGACCCTCTTGCAACAGGGCAGATATATGTATTTTGTTATTTACATGCCATTTCTCATGCATTAGGGTTTAAACACTCGGAAACATATTCGCACCCTCTTGCACCATAGCAGATTTGTAATTATGGTGTTTACTTGCCATTTCTCATGCATTAGGGTTTGAACACTGACGGATACTTTACTTCGGACCCTCTAGCATGGATGACAGATATGTAATTATGGTGTTTACTAGCCATTTCTCATGCATTTGGATTTAAACACTCGGATACTTAGTCGGACCCTCTTGCATAATGGCAGATATGTAATTATGTGGTTTACTTGCCTTTCTCGTGCATTAGGGTTTAAACACTCGGACATCTATTCGGACCCTCTTGCATGATGGCTGAAGTGTAAATTATGTTGTTTACTTGCCATTTCTCATGCGTTAGGGGTTAAACACTCAGACACTTATTCGGACCCCTTGCTTGATGACCGATATGTTATTATGGTATTTACTTGCCATTTGTCATGCATTAGGGTTTAAACACTCGGAAACTTACTCGGACCCTCTTGCATGATGGCAGATATGTTATTATAATGTTTACTTGCCATTTCTCATGCATTAGGGTTTAAACGCTCGGACACTTATTCGGACCCTCATGCATGATGGCAATATATGTAATTATGTGTGTTTACATGTCCTTTTTCAACTGTTAGGGTTTAAACTCCCGACACTTATTCGGACCCCTCTTGCATGACGACAAGTATGTAATTATGGTGTTACTTGCGGTTTCTCATGCATAAGGTTTAAACACTCGGCCACTTCTTCAGACCCACTTGAATAATGGCCCATATGTAATTATGGTGTTTACATGTCATTTCTCACGCATTAGGGTTTAAACACTCGGGCACGTATTCGATCCCTCTTGCACGATGGCAGATATGTAATTATGGTGTTTACTTGCCATTTCACACGCATTACGGTTTAAACACTCAGACAAATATTCAGACCCTCTTGCATGATGGCATATATGAAAATATGGTGTTTACATGCCATTTCTCATGCATTAGAGTTTAAACACTCGGACACTGATTCGGTCCCTCTTGCATGACGGCAGATATGTAATTATGGTGTTTACTTCCATTTCTCATGCATTAGCGTTTAAACACTCGAACACTTATTCGGGCCCTCTTGCATGATGGCAGGTATGTAATTATGGTGTTTACAAGTCATTTCTCATGCATTAGGGTTTAAACACTCAGACACATATTCGAACCCTCTTGCATGATGGCAGATATGCATATATGGTGTTTACTTTCCATTTCTCATGCATTAGGGCTTAAACACTCGGACATCTATTCGGACCCCCTTGCGTGATGGCTGATATGCAATTATGGTGTTAACTTGCCATTTCTCATGCATTAGGGTTTAAAGACTGGACACTTGTTTGGACACTCTTGCATGGTGGCAGATATGTAATTACAGTGTTTATTTGCCATTTCTCATGCATTAGGGTTTAAACACTCGGACACTTATTCGAACCCTCTTGCTTGATGGCAGATATGTAATTATGGTGTTTACTTGCCATTTCTCATGCATTAGGGTTTAAACACTCGGACATCTATTCAGACCCTCATGCATGATGGCTGATATGTAATTATGGTGTTTACTTGTCATTTCTCATGCATTAGGGTTTAAACACTCGGGCAATTATTCGGACCCTCTTGCATGGTGGCAGATATGTAATTATGGTGTTTACTTCCCATTTCCATGCATTAGGGTTCGAACACTCGGACACTTATTCGGACCCTCTTGCATGATGGCAGATACGTTATTATGGTGTTTACTTGCCATTTCTCATGCATTAGGGTTTAAACACACGGACATCTATTCGAACCTACTTGCATGATGTGCGATACGTAGTTATCGTGTTTACATGCCATTTCTCATGCATTAGGGTTCAACCACATGGACACCTGTTCGGACCCTCTTGCATGATGGCAGATATGTAATTATGGGGTTCACATGCCATTTCTCATGCATTAGCGTTTAAACACAAGGAAACTTATTCGGACCCCCTTGCAACGTGGCAGATATGTAATTTCGGTGTTTACTTGCCATTTCTCATGCATTAGGGTTTAAACACTCGGACATCTATTCGGACCCTCTTGCATGATGGCTGATCTGTAATTATGGTGTTTACAGGTCATTTCTCATGCATTAGGGTTTAAAGACTTGGACACTTATTCGATCTCTCTTGCTTGACGGCCGATATGTAATTATGGTGTTTACTTGGCATTTCTCATGCATTAGGGTTTAAACACTCGGACACCTATTCGAACCCTCTTGCATGAAGGCAGATATGTAATTATGGTGTTTATGTGCCATTTCTCATGCAATAGGGTTTAAACACTAGGTAACTTATTCGGGCCCTCTTGCAACATGGCAGCTATGGAATTTTGGTGTTTACTTGCCATTTCTCATGCATTAGGGTTTAAACACTCGTACACTTATTCGGACCCTCTTGCATGGTGGCAGATATGTAATTATGGTGTTTACTTCCCATTTCCATGCTGTGGACACCCCATTTTTGACCGTCCTCAAGACTTGGACGTCACCGTTTGAACACCCGGTGATCATCCATATTTGTGTTCGTTTGGAGTTCCCGGAGGTCTCGGGTACGCGCCTTGCCTCAGGATCTTCGAACACGACTTTTTAGTGTCTGGTTTTGCACCAAACACTTGTGTTTTTCCTTGGAGGGGCAGGGAATGCCTTGTAAGGCATCCACACACATCACCGGCCATGGCTAGAGGCCACCGACTGGTATTTTGCTGCCATTGGCAATGTATATTGCTGGTCGGCATTCTTTGTTGCCGGTCGGCAGTCCATTTTGTCAAAACGGCAATTTTGAGCAGCCTACTACTGTTCATCTGCTTTTGTAGATATTTTAAAATAGCTGGCTTGCATTTTGTTCCCCTCCTTACACGTGTATGGAGGGATAGCCTTCTTGTTAGCTTCCTTGGTAAGCTTTAAATAGTTTGTTTAGAATAGCTGGCTTGCATTTTGGTTAAAAACATTGTGAGAGAAGCTCTGGATTAGGTTTAGGGTTTTATATCTATCATATATCTATATCTCTCATTTTCTTGTGTTTGTGTGTGTTTAGGCTTACTATTGCACACAAACACATAGTGTTACACCTTCTCTTAGTTTGTGAAGGGCCAGAGGTTTGTTCTTGAAGCTTTGGAGCTATTTTGAGCTAAAGGAAGGGGCTGGTCCATCATTTGTGAAGAGGTTCTTCAAGGGTAACAATCTTACCCCTTTTTACCCCATTCTTGCATTCTATTTTTGCCTATCTTAAAACTGTTTTTGTGCTTAGTGTATAACATAAAAAATTTCTATTTTTGGGCCCTCTAAATAGTTTGTTTAGAGTGTTTTGTGGTTTGGAGGTGTTTGACCCCTCTTAAGCCTTGAGGGGTCTCCATTTTGTGCTATTTTGAGTGAGCTTCGGGACTTTGGTGTTTGGGCCTCCTCACCACTGAAATCTTGAGGGATTTCAGTGGTAAGGATGGTTTCTTGAAGTCCCAAGAAGAAGAGGGCCACCCCCTCTCCTTATTGTCCTTGAAAAGGACCACTTTTGGCCTCTTGAGGGAGCACCATGTTTGAGGGTTTGTTGATCATGCCTTGGCTGTTTTTCATGCTTATATTGTCATAATATAACATGGTTTTAAATTGGTTTTGGTACACCATGCATGCTTAGCATACCTACCTTGTAATGCCATGTTTAGGCCTTAACATGCCTTAGGTTGTAAACCATTGTTCTAGCATGTTTTAGGTCTAGCTTTGTGAAGGTTTTGTGCTTATTTTGCCATGGTTGAGGTCTGTCCTTAGTCATTTTGGTCGGCCATGACATGCATTATATACCCCCTTTGCATTTTTGGTTTGTTGGCCTTTAGTGTATGAGTGTATAGCATGCATTACTTGCTTTATTTCAATGGTTTGGCATCATCTATAACATCATTTCAGTCCCCTTATCATGCTTGTATGCTTGCCTTGGATGCCTCTTTGATGCCTTATGAGCTTGTGTGGTATGCTCCTTGAAAGTGCATTTGTGCATGCTTTTGAATTCAAGCCATTTAGATGCCATCTAAGTGGTCTTTTGGGCTTTGTTTTATGTGCCAAAACTCTGTTTTTAGTCATTTAAGTCTTGCCATGTGTGGTCATATCAAGTGTAGTTCAATACTTCATTGGCTTGCCTTGAATGCTTGGGTCATCTGTCGCATGCTTAGCCTATCTTGTTTGCTTGGTTTGACACCATGTTCTTGCATGATTTTCAGAGCTTAATGCATGCCATATTTCCATGATTGTTCCCTTTTAAGTGTGCTTAAAAGATGTCCTTTGATGCTTAAGTGTTTAGGCCTTAACATGCGCATGTGTGTATGTGTGTTTGGTCCCATCTTCTTAAGCTTTGGCCACTGTTTTGGACCTAACTTAGAGCTGTCCAAGTAGTGTAAGCCCACCCCTTGCATGCCATTCAAGTGCTATTACATTATCTCATGTTTGCATGCTTTGGTTGCATGTGTTGCATGCTTGAAATCATTTGCATTTGGCATGCATTCCCTTGGTCAAATTACTAGCATGTTGCATGATTAGATTACATCTTGAATGCTTAAGTAGTTTGCATAATTGTGGCATGCTTGTTTACCTTGTTGCTTAGGTTATGTACCTAATGTGCATTGCATGTTTGCATGCCCCCTTTTATACCATGTTGCATGTTAGTTAACATGTTTAGGTTGCATTGAACATGCA